>ML133451.1:575911-911266 GCA_003864495.1 Nemopilema nomurai
ACCGATTTTGGGAAGATGAGAATAGGGTCAAGGGGATCAGAATCCTAGGATAAACAAATTGCCAATGTTATACTTTGATGCTTGCTTAACGTGAGTGTAACCATGGCATCATACAACACCATCAAAGACGACACTTTAGCGACAAGGCATTTTTCATAGATTGCAATTTCTCAAATTTGTTTTCGTTTGCTGAACTGTTGTTTTAATATCGAATGACAATTTCTTACCAAGGCATAGACGTTTAGAAGATCTTTGGTGCAAGCATTCGCACAGCCTTTTAACTAAAAACAAACATTCCAAATAAAGAGATGGCGCAGTGCAGTGTAGTCAATCTTGTGAAAGGTGTGCTTTAGGTAGAGTATTAAGGATAACATTAGCATTCATGTTGATCAAAGAAGAAAAATTCTAAAGACGAATGTTCTAGTTTTTTGACGCTACCTCTAAGACACTAGGCTAAGGTGCTCCTGCAGAGGAACACCTGCACAATGGGGTAGCTGCCCCATTACCCTGGGCCCCATCTACCTTCAGTAAAGTTGCTAAGTTTTCTCGGTTTTTCACTATCTTCAACATGCGGGTGATCCTGTCTCTACCACTTTCCTCTCCTTTTCGATCAGCACTTTTCTGTGTTCTCTGCTTAACGCCGTGTTTGCAAGGTGGTTAATCAAATCACTTAACTCAAAGCACTGTCGCTATATCTTACCTTTTTAAACATAGAGTATCTGTAGGAAGAATTTGAAAGCTTCAAAATAGTCTCTTGGCTTGAGTCCTCTATATCAGTCAGCCTCGTGGCAATTTTCAAGAGATGCTCTGTAAACAATCATTAGTCATTTAGAAACACATAGTTGCTTGCCAATGAAAAGGCAGCAAAAATGAGTAACAGTTTTCCTTGTTGTCATTACGCACAGTTTGAGTCTATAATTTGTTGAAATTATTGCTATTCAGGTGATGCCAATTATGAAAAGAATTATGTTCTCACCCAAGTTGTTAACCAGGAATTCAAACTTTGCAAGCAAGGCCTTTCTTTGCACCTCGGGATCATGGAGATTCTGTTAAACAAGATTACTAATTTCAGATCAAAAGAATGAAGATTTCGATAAAATAGAATCGACTCAAGTAATTCGGAAACGAATGAGGGTTGCTTTCATTTGGTCTCCCTTAAATTAGAACTGATGAACTGATGAAGAGTTATACGTAAAACATTGTACTGATGATTCGTTCGGGTCGAAGTCGACTTTTTATTATATTCATTTCTGACTCGCTTACATTAGATACGATGCTCAAACGAGACTAAACCTTGGCTGTACGTTACCAAGAGATACGTTACCATGGGAGCAATACTTAACATCAAAATGGTAGCCCTGCTGGTCAAATCTACGTCCCAACTGAACCACCGATCTAACTCGTACTCAATGATACATCAAGCGCTTTGTTTATGTATATGATAGATAATATTTCAATGCCTAGGTTGAGTTTGCAAGAATATAGTCTCTGGAAATGGTGGCATTTCTACTTATGAGGTATCTAACATGAACAAGAACTCAAAATAACAGTGCAGCCTCTCAGGGAAAGTAAACATCATAGAATTGGGAATTAATGCCATCATCTATGTGACTGTCGCTATAATGCCTGAAATTAATACAAATTTATGTCAGCATATCACAAATCTAATAGTCCTAAAAGCTTCAAAACCTTTCCATAATTACATCTTCACATCAAGGATTCGAAAGATCGCTACTACTCACCGTTACATTGAGCTCCCCATTCGAAAAATAAAGTTTCCACATCAACTCCATTTCAAAAATTATAATTCAAGAGTGGATAATCTTTGATTAAAATCAGAAAAAACTCTGTTTTCAAAATATTTTGCAAGCTTTCGTCTCAAGTAAAATTTGCGTGAAGCAAACGAGTTGAGAAGATCACAACAAAGGTCGTAACGGTTTTTTTCGATATTTAAAGCATGGATTCATTTGACGTAATTCTGTCGCCATGTTTCCAAGGAGACCCCGAGTATCATGCACTGCCATTATGAAAATTCCTCAAAAGGAGGCTAAAAAAGATTAACGTATTTTCGTTATTGCGCGACTTTCTAAATTTTTATCTGCATTTACTTTACGGTCAAAATAAGGGTCACTGGATTGGCAAAACTAGTTTGCAGTGATTATTAAACAGCCTAACTGTCTGATTGCAATTAGAAGTGTCCATATTATAAGTAAAAATGTGATATTTGAGTCTCTGTTATCACCCTGCCCCGTCTTTTTTAGGGAGACCCGTGTTAAGATATATCTTTCTGCATCTTATATTCATTTTGTGACAGCAATAGCTGCGTAAACAGGAATTGGACTCTTCCGTCGTGTCACTTCTAGCATTACTATCACATAATCGTGGTCAAGGTACGATTTCGACCTTATCCCAACCAAATGCAGGGAGCAAGGCCGATAAATGTTTGAGAAATGAAACTTAATACACAACGATGAATTAAGAAAAAGAAGTAGAGGCATAAATAATTTATCTGCAGTGCCGAGGGCCCTATGCATAATTGCAACGAATAAAATATTGCTGCCAATCAGGAAAATCAATGGAAAATTAAACTTTGTAATACACACTAAGGAGCTGTTCAACATTTTCTGAATGATCAAGATGGGTGGGAGAGATGAGTTATCCAGTCAATTATGAGAAACAGAAGATGCAAAAGTAATCCCTAATTCGTTTCTTTGTACGTTTTTCCATAAACAGTAGGTCATCATCTATTTTTCATTTATGTTCAAAGTTTCAGATACTGAAAGAAAGACTAGCACTATTTGTGAGACCTCACTTTTCGTTTACAGCTTTCATTTTTCCAAACTTTCCTGATTGTACAATCTTATTATCGACTATCTATTATCTAGTTATCAATGATGAAGCGAATTATCTCTTTTTATGTACAGCATTAGGCCCTCAGAGAGAGATGGATGCATGCAAGTCGAAGAATTTTTGTTAATGTTCTGACAATTGTGGCATTACACCTTTATTTAACAATAAATTATAAGTGTTCTGCGAGCGGTGGTTCGGGCAAAGACTGGTCTCTGTCCTGAAACAAGATGCTCCAGGTGGACGGTACTCGACAGCCTTGGCAGGCGATCGGTCTAGGAGAAAAGGTGATTGTGATTGTGACCCGGGCAGGTGGAGTTCATTAGCTGCAGGCAGGAAAGAACTAATTTGAACATTGATTCCTGACATGTAAATTGATTCACAAAGGCTTTTGGGTATAAAAAGCTTGCGATAGCATGATATTACAAAGGTTAATCGATATTTTATTGGCTTTCTTTTTTGTTCATTTCGTTTCTATTGTTGGACGGGAAATATGAGACCTAAAATCAATGTCTTTGGCAATTCTGCACTCTACTCAAAAGAACTAGAAACCATAAAAATATTTGAACGTTAATGGAACGTTAAAACATAAACTGATGAAGGCAAGCCTCAGAACATCTGCTAGAAGTGTCATGCATAAACATTGATATACTTGGTCAATTTGGATCAATTTGAGTGAGGAATCTCCCGAAAACTTTGCGTCGCAAGAACAAGTATAGTTGACTGCTTCTATTAGAAATTTGAAGAAACTAATACAAAGAAATGTTCCAAAACAGCGTTTGGCATGGGGAACAGGAAAAATGAGAATGCATGTCTCGAGGGGGAGCAGGCATGTGTTGTAAAAGAAAAGAGGCAGAGAAAAGATGTCGGAACACCCTATTTATGCAGAAAGCCGAGCCCTTTACTCAGCATTGAACGAGGACTTTAAAACGTGCAAGAGCAAGCACTCCGGAAAAAAGTCGAGACTCTTTGAAGGATTGCGGTAAGAAAGGGGATAGACATATGTTACTCAAAACAGATAAGGAACTCGAAGGAGAGCCAAGCAACCAATTATCTGTGGTAAAAGATAGAAATGGCACAAAACATGCTAAGTTGGCTAAAATGACAAAGTTATTTGAAGAACACATCACTCAATAATGACGAGAATTTCTTTAATAATGACGCGATTGCTCAATACAATTCACATTGATCTGGATGAATACATTTTATGATTACTCCAAAAATTGAATCGGCAATTAACAAAAGCAAGATGCGAGAAGCCCGAAATAAGTACGGAGGTAATCAAAGCTGGAAATATTGTGGACTTTCTTCGGTTGTGCAATACCTGGCTTTAGCCATTTTATTGATGCTTTGCAGTAGTTTTCTAAAGGGTCTGCAGGATAGAATAAAGGAAAGGGTTAAATAAAATAGAGGTCAGTATGGTTTCTGTCCAGGGCGAGGAACGGTAAGTAAAATATTTGCTGTCCGACAAGCTATAAAGGAGGCCCAAGAACGGACTATCCCGGCGCATTTCAGTTTCATAGATTTCAAATCGGTATTTGGCCCAGTCTAGAGAAATGCATTTTAGAAAATGCTGTTAACGATAAGAGTGCACCCAACGTATGTGAATACCATTCAACTATTGTATGATAATACTATGGGCGTTGTCACCATCTAAAACACAATCACTCGTCGGTTATTGTATGTGTTGATGACTTAAAACGGAGAATAACTCTTGCTAGTAGTGCATTTGGCAGACCCAGACAAAACATCTGGTCTAGAAAAGACATATGAAACCAAATCAAATGGAGACTCGGATGCTCTGATTGTGCTATGGAGGCTTTAGAGACCAGGACGCTTAGATTAGGAGACGCGAAAAGACGATCAGTGTTTGCAAATGACTGTATTCCAACGTGGTTGTAAAGCCCGTCTAAAGGGTGTACGTTGTACGTTGGTATCTGCAAGTCCTAGGTGCAAAGGATGATACCCTGATCATGTTGAAATAGAGAAAGTTGAAGGGATTTGGACATGTAAGTAGAAGAGATGATACAAGCTTTGTTAGAAGAGCCTACAAAGAAAAGTTTGCAGGGAGGCGAATCTGTGGAGGGGCCGGAGAACGGTGGTTAGGCCACTGTTGGGTGTAAAGCCAAGGATTGCGGGAAATTGCGGGATTGAAAACACTTTGAAAAGGAATCTGCAAAGACCATTTGAAGGAATAGCTCATAAGAGAAATCTTTTTGTCAGCAATTTGGATGAAGGTCATTTCAATTAGTTCTTAGACAAATATCTCATATAGCTTCTTGTTTCAAGTTTTTTGTAGATTCCACGTCTCAACAAGCTGCTAATAGAAAAAGATGAAAATTTTACCCTATTCTAAGTCAACAGTGTTTTAACTAGACTGCAAATCATTTATGAAGACATTGTTATCCACTATCCATCTCTTGATTGATATTCTCTCTCGAATGTGCACTGCTAGCCTTATTTGTAGAATTTCTTTGTGTACAATAAACGAAAAGGGCCCTAAAGCTGACAAAATTAATGACCAGCTGGGTTTCGGTAGACACCCTCCTTCCCCTTCCTTGCAAACCAATGGTGGTAACAAAGTGCGACTTGTCAACAAATGTCACAAGCGTATTTGGATATCGTAGAGGCTCAAACAAGCTCCAATCTTGTGGGGCACCAGTAACAAAGCCAGTTATGGAATCTCCAAATGCTGTGGGAAAGAACATGTTAGTGTGTCACAACTTTATGTCCCATCCCTGCATCAAGCTCCGTGTTATTGTAAAAGTTATATTAATCCTTACAATATCTAAAGTCAAGTTTTATATTTATGACTTTGATACCACAATAAGAATCTATAGAGCTGTTCGATAGTGAAAGGAAGGGAGGAGGCAAGTCGAGGCAGTGCTTTTTTCTAACTAAGCAATGTGTGCTGTTGACCCAATCGCCAACTCAATAAATGTTTGTGAGAGTTAATTTACTTTTCATTGAAAGTGTTGTTTGGATTAGTGTTTTTAAAACGAATTCTTTTACCAATACTTGATCTATCAAAATTCGCGTAAATCTTGAGTCTCAACAAGCTGCTAATTGGACAGCACACGATCGTCTCAATAAAAGAAAATCCAAATTAAGATCTGTTTGGTTCAAAACTGAAATGAATACCAGTGTAAGAAAACACAACTATGCACAAATAGCGACTATCGTTATTCACATTTCTTGCCATATGTATAATATAAATATTGAATTTACCGTTTTTACATTTATACATACCTCATTAAGTGATGGGACGAAATCATCTCTACAGCTTCCAGCAACATATAGCTACTAAGTATTTATGCAGAAGCCTAGTCTTAACCGCATACGAGTATCTGTTCTTTTCAATAAACATGTCATACGCTGCATTCTGTTCACCATAGTTTCGATATTTACTGACTGAAGCAGTCACGATCTCATCAAACTTCATCTGCTTCATCAATCAGATCTTCCTGGCATTGACCGTGGGTACAGAAGGAACTGTCTATTTCCACGTGATAACTCTCGTTTGTTCTGTGCAAGATTGTCCCTTCTTCGTTGCTCCAAGCTGCCTCTGCTACTGAGCTGTCTCTCCATTCATTCACAAATGACTCTCCAATAACGGGGCAAGACTGAGAATGCCCGTCGTGAATGCCCGATCGAAGCAAATGTTCTGTCTCTAGTTTGATCCATTCAAGCTGTAAAGAAAGACTGTATTCATTTAAACGTCTATTAATAATTTCTAACAGGGGTCAGACTTCTTTTCAAACAGAATTAGTATTTGTTGTCAACTCTTTGTCCTTAGAGAGGTTCCTTTGAGAGCATAAGAATCTAAAATTAAGCCATCTAGCCGAGCATATTTCAACCAACTCGCTACTGCTTTGCCGTTGCGTAATTTTGTCACTACGGACTTGTTAGTTCAAAATGAATTGCTTTTAAACTATATTTGATTTCCAAGCAACAATGAAAAAGGTAACAATATATGCAATTGTATTAAAACCCCAGGTTAGAGCACATACCTGTTGACCGTTGTCAATGAAGAGCCCATTAACTGATTCACCTGCTGGGAAACTCGTCTGTTCTTCTCCATGAGTTGCACCTCGACATCGTTGACAAAGGTATGGCCTGGTTGTTGCATGCAGCTCTCCAATCCTTTGCAAGTTGAGGTCAAGCATTGGTGGCATGTCATCGGTAGCATAGGTTTCCACAGTGGAGCTTCCAGCGGGCTGTCCATTTCCTGGAACACTGCTATACCACTCAGGGGGAATTGTTTGGGCTTCTTGAAGTCCATCATTGAAGGCTGATAAAGGCATTTGCAACCCAACAATATTGTCATCTTCATCCCCATCAATCGCCCTCTCATCGGTATCATCCATGCCAAGTGGTCTAGGCGACACGATTTGCACTTCTCCTAAACTCTCTCTATCAGCTTCATCTTCCGAGTCACTTTCAATAACTATCACCTCATTGCTGATAGTCGTATCATCGTTTGCTTCTGGTGGATCGCCACGGACGATGTCAATGCATCTTTGCAAATCGGAAAGAAAATCTCTTGTAGCTCGATCCCTTGGAGAGCCATGGAACAAAGTGAGTGATCCGCTCCGGCTGACTTGCTGTTGGTGGAGGGAGTTGAAGAATGGTGCGACTGCTTGTAAGCTATCGAGCTCGAAGCGCGTTCCGTCTCGCACGGGCGACAATCGAGTTCCTTCGCCTTCGTGGGTCATCTCCTCTGGTCCAGACTCGTATCCTTCGTCATCAACACCATCTTCGTCATAAAATGCAGGCTCAGCTCCTGCCATTGAGAAGACGGAAATGGTTGTCTATGCTTCAATCCATAAGGCAGTTGTGGGCCTACTCACTTTGCAATCGAAATTGCCTTGCATGAGCTGGTAGTAAGGTATTGAAAATGTTTAGAGTACTCTACAACTCCTTCTCACCAGTGTCATTTATCCAGTCTGATCATTTAAAACATTTCCTTATGCTTAAATCGAGTGGTTAAAGACAATGCCACAAATTGATGTAGGCAGTCAAATGCTTTAATTGATTAGAGAATGAAGAAAGACTTTTAGAAATACTAGTAACAATTGTTTAGGCCCCAGCAAACCGTAAAAATTTATAATCAGAACTTACTTTGGTGTTGCCGAGGTCTGCTTTCATTAATTGAATTTGCTTCAACGTTGTCAGTCATCGGGTCAAAGTCAGGTAGAGGCATAATGTCATCTTCCCTGAAAAACATTGGATCATCAAGCTCGAAATCCGAGTCGAACTCAGGGTAATCAGAATCATCACTGTCTTGCTCTGGTGCAAAGGAGCTTAGACGATCGAGCTGTCCACCATTCGGAGTATCCTGATCAATAGCATCTTGACAGAATCCAGATTGGAGATCGTCAGGGTCATCTTCACACTCAGTGTCGTACCCTGATTGGTCGTCGTCGCTCTCATATCCTTGATGCCAGTCAGCGTGTTGAATTGGCAGCTCTCGTTTGAAATGTTTCGACTTCTTGCGTGTTGATGTTTTATGTTTCTTTCTTTTTAGGCCTCTTGATTCAGCACCAAACAGTGCGTTTCTGTATCCGTTGCAAAGTTTTCCTTTCAACATTGTCGATTGATTTGGCAGCGGCTTCGCATGTAGGCAACCATCTTCTTCATCCAATTCACCAACGTCGTCATGACTGCAGGAAGGCTTGCTAATACTGCGATAGCTTCTTTGTGGGAGCGATTGTTGGCGCTCAGATGATTGCACTTCTTGTTGGATAACTCTATTGGATGGTGATCCTCTTCCATCCAATTGGTTTTCACTATTGACCCTCCTTAGTCCTCTGGTGAGAACATAGGTTGTGTAGTCTTCCAATCTTTCGATCATATTTGTTACAACGCCAGACTCGTCGAATTCTTCTTCGTCTGAACTGATAATGATGATGGAATCATCCAGTTCATCGATCCTGGAAGGAAACACAATTCTGGATGTTATTTCTACTAGATCTTATTGTTGATGTCTTGTCGACAAAGCGAGTGCATTATTTGCCACTCAATATTCTTAACTTGAAAATTCGGCTTGGTTTACCTGAAGAATCTTTGACTTCTGTGTAAAGCTTCGTATTGATAATTGGAATAATTGTTCTCCATAATGACAGTGTGATAGAAATATCTTGATTTCAACCAGTAGAGTGTTAGCTAACTCTGAACAGCTGCTTGAACTCAATAAAAGAGCGGTGGTAGGCTTCTGAGCGTCGCATTTATAGCATACAAGCCAGTCTCTGATTGTTACGTCAGATTGTTATTAAGAATTGTGACGTATGCCAATGAAGAACGCTGTGGAGGCTCGCTATACAATTTTACCTTATGTGACTCGCGAAAAAACTAGCGTGAGTTGGATTATAACTATCATTCAGGTACATTCAGTGGATTGATCGCTTCTCAAAAGTTAAACTCCATGTGTCAAAAACTAGCTTACGATACTTTGTGTGTGCTCTAACCTGGGGTTTTAATACAATTGCATATATTGTTACCTTTTTCATTGTTGCTTGGAAATCAAATATAGTTTAAAAGCGATTCATTTTGAACTAACAAGTCAGTAGCGACAAAATTACGTAACGGCAAAGCAGTGGCGAGTTGGTTGAAATATGCTCGTCTAAAAGGCTTAATTTTAGATTCTTATGCTCTCAAAGAAACTAACATTTCTAAGGACAAAGAGTTGACAACAAATATTAATTCTGTTTGAAAAGAAGTCTGACTCCTGTTAGAAATGATTAATAGACGTTTAAATGAATACTGTCTTTCTTTACAGCTTGAATGGATCACACTAGAGACAGAACATTTGCTTCGATCGGGCATTCACGACGGGCATTCTCAGTCTTGCCCCGTTATTGGAGAGTCATTTGTGAATGAATGGAGAGACAGCACCCATCACTTAATGAGATATATATAAATGTAAAAACGGTAAATTCAATATTTATATTATACATATAGCTAGTTTGTAAAAGAAATGTGAATAACGATAGTCGCTATTTGTGCAAAATCGTGTTTTCTTTCACTGGTATTCATTTCAGTTTTGAACCAAACAGATCTTAATTTGGATTTTCTTTTATTGAGACGATCGTGTGCTGTCCAATTAGCAGCTTGTTGAGACTCAAGATTTACGCGAATTTTGATAGATCAAGTAATGGTAAAAGAATTCGTTTTAAAAACACTAATCCAAACAACACTTTCAATGAAAAGTAAATTAACTCTCACAAACATTTATTAAGTTGGCGATTGGGTCAACAGCACACATTGCTTAGTTAGAAAAAAGCACTGCCTCGACTTGCCTCCTCCCTTCCTTTCACTATCGAACAGCTCTATAGATTCTTATTGTGGTATCAAAGTCATAAATATAAAATTTGACTTTAGATATTGTAAGGATTAATATAACTTTTACAATAACCCGGAGCTTGATGCAGGGATGGGACATAAAGTTGTGGCACACTACCATGTTCTTTCCCACCGCATTTGGAGATTCCATAACTGGCTTTGTTACTGGTGCCCCACAAGATTGGAGCTTGTTTGAGCCTCTACGATATCCAAATACGCTTGTGACATTTGTTGACAAGTCGCACTTTGTTACCACCATTGGTTTCCAAGGAAGGGGAAGGAGGGTGTCTACCGAAACCCAGCTGGTCATTAATTTTGTCAGCTTTAGGGCCCTTTTCGTTTATTGTACACAAAGAAATTCTACAATAAGGCTAGCAGTGCACTTTCGAGAGAGAATATCAATCAAGAGATGGAAAGTGGATAACAATGTCTTCATAAATGATTTGCAGTCTAGTTAAAACACAGTTGACTTAGAATAGGGTGAAAATTTTCATCTTTTTCTATTAGCAGCTTGTTGAGACGTGGAATCTACCAGAAACTTGAAACAAGAAGCTAGATAAGATATTTATCAAAGAACTAATTAAAGTGACGCTCATCAAATTTGAACTGCCAATTAAAGACCTTTTCTTATGTGCCAATCCTTCAAACGGTGTTTGTACCTTTTTCTTGTCAAAGTGTTTTCTTTCATTTCCCGCAATATTTGGCTTTACACCCAACAGTGGCCTAACCACCGTTTTCCGGCCCCTCCACGTTTTCGCCTCCCTGCAAACTTTCCTTTGTAGGCTCTTCTAACAAAGCTTGTATCATCTCTTCTACTTACATGTCCAAATCCCTTCAACTTTCTCTATTTCACCATGATCAGGGTATCATCCTTTGCACCTAGGACTTGCAGATACCAACGTACAACGTACACCCTTTAGACGTGCTTTACAACCACGTTGAGAATACAGTCATTTGCAAACACTGATCGTCTTTTCGCGTCGCCTAATCTAAGCGTCCAGGTCTCTGAAGCGTACATAGCACAATCAGAGCATTCCGAGTCTCCATTTGATTTGGTTTCATATGTCTTTTCTAGACCAGATGTTTTGTCTGGGTCTGCCAAATGCACTACTAGCAAGAGCTATTCTCCGTTTTAAGTCATCAACACATACAATAAACCGACGAGTGAGTGTGTTTTGGATGGTCACAACACCCATAGTATTATCATACAATAGTTGAATGGTATTCACATATGTTGGGTTCACTCTTATCGCTAAAAGCATTTTCCAAAATGCATTTCTCCAGACTGGGCCAAATACCGATTTGAAATCTATGAAACTGAATTGCGCCGGGATAGACCGTTCTTGGGCCTCCTATATAGCTTGTCGGACAGCAAATATTTTCTTACCGTTCCTCGCCCTGGACAGAAACCATACTGACCTCTATTTTATTTAACCCTTTCCTTTATTCTATCCTGCAGACCCTTTAGAAAACTACTGCAAAGCATCAATAAAATGGCTAAAGCCAGGTATTGCACAACCGAAGAAAGTCCACAATATTTCCAGCTTTGATTACCTCCGTACTTATTTCGGGCTTCTCGCATCTTGCTTTTGTTAATTGCCGATTCAATTTTTGGAGTAATCATAAAATGTATTCATCCAGATCAATGTGAATTGTATTGAGCAATCGCGTCATTATTAAAGAAATTCTCGTCATTATTGAGTGATGTGTTCTTCAAATAACTTTGTCATTTTAGCCAACTTAGCATGTTTTGTGCCATTTCTATCTTTTACCACAGATAATTGGTTGCTTGGCTCTCCTTCGAGTTCCTTATCTGTTTTGAGTAACATATGTCTATCCCCTTTCTTACCGCAATCCTTCAAAGAGTCTCGACTTTTTTCCGGAGTGCTTGCTCTTGCACGTTTTAAAGTTCCTCGTTCAATGCTGAGTAAAGGGCTCGGCTTTCTGCATAAATAGGGTGTTCCGACATCTTTTCTCTGCCTCTTTTCTTTTACAACACATGCCTGCTCCCCCTCGAGACATGCATTCTCATTTTTCCTGTTCCCCATGCCAAACGCTGTTTTGGAACATTTCTTTTGTATTAGTTTCTTCAAATTTCTAATAGAAGCAGTCAACTATACTTGTTCTTGCGACGCAAAGTTTTCGGGAGATTCCTCACTCAAATTGATCCAAATTGACCAAGTATATCAATGTTTATGCATGACACTTCTAGCAGATGTTCTGAGGCTTGCCTTCATCAGTTTATGTTTTAACGTTCCATTAACGTTCAAATATTTTTATGGTTTCTAGTTCTTTTGAGTAGAGTGCAGAATTGCCAAAGACATTGATTTTAGGTCTCATATTTCCCGTCCAACAATAGAAACGAAATGAACAAAAAAGAAAGCCAATAAAATATCGATTAACCTTTGTAATATCATGCTATCGCAAGCTTTTTATACCCAAAAGCCTTTGTGAATCAATTTACATGTCAGGAATCAATGTTCAAATTAGTTCTCTCCTGCCTGCAGCTAATGAACTCCACCTGCCCGGGTAGAAATCACACTCTTTCTATCTCCTAGACCGATCGTCTGCCAAGGCTGTCGAGTACCGTCCACCTGGAGCATCTGGTTTGAGGACAGAGACCAGCCTTTGCCCAAATCACCGCTCGCAGAACACTTATAGTTTATTATTAAATTAAGTTGCAATGCCACAATTGTCAGAACACTAACAACAATTCTTCGACTTGCATGCATCCATCTCCCTCTAAGGGTATAATGCCGTACATAAAAAGAGATAATTCAGCTTCAATCACTGATAACTAGATATTTTAGAGTAGATAATGAGATTGTGCAATCAGGAAAAAGTTTGGTACAAATGAAAGCCGTAAACGAAAAAAGACGTCTCACAAAGAGTGGTAGTTCCTCTTGAAGTATCTGAAACCTTTATCATCTAAAAATACAGATGATGATCTACAGTTTATGGAAAAAGGTGCAAAGGCTATGAAGCCATAGATATAACTAGAAAATGAATTAGGGGATTACTTTTTGCATCTTCTGTTTCTCATAATTGACTGGATCACTCATCTCTCCCACCTATCTTCATCATTCAAATGTTGAACAGTTCTTTAGTGTGTATTATAAAGTTTAATTTTTCATTGTTTTTCAAGATTGGCAGCAATAACATCTTGCTTGATTCATCGTTATGTCTTTAATTTTCATTTCTAAAACATTTATCGGCCTTACTCTCTGCATTTGGTTGGGATAAGGTCAAATCGTACCTTGGCCACGATTATGTGATAGTAATGCTAGAAGTGACACAACAAAAGAGTCCAATTCCTAATTTCGAAGTTATAACTATCATAAAATCACTATGAAATTCAGAAAGATATATCTTAACACGGGTCTCTCTTAAAAAGACAAGGTGACAACAGAAACTCAAATATCACATTTGTAATTGCAAAATGGACACTTCTTATTGCAATCAGACATTTAGGCTGTTTAATAATCACTGCAAACTAGTTTTGCCAGTGCTGTGACCCTTCTTTTGACCGTATAGTAAATGCAGATAAAAATTTAGAAAATCTCGCAATAACGAAAATACGCTACTGTTTTTTAAGCCTCCTTTTGAAGAATTTGCATAATGGCAGTGCATGATGCTCGGGGTCTCCTTGGAAACATGGCGGCGGAATTACGTCAAATGAATCCGTGCTTTAAATATCGAAAAAAACCGTTACGACCTTTGTTGTGATCTTCTCAACTCGTTTGCTTCACGCAAATTTTACTTGAGACGAAAGCTTGCAAAATATTTTGAAAACAGAGTTTTTTGATTTTAATCAAAGATTATCCACTCTTGAATTATAATCTTTGAAATGGAGTTGATGTGGAAACTTGATTTTTCGAATGGGGAGCTCGATGTAACGGTGAGTAGTAGCGATCTTTCGAATCCTTGATGTGAAGATGTAATTATGGAAAGGTTTTGAAGCTTTTAGGACTATTAGATTTGTGATATGCTGACATAAATTTGTATTAATTTCAGGCATTATAACGACAGTCACATAGATGATGGCATTAATTCCCAATTCTATGATGTTTACTTCCCTGAGAGGCTGCACTGTTATTTTGAGTTCTTGTTCTTGTTAGATACCTCATAAGTAGAAATGCCACCATTTCCAGAGACTATATTCTTGCAAACTCAACCTAGGCATTGAAATATTATCTATCATATACATAAAACAAAGCGCTTGGTGTATCATTGCGTACGAGTTAGATCGGAGGTTCAGTTGGGACGCAGATTTGTCCAGCAGGGCTACCATTTTGATGTTAAGTATTGCTCCTATGGTAACGTATCTCTTGGCAACGAGCAGCCAAGGTTTAGTCTCGTTTGAGAATCGTATCTAATGTAAGCGAGTCAGAAATAAATACAATAAAAAGTCGACTTCGACACGAACAAATTATCAGTACAATGTACAAAGTACAACTTTTCATCAGTTCTAATTTATGGGAGGTCAAATGAAAGCAATCCTTATTCGTTTCCGAATTACTTGAGTCGATTCTTTTTTATCACAATCTTCAATCTTTGATGTGAAATGTGTAATCTTGTTTAACAGAATCTCCATGATCCCGAGGTGCAAAGAGAGGCCTTGCTAGCGAAGTTTGAAATACTGGTTAGCAATTTGGGTGAGATCATAATTCCTTTCGTAATTGGCATCTCCTCAATAGCAATAATTTCAACAAATTATAGAAACAGTCTGTGCGTAATGGCAACAAGGAAAACTGTTACTCATTTTTGCTGCCTATTCATTGACAAGCAACTATGTTCTTCTGAATGACTAATGATTATTTGCAGACCATCTCCTGAAAATTGCCACGGAGCTGACTGATATAGAGGACTCAAGCCAAGAGACTATTTTGAAGCTTTCAAATTCTTCCTACAGATACTCTATGTTTAAAAAGGTAAGATATAGCGATAGTGCTTTGAGTTAAGTGATTTGATTAACCACCTTGCAAACACGGCGTTAAGCAGAGAACACAGAAAAGTGCTGATCGAAAAGGAGAGGAAAGTGGTAGAGAGGATCACCCGCATGTTGAAGATAGTGAAAACCGAGAGAACTTAGCAACTTTACTGAAGGTAGTTGGGGCCAGGGTAATGGGGCAAATACCCATTGTGCAGGTGTTCCTCTGCAGGAGCACCTTAGCCTAGTGTCTTAGAGGTAGCGTCAAAAAACTAAAACATTCGTCTTTAGAATTTTTCTTCTTTGATCAACATGAATGCTAATGTTATCCTTAATACTCTACCTAAAGCACACCTTTCACAAGATTGACTACACTGCACTGCGCCATCTCTTATTTGGAATGTTTGTTTTTAGTTAAAAGGCTGTGCGAATGCTTGCACCAAAGATCTTCTAAACGTCTATGCCTTGGTAAGAAATTGTCATTCGATATTAAAACAACAGTTCAGCAAACGAAAACAAATTTGAGAAATTGCAATCTATGAAAAATGCCTTGTCGCTAAAGGGTCGTCTTTGATGGTGTTGTATGATGCCATGGTTACACTCACGTTAAGCAAGCATCAAAGTATAACATTGGCAATTTGTTTATCCTAGGATTCTGATCCCCTTGACCCTATTCTCATCTTCCCAAAATCGGTTCTCAACTCATCACTTTACTATATTACCATCTGTGTTATCTTGCAAGACGAAATATCACTCCATCTTTTGCTGTTGTGGCCTATATTGCTTTAAATTAGTGGCAAATTTCAAAGATCACTTTTGGAAATAGTTCCCAAAATGTTGTTCCGTATTTCAGATTGATGACTATATTGCATCTACTGCGGTGGAAGACATCGGAAAGATGGTGCGGGAGATTGTTCGATCGTTGGATCACATTCTATTCTCCATCGAAACTGTAGACAAGGTATGTTTAAAATCAATCTTGATGGAGAATTAATCGTTTAAATTTCGACTGCCGGCGACCCACCGGCGTTACATCGCCGTCATAGCAAAAAGTTGAATCTTGTTCAACTTTTTCTTTAATTTCAGCATCGGTAACTTGGAGAAAATATTTGGAACTGATTTCGGTGGATCGGTGGTGGGTCGCCGGCAGTCAGAGTGAAGTGTTTCATTAAAAGTGTTTAGTTCCGCAAGTATGTCGCCGGTGGGTCGCCGTCACTTAAAAGTTATATGGAGACCAGGCTTTATTAACCTTTCCTTGCCTTTTAATGTAAGGGCTTTTGAAGGTATCCATTTCCAATTTGACCCACAGGATCGAACGATTCGCACGCCCATCAGCATGGAAGTGAGACTCTTGCTCGACTTGTCGCAAGTGGATGCAAAGAAGAGTTCGATGTTCTTCGAAACGCGTAAAGAGGAGCTGGCATACAACCTCAAGCTTTGCGACCTGGCTTCGAAAGAAGAGTTTGATGTCGCAGTGTCGTATGGCTCTGGTATGTTCGATATTGGTCCACTCAAGTTTGATCACGTGCTGTCGGTTGATGAGCCTGTTCGCCGCGATGAGGCGGTTCCTTATTTGGAAGCCGGTATCAAAGGGAGAAAACGGAAGAGGGGAGAGGAGGCCCCGTCAATCGAAGAAACTACGAAGAGGCTGGAAATCAACTGAGAAAAAAGTTGAAACCAAACTCTTCAGGTGAATGGGAGGCCCAAAGTAGTAGCCGAATCACCACAAACTTCAACTCTGAATATTGCAGCAATATGCTGTCAAGTGTTTATAGACATGCAACAAAAAGTGATATGTATTACAATCGTATCGCTATAAAGCATCATAGCAAAGAGTTAAACCTCTTAGAAGCAAGTATTGCTGCAAAGATGCATTTTCACGGTCCAGGTGGCCAGGTAATGGAGAATGCAGGTAGTACTAGCACCAAGAGAACATCTAAGCGAGATGTCTTTGGTGCAGCCCAACAACCTGACTTCATTGAGAGTAAGAGACTGGCCTCAAGGAATCTTGGTGGACCAGGATCACCTGAGCCCAAATCTGACTCCATCTCTGAAAGCAGTGCGAGACTAAGAGAATCTTTGAAAATGATCCTCATTAAGACTAATGATGGAAGTTGGGCTGTAAAGAATGGGCCTGAATTGAATGAACAGGTAGCACGTGCCCAAAATGGCGGGAGTGTGATTACTTATCATGCAATCGAAAGTCAACAGACAGGAATGCGGGAAATTAAACGCCTCGGAGTCTTAAAGAGAGTTAAGCTAGCGTGGGGCAGGGACAAATCAAATAGGAAACAGGCTAAAGCCCCCTCAAAAAGTTCGAGATTCATGCAAATAAGAAAAAGGGTCTCTAATCTTTTTGAGATGAAGGCTCGTTTGTTTAGCAGGAATAAGAGACCCTAAAAAATCAAAGGTTTTAGAAGCCAGATGTTCATACGCGAAAACACTCACATTGGCTCGTATGAAAATGTGAGTACCAAGTCCCTATCTCCATCATCAATTCACTGTGAGTAAATGTATGCAGATTGGTTTGTTTAGTGAAATGACATTCTAAATGTAGGAGTAATGAGGACATTTAATGGACGCTGGATTGTTAAATTTTGAAAATGTATACATTTTAGATACAAATTTGTTTTTTGTACAAATCTTAAATAATCGTTTATATGCGAATCCAATATCGAATTATGAATGTAGTATGGTAAGCTGTTATGTTGTTCATGATGATGATGACAATGTATTCGTGACTTTTAATGTCTTCAACGCTTTTTATGTTGTTAAGCTGCAAGTAACTTTTGCCTGACAAAATGCCACCAATTGGAAATCGAGTTTTGAATCTTTAAGTTTACGATTGAATGGTTTTGACCACAATTTAAACGTGCTTTGACATGAAATACAGGAGAGAACTATGAAATATGGTAGAAAATTAGGAAGTATTATTGACATATCGAGTAAAGTTCTCTCGATTCCCAAACACCTGTTTCAGCATTGACCTTTACAAAGTGTAACTTCACTTGTTGCTATAGGTACTTTGTTTTTATAAATAATGATTGGTGATTATTGTAATCGCGTTATGGAACAGATTGTCGGGCTCTTCATGGATGTTATCGAATCCTGTCACCTAGAGTTATATGTGTGACATTGTTTTTCACTCGAAACACACACATGAGAAGTGGTATGCTGGACGCATGAGATATGCCCACGCATAAACATCACAGAAAAGCCTGGAGTAGTAGGGCATCACACAAAAATCTTAAGGCAGGGGTGGATGCAGCGAAAATATAATAAAGGGGGCAGTTGATAACAAGGACGCTGAAAAGTGATCAGAAGTTTGTTATGAGTGTACGCTTTATATAAATATTTTCCACTTTAGCTCCTCATAAAAAGGTCATCTATTCATGTTCTTTTGAAAATTATTGCATATCAGTTGCACAAAAGCAGAACTATATAGTCTGAATATATCTTAAGGCATCTATTTCAAGAGTTGGCGTCACAAAATTAAACATCGGAGAATTAAAAATCAAGTTTAGTGACACTGGAGTACGTACCATGGTCGGGTCCGACAGAAAAAAATTTTTGAAATTGGGCCTTCTAGAGTGGCTAAATATGTAACTCCAGGAATAAAATTTAGCAAAATAAATGGTGATGGGGGAGGGGGAGGGGGCGCTCTCACCTTGATCCACTACAGCTTTAAGGTGATCTAATTCTTCTGCCTTTTCAAAACTTTGATGTATAGAATTGGTGCATGCGGAGTTTAGATGGAGTGCCCGATCAAGTCACTTAAAAAGCTACGTTTCAAGCATATTGGCATAAAAACTAATCAATAAAATATCTTCTTCGAAAATTTGTTGGGGAGAACCTGACATCGGTGTCAACTTACTGCTTTACTAAACTTGAACGTTGGCCTGTATTTCGTAAAAATTCAACAGTTCAGACAAAACATTTTCCCTTCGAGTTAATTGTTGGTCGGTGTTATTCGATGCAACTAACTTTTGTAATAGAGCTTGAAATATTTGGTTCAGTTAAGTTCACTTCACTTCATTTTCATTTTAAAAATTCAACTTCATGCAAACATTCTTTAGACTAACAAAACATAATACAATATGGCAGAAACAGAATGTGAAATAATAGAATAATACAGAAGTGCCTCTCCTCTTGTTTGGAATAGACTCTCATACAGCAGTGGATCTTTTGAAACTTTTAAGAGTAGACTGAAAATGCATCTTTTTTAAGAATATTTGATTGAGATTATATTATGAATGAAACCATCTTTTATTATTGTAAAGAAACATATGGGTTTCGAGAGAACAATTCAAACACAGGACTCGTCAAAAAGTATCAAAACCATAGCATTAAAACTTGAAAAAGGACCCAAAGTTACTTAAGGGTAGTCATGCTTCGTCAGACGAAATATGATACGTCTCCCGTTTTTTACGTAGCAAACGTTTTAAGAAGACATATACCATCACTTCCTGTGAGACACTTGACCATGGTCTTTCTATTTCTAACACATTTTGGGGTTATGTTAAGCGCTTTCTACAAAAGGAAACTTGTCCCTTCTTCCATCGTTCTCACTAGGGCGCTGCAAACAATACTTTATAGAAGAAACGATCTTTGATTCGTTCCTTCAGTAATCCTACTCATTCTTTTCATTCAGATCTTCCTCCTCCAAAAATCTGGATCGTCGAAAATCTTGATAATCAAGTTTCTGTATATATCCGCCGTTGGCTCGATCTACCAATAAGTGCTACCTTAAGTGGCATTTTACTGTCAAAAAACCAATTTACCGATCCCTCTTTTCGCGGTTACCGCAATGCATTCTGGTATGAGTGGTATCAGTGCCTACTGTCGATCGATAAACAAAACGGACTTGAATGGGAACTCTTGCACAGGTCTGAGGCCTATTTCTGTTCAAGAAGAAAGTAGCATCGAAGTAGATATGAGTGAAGCACTGCCACAAGTGATTGGTGTAAGGCCCGATCAAATTATTTTTGAGGCAGACGGAAAATGGGGTATTGAATTGAAGAACCTGCGAAATTTCACGGAAAAGCATTTGAACGATAAACTTATCAAAGTCAATCCAAGTAATCCATATTCTTGAAATATGACTTGTTGATATCTGGGTTCTGTAGGCAATATCTTTTTGAAGAAGTCCACAACTCAGAAGCACTAAACAATGAAAAATTCCTCTTCTGCTGTTGTTGACCTTTTAGGACCCCTTTTACATGTATCTTCTTTCAAATTTTCTGCATTGGTATTGGAGTCATAGTATAATAACTTATGAATGGCTGGTCCAAAGGAATCACACAGAATCCTATAAACTTTGTAGTTTGGAAGACCAGTGTAAAAATGGAACATTTTCTCATCAATTTTTATAGTCTCAACTGGAATTTGGCTCTGGAGTCTCTCATTCTCTAGCTTTAAATCTTCAATGTCTTGTTTAAGATCTGCAACTGTTTTTTCATGGTGTTCTTCTAACAATTGCATTTCATTCCTGCAAGACTTTATTTCTTCGTCTGCATTCAATTCCAGACAAGTCATATTAACTCCAGGTGGGATGTTTTTATTGGTTTTACTGGCTTTGAAAATTCTGTTTGAATCACGATTTCTTGACTTCAGTGTAGTTCTTGGTTTTGGTATTGTAGGCCTCGTAGCCTTGGGTACAATGAGGGGCAAATTGTTCACCCATCGCTTGTGGCAGTTCTCTGTTTATTACTATCTTGCCGCTACTTTCTTCTTGAACAGAAATAGGCCTCAGACCCGTGGAAGAGTTTTGACAAAAACTAGAGTCTGGTTGCCTTTGTAATAAGCCGCCAGAATCTAGAATATCGTTGCGTTGACCTTCAAGGGAAGCCATCCCATTCAAGTCCGTTTTGTTTATCAATCGACAGTAGGCACTGATACCACTCATACCAGAATGCATTGCGGTAACTGCGAAAAGTGGGATCGGTGAGTTCGTTATTAACTTGGTTCTTGGATGTTAATTCTAACTGCAAGAGAGAGAAATACTCGCATCTCGTTCATAGCCTAAGCTCAGCTTATTCTTCTATCACGCTTCATGGTCTCCAAACTATCCAACTGAACTATCCGTACTACCCATTACATTTTCTGCCGCAGAAAAAGTCTTGGAATAATCCTGAATATCTTCAATTCTAACGATCTCTACTACTGACAACTTCTAAAGTAAACAATGACAAACACACTTTTTCCTTTTTTTGTTAATTTCTTTTGCTTGCGCTTGTAATAGTCTTTTTCTCTCTAAACCCAGGCTAGCCAATTGCAAATTACCTTTGTAATAGTTAAATTTGTAATTGTAGTTTTAATGGAATTGAAAATTTAGAGTTACTGTTATTATTATTAAAGAATGTGATGAAATGGTGTTCAATATCGTGTATAGTTGAAAATGTTATACTAATATCTGATATTAATATCTGATAACAAAAGTTATTGGGTCAATAGTTATTATTAGTAAACGGACTTTCTCTGGGAATACGGTAACACAAAAGTCTTTTAGCAAATTTTTTGATCAGCATCTTGGTAAAGTAGTAATTTATTATTATTATTAACACGCACACGCACAAAAACACACATTCACATGATAGTTATAATCCAACTCACGCTAGTTTTTTCGAGAGTCACGTAAGGTAAAATTGTATAGCGAGCCTCCACAGCGTTCTCCATTGGCATACGTCACAATTTTTAATAACAATCTGACGTAACAATCGGAGACTGGGTTGTATGCTATAAATGCGACGCTCAGAAGCCTACCACCGCTCTTTTATTGAGTTCAAGCAGCTGTTCAGAGTTAGCTAACACTCTACTGGTTGAAATCAAGATATTTCTATCACACTGTCATTATGGAGAACAATTATTCCAATTATCAAGACGAAGCTTTACACAGAAGTCAAAGATTCTTCAGGTAAGCCAAGCCGAATTTTCAAGTTAAGAATATTGAGTGGCAAATAATGCACTCGCTTTGTCGACAAGACATCAACAATAAGATCTAGTAGAAATAACATCCAGAATTGTGTTTCCTTCCAGGATCGATGAACTGGATGATTCCATCATCATTATCAGTTCAGACGAAGAAGAATTCGACGAGTCTGGCGTTGTAACAAATACGATCGAAAGATTGGAAGACTACACAACCCATGTTCTCACCAGAGGACTAAGGAGGGTCAATAGTGAAAACCAATTGGATGGAAGAGGATCACCATCCAATAGAGTTATCCAACAAGAAGTGCAATCATCTGAGCGCCAACAATCGCTCCCACAAAGAAGCTATCGCAGTATTAGCAAGCCTTCCTGCAGTCATGACGACGTTGGTGAATTGGATGAAGAAGATGGTTGCCTACATGCGAAGCCGCTGCCAAATCAATCGACAATGTTGAAAGGAAAACTTTGCAACGGATACAGAAACGCACTGTTTGGTGCTGAATCAAGAGGCCTAAAAAGAAAGAAACATAAGACATCAACACGCAAGAAGTCGAAACATTTCAAACGAGAGCTGCCAATTCAACACGCTGACTGGCATCAAGGATATGAGAGCGACGACGACCAATCAGGGTACGACACTGAGTGTGAAGATGACCCTGACGATCTCCAATCTGGATTCTGTCAAGATGCTATTGATCAGGATACTCTGAATGGTGGACAGCTCGATCGTCTAAGCTCCTTTGCACCAGAGCAAGACAGTGATGATTCTGATTACCCTGAGTTCGACTCGGATATCGAGCTTGACGATCCAATGTTTTTCAGAGAAGATCACATTATGCCCCTACCTGACTTCGACCCGATGACTGACAACGTTGAGGCAAATGCAATTAATGAAAGCAGACCTCGGCAACAACAAAGTAAGTTCTGATTGTAAATTTTTACGGTTTGCTGGGGCCTAAACAATTGTTACTAGTATTTCTAAAAGTCTTTCTTCATTCTCTAATCAATTAAAGCATTTGACTGCCTACATCAATTTGTGGCATTGTCTTTAACCACTCGATTTAAGCATAAGGAAATGTTTTAAATGATCAGACTGGATAAATGGCACTGGTGAGAAGGAGTTGTAGAGTACTCTAAACATTTTCAATACCTTACTACCAGCTCATGCAAGGCAATTTCGATTGCAAAGTGAGTAGGCCCACAACTGCCTTATGGATTGAAGCATAGACAACCATTTCCGTCTTCTCAATGGCAGGAGCTGAGCCTGCATTTTATGACGACGATGATGTTGATGACGAAGGATACGAGTCTGGACCAGAGGAGATGACCCACGAAGGCGAAGGAATTCGATTGTCGCCCGTACGAGACGGAACGCGCTTCGAGCTCGATAGCTTACAAGCAGTCGCATCATTCTTCAACTCCTCCACCAACAGCAAGTCAGCCGGAGCGATCACTCACTTTGTTCCATGGCTCTCCAAGGGATCGAGCTACAAGAGATTTTCTTTCCGATTTGCAAAGATGCATTGACATCGTCCGTGGCGATCCACCAGAAGCAAACGATGCTACGACTAACAGCAATGAGGTGATAGTTATTGAATGAAGATGAAGCTGATAGAGAGAGTTTAGGAGAAGTGCAAATCGTTTCGCCTAGACCACTTGGCTTGGATGAACCCGATGAGAGGGCGATTGATGGGGATGAAGATGACAATATTGTTGGGTTGCAAATGCCTTTAACAGCCTTCAATGATGGACTTCAAGAAGCCCAAACAATTCCCCCTGAGTGGTATAGCAGTGTTCCAGGAAATGGACAGCCCGCTGGAAGCTCCACTGTGGAAACCTATGCTACCGATGACATGCCACCAATGCTTGACCTCAACTTGCAAAGGATTGGAGAGCTGCATGCAACAGACAGGCCATACCTTTGTCAACGATGTCGAGGTGCAACTCATGGAGAAGAACAGACGAGTTTCCCAGCAGGTGAATCAGTTGCTGGGCTCTTCATTGACAACGGTCAAGAGGTATGTGCTCTAACCTGGGGTTTTAATACAATTGCATATATTGTTACCTTTTTCATTGTTGCTTGGAAATCAAATATAGTTTAAAAGCAATTCATTTTGAACTAACAAGTCAGTAGCGACAAAATTACGTAACGGCAAAGCAGTGCGAGTTGGTTGAAATATGCTCGGCTAAAAGGCTTAATTTTAGATTCTTATGCTCTCAAAGGAACCTTTCTAAGGACAAAGAGTTGACAACAAATACTAATTCTGTTTGAAAAGAAGTCTGACTCCTGTTAGAAATTATTAATAGACGTGTAAATGAATACTGTCTTTCTTTACAGCTTGAATGGATCACACTAGAGACAGAACATTTGCTTCGATCGGGCATTCACGACGGGCATTCTCAGTCTTGCCCCGTTATTGGAGAGTCATTTGTGAATGAATGGAGAGACAGCTCAGTAGCAGAGGCAGCTTGGAGCAACGAAGAAGGGACAATCTTGCACAGAACAAACGAGAGTTATCACGTGGAAATAGACAGTTCCTTCTGTACCCACGGTCAATGCCAGGAAGATCTGATTGATGAAGCAGATGAAGTTTGATGAGATCGTGACTTCTTCAGTCAGTAAATATCGAAACTATGGTGAACAGAATGCAGTGTATGACATGTTTATTGAAAAGAACAGATACTCGTATGCGGTTAAGACTGAAACTAGGCTTCTGCATAAATACTTAGTAGCTATATGCTGGAAGCTGTAAAGATGATTTCGTCCCATCACTTAATGAGATATGTATAAATGTAAAAACGGTAAATTCAATATTTATATTATACATATAGCTAGTTTGTAAAAGAAATGTGAATAACATAGTCGCTATTTGTGCAAAATCGTGTTTTCTTTCACTGGTATTCATTTCAGTTCAGATCTTAGTTTGGATTTTCTTTTATTGAGACGATCGTGTGCTGTCCAATTAGCAGCTTGTTGAGACTCAAGATTTACGCGAATTTTGATAGATCAAGTAATGGTAAAAGAATTCGTTTTAAAAACACTAATCCAAACAACACTTTCAATGAAAAGTAAATTAACTCTCACATTTATTAAGTTGGCGATTGGGTCAACAGCACACATTGCTTAGTTAGAAAAAAGCACTGCCTCGAGTTGCCTCCTCCCTTCCTTTCACTATCGAACAGCTCTATAGATTCTTATTGTGGTATCAAAGTCATAAATATAAAACTTGACTTTAGATATTGTAAGGATTAATATAACTTTTACAATAACACGGAGCTTGATGCAGGGATGGACATAAAGTTGTGGCACACTACATGTTCTTTCCCACCATTTGGAGATTCCATAACTGGCTTTGTTACTGGTGCCCACAAGATTGGAGCTTGTTTGAGCCTCTATGATATCCAAATACGCTTGTGACTTTTGTTGACAAGTCGCACTTTGTTACCACCATTGGTTTGCAAGGAAGGGGAAGGAGGGTGTCTACCGAAACCCAGCTGGTCATTAATTTTGTCAGCTTTAGGGCCCTTTTCGTTATTTGTACACTATGAAGCGTGTCCAACAAAGGGTACTGAAAGCTCTTTTGAAACATGCTATATTGAAGCGCATCATTACCTTTTGCATGTCATGACATTGCATTACTCACAATGGCAAGTCTGGATGCGACAACATTTTTACATTTCTCAATTCGACTGCGTCAGATCATAAAGCCCAATCTCCCCGGTCTAGTGACGTCGCCAAATATAAATTTCTAGGTACCATTTGATATTCTTTGAAAAGGCGACTGGAACAAAACGAAAAGTAGCTACGAATAACGTCTAGTCTCGTTAGTTTTGGTTCATAAGATTGAATGATTCCGTCGAAAAACAAGTTTGGAAACTTTTTCTACCAAAACATAATTTGATTTTTCCTCTCTCGCTTTTACTTTGTGACGCTATTGTGATCGAAATCAGGGTTTGAATGTATTTCGTGGGTTTCAAACCAAATCGTCGCTATAAAGAAGCCAAATTAAGCCAAAAGGTAAACGAACCGAGAACACAAATGAAAACGAAGAAATTCTAAAAATGAGGCTAGCAGTGCACTTTCGAGAGAGAATATCAATCAAGAGATGGAAAGTGGATAACAATGTCTTCATAAATGATTTGCAGTCTAGTTAAAACACAGTTGACTTAGAATAGGGTAAAAATTTTCATCTTTTTCTATTAGCAGCTTGTTGAGACGTGGAATCTACCAGAAACTTGAAACAAGAAGCTAGATAAGATATTTATCAAAGAACTAATTGAAGTGACGCTCATCAAATTTGAATTGCCAATTAAAGACCTTTTCTTATGTGCCAATCCAAACGGTGTTTGTACATTTTTCTTGTCAAAGTGTTTTCTTTCATTTCCCGCAATATTTGGCTTTACACCCAACAGTGGCTTAACCACCGTTTTCCGGCCCCTCCACGTTTTCGCCTCCCTGCAAACTTTTCTTTGTAGGCTCTTCTAACAAAGCTTGTATCATCTCTTCTACTTACATGTCCAAATCCCTTCAACTTTCTCTATTTCACCATGTTCAGGGTATCATCCTTTGCACCTAGGACTTGCAGATACCAACGTACAACGTACACCCTTTAGACGTGCTTTACAACCACGTTGAGAATACAGTCATTTGCAAACACTGATCGTCTTTTCGCGTCTCCTAATCTAAGCGTCCAGGTCTCTGAAGCGTACATAGCACAATCAGAGCATTCCGAGTCTCCATTTGATTTGGTTTCATATGTCTTTTCTAGACCAGATGTTTCTGGGTCTGCCAAATGCACTACTAGCAAGAGCTATTCTCCGTTTTAAGTCATCAACACATACAATAAACCGACGAGTGAGTGTGTTTTGGATGGTCACAACACCCATAGTATTATCATACAATAGTTGAATGGTATTCACATATGTTGGGTTCACTCTTATCGCTAAAAGCATTTTCCAAAATGCATTTCTCCAGACTGGGCCAAATACCGATTTGAAATCTATGAAACTGAATTGCGCCGGATAGACCGTTCTTGGGCCTCCTATATAGCTTGTCGGACAGCAAATATTTTCTTACCGTTCCTCGCCCTGGACAGAAACCATACTGACCTCTATTTTATTTAACCCTTTCCTTTATTCTATCCTGCAGACCCTTTAGAAAACTACTGCAAAGCATCAATAAAATGGCTAAAGCCAGGTATTGCACAACCGAAGAAAGTCCACAATATTTCCAGCTTTGATTACCTCCGTACTTATTTCGGGCTTCTCGCATTTTGCTTTTGTTAATTGCCGATTCAATTTTTGGAGTAATCATAAAATGTATTCATCCAGATCAATGTGAATTGCATTGAGCAATCGCGTCATTATTAAAGAAATTCTCGTCATTATGAGTGATGTGTTCTTCCAATAACTTTGTCATTTTAGCCAACTTAGCATGTTTTGTGCCATTTCTATCTTTTACCACAGATAATTGGTTGCTTGGCTCTCCTTCGAGTTCCTTATCTGTTTTGAGTAACATATGTCTATCCCTTTCTTACCGCAATCCTTCAAAGAGTCTCGACTTTTTTCCGGAGTGCTTGCTCTTGCTCGTTTTAAAGTTCCTCGTTCAATGCTGAGTAAAGGGCTCGGCTTTCTGCATAAATAGGGTGTTCCGACATCTTTTCTCTGCCTCTTTTCTTTTACAACACATGCCTGCTCCCCTCGAGACATGCATTCTCATTTTTCCTGTTCCCCATGCCAAACGCTGTTTTGGAACATTTTTTTTGTATTAGTTTCTTCAAATTTCTAATAGAAGCAGTCAACTATACTTGTTCTTGCGACGCAAAGTTTTCGGGAGATTCCTCACTCAAATTGATCCAAATTGACCAAGTATATCAATGTTTATGCATGACACTTCTAGCAGATGTTCTGAGGCTTGCCTTCATCAGTTTATGATTTAACGTTCCATTAACGTTCAAATATTTTTATGGTTTCTAGTTCTTTTGAGTAGAGTGCAGAATTGCCAAAGACATTGATTTTAGGTCTCATATTTCCCGTCCAACAATAGAAACGAAATGAACAAAAAGGAAAGTCAATAAAATATCGATTAACCTTTGTAATATAATGCTATCGCAAGCTTTTTATACCCAAAAGCCTTTGTGAAACAATTTACATGTCAGGAATCAATGTTCAAATTAGTTCTCTCCTGCCTGCAGCTAATGAACTCCACCTGCCCGGGTAGAAATCACACTCTTTCTATCTCCTAGACCGATCGCCTGCCAAGGCTGTCGAGTACCGTCCACCTGGAGCATCTGGTTTGAGGACAGAGACCAGCCTTTGCCCAAATCACCGCTCGCAGAACACTTAGTTTATTATTAAATTAAGTTGCAATGCACAATTGTCAGAACACTAACAACAATTCTTCGACTTGCATGCATCCATCTCCCTCTAAGGGTATAATGCCGTACATAAAAAGAGATAATTCAGCTTCAATCACTGATAACTAGATATTTTAGAGTAGATAATGAGATTGTGCAATCAGGAAAAAGTTTGGTACAAATGAAAGCCGTAAACGAAAAAAACGTCTCACAAAGAGTGGTAGTTCCTCTTGAAGTATCTGAAACCTTTATCATCTAAAAATACAGATGATGATCTACAGTTTATGGAAAAAGGTGCAAAGGCTATGAAGCCATAGATATATAGAAAATGAATTAGGGAATTACTTTTTGCATCTTCTGTTTCTGATAATTGACTGGATCACTCGTCTCTCCCACTATCTTCATCATTCAAATGTTGAACAGTTCTTTAGTGTGTATTATAAAGTTTAATTTTTCAATGGCTTTTCCAGATTGGCAGCAATAACATATTCGTTGCAATTATGCATCTCTCTTTCTTTTGCTTGATTCATCGTTATGTCTTTAATTTTCATTTCTAAAACATTTATCGGCCTTACTCTCTGCATTTGGTTGGGATAAGGTCAAATCGTACTTGACCACGATTATGTGATAGTAATGCTAGAAGTGACACAACAAAAGAGTCCAATTCCTAATTTCGAAGTTATAACTATCATAAAATCACTATGAAATTCAGAAGATATATCTTAACACGGGTCTCTCTTAAAAGACAAGGTGACAACAGAAACTCAAATATCACATTTAATTGCAAAATGGACACTTCTTATTGCAATCAGACATTTAGGCTGTTTAATAATCACTGCAAACTAGTGTTGCCAGTGCTGTGACCCTTAGACCGTATAGTGAATGCAGATAAAAATTTAGAAAATCTCGCAATAACGAAAATACGCTACTGTTTTTTAAGCCTCCTTTTGAAGAATTTGCATAATAGCAGTGCATGCTGCTCGGGTCTCTTGGAAACATGGCGGCGGAATTACGTCAAATGAATCCGTGCTTTAAATATCGAAAAAAACCGTTACGACCTTTGTTGTGATCTTCTCAACTCGTTTGCTTCACGCAAATTTTACTTGAGACGAAAGCTTGCAAAATATTTTGAAAACAGAGTTTTTTCTGATTTTAATCAAAGATTATCCACTCTTGAATTATAATCTTTGAAATGGAGTTGATGTGGAAACTTGATTTTTCGAATGGGGAGCTCGATGTAATGGTGAGTAGTAGCGATCTTTCGAATCCTTGATGTGAAGATGTAATTATGGAAAGGTTTTGAAGCTTTTAGGACTATTAGATTTGTGATATGCTGACATAAATTTGTATTAATTTCAGGCATTATAACGACAGTCACATAGATGATGGCATTAATTCCCAATTCTATGATGTTTACTTTCCCTGAGAGGCTGCACTGTTATTTTGAGTTCTTGTTCATGTTAGATACCTCATAAGTAGAAATGCCACCATTTCCAGAGACTATATTCTTGCAAACTCAACCTAGGCATTGAAATATTATCTATCATATACATAAACAAAGCGCTTGATGTATCATTGAGTACGAGTTAGATCGGTGGTTCAGTTGGGACGTAGATTTGACCAGCAGGGCTACCATTTTGATGTTAAGTATTGCTCCCATGGTAACGTATCTCTTGGTAACGTACAGCCAAGGTTTAGTCTCGTTTGAGCATCGTATCTAATGTAAGCGAGTCAGAAATGAATATAATAAAAAGTCGACTTCGACACGAACAATTATCAGTACAATGTCACGTAAACTTTCATCAGTTCATCAGTTCTAATTTAAGGGAGACCAAATGAAAGCAACCCTCATTCGTTTCCGAATTACTTGAGTCGATTCTTTTTTATCACAATCTTCAATCTTTGATGTGAAATGTGTAATCTTGTTTAACAGAATCTCCATGATCCCGAGGTGCAAAGAGAGGCCTTGCTAGCGAAGTTTGAAATACTGGTTAGCAATTTGGGTGAGATCATAATTCCTTTCGTAATTGGCATCTCCTCAATAGCAATAATTTCAACAAATTATAGAAACAGTCTGTGCGTAATGGCAACAAGGAAAACTGTTACTCATTTTTGCTGCCTATTCATTGACAAGCAACTATGTTCTTCTGAATGACTAATGATTATTTGCAGACCATCTCCTGAAAATTGCCACGGAGCTGACTGATATAGAGGACTCAAGCCAAGAGACTATTTTGAAGCTTTCAAATTCTTCCTACAGATACTCTATGTTTAAAAAGGTAAGATATAGCGATAGTGCTTTGAGTAAGTGATTTGATTAACCACCTTGCAAACACGACGTTAAGCAGAGAACACAGAAAAGTGCTGATCGAAAAGGAGAGGAAAGTGGTAGAGGCAGGATCACCCGCATGTTGAAGATAGTGAACAACCGAGAGAACTTAGCAACTTTACTGAAGGTAGTTGGGGCCCAGGGTAATGGGGCAAATATCCCATTGTGCAGGTGTTCCTCTGCAGGAGCACCTTAGCCTAGTGTCTTAGAGGTAGCGTCAAAAAACTAGAACATTCGTCTTTAGAATTTTTCTTCTTTGATCAACATGAATGCTAATGTTATCCTTAATACTCTACCTAAAGCACACCTTTCACAAGATTGACTACACTGCACTGCGCCATCTCTTATTTGGAATGTTTGTTTTTAGTTAAAAGGCTGTGCGAATGCTTGCACCAAAGATCTTCTAAACGTCTATGCCTTGGTAAGAAATTGTCATTCGATATTAAAACAACAGTTCAGCAAACGAAAACAAATTTGAGAAATTGCAATCTATGAAAAATGCCTTGTCGCTAAAGTGTCGTCTTTGATGGTGTTGTATGATGCCATGGTTAACACTCACGTTAAGCAAGCATCAAAGTATAACATTGGCAATTTGTTTATCCTAGGATTCTGATCCCCTTGACCCTATTCTCATCTTCCCAAAATCGGTTCTCAACTCATGCACTTTACTATATTACCATCTGTGTTATCTTGCAAGACGAAATATCACTCCATCTTTTGCTGTTGTGGCCTATATTGCTTTAAATTAGTGGCAAATTTCAAAGATCACTTTTGGAAATAGTTCCCAAAATGTTGTTCCGTATTTCAGATTGATGACTATATTGCATCTACTGCGGTGGAAGACATCGGAAAGATGGTGCGGGAGATTGTTCGATCGTTGGATCACATTCTATTCTCCATCGAAACTGTAGACAAGGTATGTTTAAAATCAATCTTGATGGAGAATTAATCGTTTAAATTTCGACTGCCGGCGACCCACCGGCGTTACATCGCCGTCATAGCAAAAAGTTGAATCTTGTTCAACTTTTTCTTTATTTCAGCATCGGACTTGGAGAAATATTTGGAACTTGATTTCGGTGGATCGGTGGTGGGTCGCCGGCAGTCAGAGTGAAGTGTTTCATTAAAAGTGTTTAGTTCCGCAAGTATGTGCCGGTGGGTCGCCGTCACTCAGAGTTATATGGAGACCAGGCTTTATTAACCTTTCCTTGCCTTTTAATGTAAGGGCTTTTGAAGGTATCCATTTCCAATTTGACCCACAGGATCGAACGATTCGCACGCCCATCAGCATGGAAGTGAGACTCTTGCTCGACTTGTCGCAAGTGGATGCAAAGAAGAGTTCGATGTTCTTCGAAACGCGTAAGAGGAGCTGGCATACAACCTCAAGCTTTGCGACCTGGCTCGAAAGAAGAGATTGATGTCGCAGTGTCGTATGGCTCTGGTATGTTCGATATTGGTCCACTCAAGTTTGATCACGTGCTGTCAGTTGATGAGCCTGTTCGCCGCGATGAGGCGGTTCCTTATTTGGAAGCCGGTATCAAAGGGAGAAAACGGAAGAGGGGAGAGGAGGCCCCGTCAATCGAAGAAACTACGGAAGATGGCTGGAAATCAACTGAGAAAAAAGTTGAAACCAAACTTTCAGGTGAATGGGAGGCCCAAAGTAGTAGCCGAATCACCACAAACTTCAACCTGAACATTGCAGCAATATGCTGTCAAGTGTTTATAGATATGCAACAAAAAGTGATATGTATTACAATCGTATCGCTATAAAGCATCATAGCAAAGAGTTAAACCTCTTAGAAGCAAGTATTGCTGCAAAGATGCATTTTCACGGTCCAGGTGGCCAGGTAATGGAGAATGCAGGTAGTACTAGCACCAAGAGAACATCTAAGCGAGATGTCTTTGGTGCAGCCCAACAACCTGACTTCATTGAGAGTAAGAGACTGGCCTCAAGGAATCTTGGTGGACCAGGATCACCTGAGCCCAAATCTGACTCCATCTCTGAAAGCAGTTTGAGAGAATCTTTGAAAATGATCCTCATTAAGACTAATGATGGAAGTTGGGCTGTAAAGAATGGGCCTGAATTGAATGAACAGGTAGCACGTGCCCAAAATGGCGGGAGTGTGATTACTTATCATGCAATCGAAAGTCAACAGACAGGAATGCGGGAAATTAAACGCCTCGGAGTCTTAAAGAGAGTTAAGCTAGCGTGGGGCAGGGGCAAATCAAATAGGAAACAGGCTAAAGCCCCCTCAAAAAGTTCAAGATTCATGCAAATAAGAAAAAGGGTCTCTAATCTTTTTGAGATGAAGGCTCGTTTGTTTAGTAGGAATAAGAGACCCTAAAAAATAAAAGGTTTTAGAAGCCAGATGTTCATACGCGAAAACACTCACATTGACTCGTATGAAAATGTGAGTACCAAGTCCCTATCTCCATCATCAATTCACTGTGAGTAAATGTATGCAGATTGGTTTGTTTAGTGAAATGACATTCTAAATGTAGGAGTAATGAGGACATTTAATGGACGCTGGATTGTTAAATTTTGAAAATGTATACATTTTAGATACAAATTTGTTTTTTGTACAAATCTTAAATAATCGTTTATATGCGAATCCAATATCGAATTATGAATGTAGTATGGTAAGCTGTTATGTTGTTCATGATGATGATGACAATGTATTCGTGACTTTCAATGTCTTCAACGCTTTTTATGTTGTTAAGCTGCAAGTAACTTTTGCCTGACAAAATGCCACCAATTGGAAATCGAGTTTTGAATCTTTAAGTTTACGATTGAATGGTTTTGACCACAATTTAAACGTGCTTTGACATGAAATACAGGAGAGAACTATGAAATATGGTAGAAAATTAGGAAGTATTATTGAAATATCGAGTACAGTTCTCTCGATTCCCAAACACCTGTTTCAGCATTGACCTTTAAAGTGTAACTTCACTTGTTGCTATAGGTACTTTGTTTTTATAAATGATTGGTGTGATTATTGTAATCGCGTTATGGAACAGATTGTCGGGCTCTTCATGGATGTTATCGAATCCTGTCACCTAGAGTTATATGTGTGACATTGTTTTTCACTCGAAACACCACAATGAGAAATGGTATGCTGGACGCATGAGATATGCTCAGAAAAAACAATCTTAAGGCAGGGGTGGATGCAGCGAAAATATAATAAAGGGGGCAGTTGATGACAGGGACGCTGAAAATTGATCAGAAGTTTGTTATGAGTGTACGCTTTATATAAATATTTTCCACTTTAGCTCCTCTAAAAAGGTCATCTATTCATGTTCTTTGAAAATTATTGCATATCAGTTGCACAAAAGCAGAACTATATAGTCTGAATATATCTTAAGGCATCTATTTCAAGAGTTGGCGTCACAAAATTAAACATCGGAGAATTAAAAATCAAGTTTAGTGACACTGGAGTACGTACCATGGTCGGGTCCGACAGAAAATAAATTTTTGAAATTGGGCCTTCTAGAGTGGCTAAATATGTAACTCCAGGAATAAAATTTAGCAAAATAAATGGTGATGGGGGAGGGGGAGGGGGCGCTCTTACCTTGATCACTACAGCTTTAAGGTGATCTATTCTTCTGCCTTTTCAAAACTTTGATGTATAGAATTGGTGCATGCGGAGTTTTATGGAGTGCCCGATAAGTCACTTAAAAAGCTACGTTTCAAGCATATTGGCATAAAAACTAATCAATAAAATATCTTCTTCGAAAATTTGTTGGGGAGAACCTGACATCGGTGTCAACTTACTGCTTTACTAAACTTGAACGTTGGCCTGTATTTCGTAAAAATTCAACAGTTCAGACAAAACATTTTCCCTTCGAGTTAATTGTTGGTCGGTGTTACTCGATGCAACTAACTAATCACTTTCATTTTCAGTTAATTCAACTTCATCAAACATGCAAACATTCTTTAGACTAACAAAACATAATACAATATGGCAGAAACAGAATGTGAAATAATAGAATAATACAGAAGTGCCTCTCCTCTTGTTTGGAATAGACTCTCATACAGCAGTGGATTCTTTTGAAACTTTTAAGAGTAGACTGAAAACGCATCTTTTTAAGAATATTTATTGAGATTATATTATGAATGAAACCATCTTTTATTATTGTAAAGAAACATATGGGTTTCGAGAGAACAATTCAAACACAGGACTCGTCAAAAAGTATCAAAACCATAGCATTAAAACTTGAAAAAGGACCCAAAGTTACTTAGGGTAGTCATGCTTCGTCAGACGAAATACGATACGTCTCCCGTTTTTTACGTAGCAAACGTTTTAAGAAGAGATATACATCACTTCCTGTGAGACACTTGACCATGGTCTTTCTATTTCTAAAACATTTTGGGGTTGTGTTAAGCGCTTTCTACAAAAGGAAACTTGTCCCTTCTTCCATCGTTCTCACTAGGGCGCTGCAAACAATACTTTATAGACGAAACATCTTTGATTCGTTCCTTCAGTAATCCTACTCATTCTTTTCATTCAGATCTTCCTCCTCCAAAAATCTGGATCGTCGAAAATCTTGATAATCAAGTTTCTGTATATATCCGCCGTTGGCTCGATCTACCAATAAGTGCTACCTTAAGTGGCATTTTACTGTCAAAAAACCAATTTACCGATCCCTCTTTTCGCGGTTACCGCAATGCATTCTGGTATGAGTGGTATCAGTGCCTACTGTCGATCGATAAACAAAACGGACTTGAATGGGAACTCTTGCACAGGTCTGAGGCCTATTTCTGTTCAAGAAGAAAGTAGCATCGAAGTAGATATGAGTGAAGCACTGCCACAAGTGATTGGTGTAAGGCCCGATCAAATTATTTTTGAGGCAGACGGAAAATGGGGTATTGAATTGAAGAACCTGCGAAATTTCACGAAAAGCATTTGAACGATAAACTTTATCAAAGTCAATCCAAGTAATCCATATTCTTGAAATATGACTGTTGATATCTGGGTTCTGTAGGCAATATCTTTTTGAAGAAGTCCACAACTCAGAAGCACTAAACAATGAAAAATTCCTCTTCTGTTGTTGTTGACTTTTTAGGACCCCTTTTACATGTATCTTCTTTCAAATTTTCTGCATTGGTATTGGAGTCATAGTATAATAACTTATGAATGGCTGGTCCAAAGGAATCACACAGAATCCTATAGACTTTGTAGTTTGGAAGACCAGTGTAAAAATGGAACATTTTCTCATCAATTTTTATAGTCTCAACTGAGAATTTGGCTTTCTGGCGAAGTCTCTCATTCTCTAGCTTTAAATCTTCAATGTCTTGTTTAAGATCTGCAACTGTTTTTTCATGGTGTTCTTCTAACAATTGCATTTCATTCCTGCAAGACTTTATTTCTTCGTCTGCATTCAATTCCAGACAAGTCATATTATCTCCAGGTGGGATGTTTTTATTGGTTTTACTGGCTTTGAAAATTCTGTTTGAATCACGATTTCTTGACTTCAGTGTAGTTCTTGGTTTTGGTATTTTAGGCCTCGTAGCCTTGGGTACAATGAGGGGCAAATTGTTCACCCATCGCTTGTGGCAGTTCTCTGTTTATTACTATCTTGCCGCTACTTTCTTCTTGAACAGAAATAGGCCTCAGACCCGTGGAAGAGTTTTGACAAAAACTAGAGTCTGGTTGCCTTTGTAATAAGCCGCCAGAATCTAGAATACCGTTGCTTTGACCTTCAAGGGAAGCCATCCCATTCAAGTCCGTTTTGTTTATCAATCGACAGTAGGCACTGATACCACTCATACCAGAATGCATTGCGGTAACTGCGAAAAGTGGGATCGGTGAGTTCGTTATTAACTTGGTTCTTGGATGTTAATTCTAACTGCAAGAGAGAGAAATACTCGCATCTCGTTCATAGCCTAAGCTCAGCTTATTCTTCTATCACGCTTCATGGTCTCCAAACTATCCAACTGAACTATCCGTACTACCCATTACATTTTCTGCCGCAGAAAAAGTCTTGGAATAATCCTGAATATCTTCAATTCTAACGATCTCTACTACTGACAACTTCTAAAGTAAACAATGACAAACACACTTTTTCCTTTTTTTGTTAATTTCTTTTGCTTGCGCTTGTAATAGTCTTTTTCTCTCTAAACCCAGGCTAGCCAATTGCAAATTACCTTTGTAATAGTTAAATTTGTAATTGTAGTTTTAATGGAATTGAAAATTTAGAGTTACTGTTATTATTATTATTAAAGAATGTGATGAAATGGTGTTCAATATCGTGTATAGTTGAAAAATGTTATATCTAATATCTGATATTAATATCTGATAACAAAAGTTATTGGGTCAATAGTTATTATTAGTAAACGGACTTTCTCTGGGAATACGGTAACACAAAAGTCTTTTAGCAAATTTTTTGATCAGCATCTTGGTAAAGTAGTAATTTATTATTATTATTAACACGCACACGCACAAAAACACACATTCACATGATAGTTATAATCCAACTCACGCTAGTTTTTTCGAGAGTCACGCAAGGTAAAATTGTATAGCGAGCCTCCACAGCGTTCTCCATTTGCATACGTCACAATTTCTAATAACAATCTGACGTAACAATCGGAGACTGGGTTGTATGCTATAAATGCGACGCTCAAAAGCCTACCACCGCTCTTTTATTGAGTTCAAGCAGCTGTTCAGAGTTAGCTAACACTCTACTGGTTGAAATCAAGATATTTCTATCACACTGTCATTATGGAGAACAATTATTCCAATTATCAAGACGAAGCTTTACACAGAAGTCAAAGATTCTTCAGGTAAGCCAAGCCGAATTTTCAAGTTAAGAATATTGAGTGGCAAATAATGCACTCGCTTTGTCGACAAGACATCAACAATAAGATCTAGTAGAAATAACATCCAGAATTGTGTTTCCTTCCAGGATCGATGAACTGGATGATTCCATCATCATAATCAGTTCAGACGAAGAAGAATTCGACGAGTCTGGCGTTGTAACAAATACGATCGAAAGATTGGAAGACTACACAACCCATGTTCTCACCAGAGGACTAAGGAGGGTCAATAGTGAAAACCAATTGGATGGAAGAGGATCACCATCCAATAGAGTTATCCAACAAGAAGTGCAATCATCTGAGCGCCAACAATCGCTCCCACAAAGAAGCTATCGCAGTATTAGCAAGCCTTCCTGCAGTCATGACGACGTTGGTGAATTGGATGAAGAAGATGGTTGCCTACATGCGAAGCCGCTGCCAAATCAATCGACAATGTTGAAAGGAAAACTTTGCAACGGATACAGAAACGCACTGTTTGGTGCTGAATCAAGAGGCCTAAAAAGAAAGAAACATAAGACATCAACACGCAAGAAGTCGAAACATTTCAAACGAGAGCTGCCAATTCAACACGCTGACTGGCATCAAGGATATGAGAGCGACGACGACCAATCAGGGTACGACACTGAGTGTGAAGATGACCCTGACGATCTCCAATCTGGATTCTGTCAAGATGCTATTGATCAGGATACTCTGAATGGTGGACAGCTCGATCGTCTAAGCTCCTTTGCACCAGAGCAAGACAGTGATGATTCTGATTACCCTGAGTTCGACTCAGATATTGAGCTTGACGATCCAATGTTTTTCAGAGAAGATCACATTATGCCCCTACCTGATTTCGACCCGATGACTGACAACGTTGAGGCAAATGCAATTAATGAAAGCAGACCTCGGCAACAACAAAGTAAGTTCTGATTGTAAATTTTTACGGTTTGCTGGGGCCTAAACAATTGTTACTAGTATTTCTAAAAGTCTTTCTTCATTCTCTAATCAATTAAAGCATTTGACTGCCTATATCAATTTGTGGCATTGTCTTTAACCACTCCATTTAAGCACAAGGAAATTTTTCAAATGATCAGACTGGATAAATGGCACTGGTGAGATGGAGTTGTAGAGTACTCTAAACATTTTCAATACCTTACTACCAGCTCATGCAAGGCAATTTCGATTGCAAAGTGAGTAGGCCCACAACTGCCTTATGGATTGAATCATAGACAACCATTTCCGTCTTCTCAATGGCAGGAGCTGAGCCTGCATTTTATGACGAAGATGATGTTGATGACGAAGGATACGAGTCTGGACCAGAGGAGATGACCCACGAAGGCGAAAGAATTGGATTGGCGCCCGTACGAAACGGAACGCGCTTCGAGCTCGATAGCTTACAAGCAGTCGCGCCATTCTTCAACTTCCTCCACCAACAGCAAGTCAGCGGGAGCGGATCACTCACTTTGTTCCATGGCTCTCCAAGGGATCGAGCTACAAGAGATTTTCTTTCCGATTTGCAAAGATGCATTGACATCGTCCGCGGCGATCCACCAGAAGCAAACGATGCTACGACTATCAGCAATGAGGTGATAGTTATTGAAGTGACTCGGATGAAGCTGATAGAGAGAGTTTAGGAGAAGTGCAAATCGTGTCGCCTAGACCACTTGGCTTGGATGAACCCGATGAGAGGGCGATTGATGGGGATGAAGATGACAATATTGTTGGGTTGCAAATGCCTTTATCAGCCTTCAATGATGGACTTCAAGAAGCCCAAACAATTCCCCCTGAGTGGTATAGCAGTGTTCCAGGAAATGGACAGCCCGCTGGAAGCTCCACTGTGGAAACCTATGCTACCGATGACATGCCACCAATGCTTGACCTCAACTTGCAAAGGATTGGAGAGCTGCATGCAACAGACAGGCCATACCTTTGTCAACGATGTCGAGGTGCAACTCATGGAGAAGAACAGACGAGTTTCCCAGCAGGTGAATCAGTTGCTGGGCTCTTCATTGACAACGGTCAAGAGGTATGTGCTCTAACCTGGGGTTTTAATACAATTGCATATATTGTTACCTTTTCATTGTTGCTTGGAAATCAAATATAGTTTAAAAGCAATTCATTTTGAACTAACAAGTCCGTAGTGACAAAATTACGCAACGGCAAAGCAGTAGCGAGTTGGTTGAAATATGCTCGGCTAGAAGGCTTAATTTTAGATTCTTATGCTCTCAAAGGAACCTTTCTAAGGACAAAGAGTTGACAACAAATACTAATTCTGTTTGAAAAGAAGTCTGACCCCTGTTAGAAATGATTAGTAGGCGTTTAAATGAATACTGTCTTTCTTTACAGCTTGAATGGATCACACTAGAGACAGAACATTTCCTTCGATCGGGCATTCACGATGGGCATTCTCAGTCTTGCCCCGTTATTGGAGAGTCATTTGTGAATGAATGGAGAGACAGCTCAGTAGCAGAGGCAGCTTGGAGCAACGAAGAAGGGACAATCTTGCACAGAACAAACGAGAGTTATCACGTGGAAATAGACAGTTCCTTCTGTACCCACGGTCAATGCCAGGAAGATCTGATTGATGAAGCAGATGAAGTTTGATGAGATCGTGACTGCTTCAGTCAGTAAATATCGAAACTATGGTGAACAGAATGCAGCGTATGACATGTTTATTGAAAAGAACAGATACTCGTATGCGGTTAAGACTAGGCTTCTGCATAAATACTTAGTAGCTATATGTTGCTGGAAGCTGTAGAGATGATTTCGTCCCATTACTTAATGAGATATGTATAAATGTAAAAACGGTAAATTCAATATTTATATTATACATATGGCAAGAAATGTGAATAACGATAGTCGCTATTTGTGCATAGTTGTGTTTTCTTTCACTGGTATTCATTTCAGTTTTGAACCAAACAGATCTTAGTTTGGATTTTCTTTTATTGAGACGATCGTGTGCTGTCCAATTAGCAGCTTGTTGAGACTCAAGATTTATGCGAATTTTGATAGATCAAGTAATGGTAAAAGAATTCGTTTTAAAAACACTAATCCAAACAACACTTTCAATGAAAAGTAAATTAACTCTCACAAACATTTATTAAGTTGGCGATTGGGTCAACAGCACACATTGCTTAGTTAGAAAGAAGCACTGCCTCGAGTTGCCTCCTTCCTTCCTTTCACTTTCGAACAGCTCTATAGATTCTTATTGTGGTATCAAAGTCATAAATATAAAACTTGACTTTAGATATTGTAAGGATTAATATAACTTTTACAATAACACGGCGCTTGATGCAGGGATGGGACATAAAGTTGTGGCACACTATCATGTTCTTTCCCACCGTATTTGGAGATTCCATAACTGGCTTTGTTACTGGTGCCCCACAAGATTGGAGCTTGTTTGAGCCTCTATGATATCCAAATACGCTTGTGACTTTTGTTGACAAGTCGCTCTTTGTTACCACCATTGGTTTGCAAGGAAGGGGAAGGAGGGTGTCTACCGAAACCCAGCTGGTCATTAATTTTGTCAGCTTTAGGGCCCTTTTCGTTATTTGTACACTATGAAGCGTGTCCGACAAAGGGTACTGAAAGCTCTTTTGAAACATGCTATATTGAAGTGCATCATTGCCTTTTGCATGTCATGACATTGCATTACTCACAATGGCAAGTCTGGATGCGACAACATTTTTACATTTCTCAATTCGACTGCGTCAGATCATAAAGCCCAATCTCCCCGGTCTAGTGACGTCGCCAAATATAAATTTCTAGGTACCATTTCATATTCTTTGAAAAGGCGACTGGAACAAAACGAAAAGTAGCTACGAATAACGTCTAGTCTCGTTAGTTTTGGTTCATAAGATTGAATGATTCCGTCGAAAAACAAGTTCGGAAACTTTTTCTACCAAAACATAATTTGATATTTCCTCTCTCGCTTTTACTTTGTGACGCTATTGAGATCGAAATCAGGGTTTGAATGTATTTCGTGGGTTTCAAACCAAATCGTCGCTATAAAGAAGCCAAATTAAGCCAAAAGGTAAACGAACCGAGAACACAAATGAAAACGAAGAAATTCTAAAAATGAGGCTAGCAGTGCACTTTCGAGAGAGAATATCAATCAAGAGATGGAAAGTGGATAACAATGTATTCATATATGATTTGCAGTCTAGTTAAAACACAGTTGACTTAGAATAGGGTAAAAAATTTCATCTTTTTCTATTAGCAGCTTGTTGAGACGTGGAATCTACCAGAAACTTGAAACAAGGAGCAGAGGGGGCAAGAAGTGCCCTTGAATATACGACTTCTATGAAAAGATTATAGAATATTATAGAAATCTAGTTGATGACAACTCCTTTCTGATACTGTTGATCTTTGACACCAGAAACTGTTAATTTTTTCAAAACAGCGTCGGGTTTTGCGTCGGATTCTCCGAATCTTTCAATGAGTAATAAAATGAAGGTAATAGTCAGGAACAAAGCAAACAGCCCGGCACACAGGGCTTCATCGGGGGAAAATGAAGCCTGTATGCCGGGGCAAATTATAACTATAAATAAGATTCAACTTATTTTTATCTTGAAATTATGAAAACATAACATTGGATTCTCGTCGCTGTTTTGTTTTGTTCCTGACTATTACCTTTTCAAAGAGACTGTGACTAACTTAGGTGTTGATAGAATATGGCTTCTGTGTTGACAATAGACCATGGAAACCTCATTAGACCTGAAAAGCTGCTGGGCAGTCTTGCCAACTGAGAACAGGAGAAAATACATTCAGCTTGCAAACTTTCTGCCGTTTTAAAGGAAAATCATGCCACGCTCGGGTCGTGTAGAGAATGAGAAAATAAAACAGATTAAAAAGGTTTCTCAAGAGCCAGGACAGACGAATATCGGAAACTTTTTTCAAAAAACGACAAAGGCTGTGACAGAGGACAGCAGCGAGAAAACAGAGCCGAGTATTTAAAAAGAGGATGACGTGTCTCAGTGTCCTCAGAAAGCTTCGAATGAGGAAATTCTTGGAGAGCTATGGGTCAAAGAAGAACTGCAATTTAATGACCAAGACAGAGAAGCCAGCAAGTCAAAGGGAAGATCATTTTTCCCTGCCTGGTTATCGCAGTTTGATTGGCTTTTCTATCATCGTCAGAAGAAGGCTGTTTTTTGCCAACTTTGCTCGGCATTCAAACAGAAAGAAAAGTCACCCTTTGTATAGAAGAGTGAAGCAGAAGGCTTTAATAACTGGAAAAAGGCAGTGGAAAAATTTTGAGACCATGCTGCATCAAAACCGCACCGAGAAGCTGATACAGAAAGCAGAAGACAAGGCATCCCAGATATATCCGTGCAACTTGACAAACAGAATTCGGAACAGCAAGACCGATAGTTCAATGGACTGATATCACACCTTTTTACATTGAAAACTTTGTTAAGGCAAGGAGCTGCTATAAGAGGAAGGGACGACACCAATTCAAATATTTTCCAGTTTAATTTGGACAAATCACGAACAGATGAAAACTTAGATTTTTCCTGAAATCAAGATCGTACTTTGGCGCACGCAAGAGCATCGGAGCAAGAGCAAATGCTGGTCTTGGAAGCGAGGATGAAAGTTTTGGAGGAGATAAGAGGAAACGGGTACTTTGCGTTGATCGCTGATGAAGCCACAGATGTTAGTAAAAAGGAGCAAATGTCTATTACACTAAGGGCATGTACAAAAGACTTTGTTGTCAAAGAGTACTTTATTGGAATACGCGAATGTGAGGAGGGTATTTCCGCAGAACAACTTTTTAAGGTGATAAAGGATACGCTGATTAAATGCAGGCTTTCACCAAACATGCTTAAAGGCTGTTCATTTGATGGAGCTTCAGCGATGGTCAAAACTGGGACGCCTGATCAATGAATATACAAATGGTCAATCAGTTTACATTCACTGTCTAGCACACTGCAATGACCTGATTATCAGAGATGCCATTGCCAAAAGCTCACTGTTTGCGAACGCAACGCTGATGTGTCAAGATCTTTATGCGCTTGCAGGTGTCTCCCCTAAAAGAATCATGCTTTTTGAAGAGTTGCAAACTGATGAAGATGACAACACCAACACAAAAACGCAAAGGTTGCAAAATTTGTCAGTGACTAGGTGGACCACAAGAGGGAGAGCGGCAAAGATAATAGTAGACAAAAGACTTGCTCTCTTGGAAGTACTCCAGAAACTTAAGGAGGATAAATCAGTTACCGAGGTGGTAAAAGCGAAAGCTAAAAAATTGAAAAAGGACTTATCAAGCTTTAATCGCGTGTTTGGCCTCACAGTTTTTTACGAACTCCTGTCAGTATTTGAGGATCTTTCAAGAAACTTGCAGCGAGTCGACTTAACTGCAGAGTTAGCTCTTTTTTGCATCAAGAAGGTCGACATAAGAATGAAGGAGCTCAGAAATGATGCAGAGTTTGAAAGACTTATCAAAAAGGTCGAGACCATGGAAATGGTATCCAGAGCGAATGAAGCTTCAGAGGGGAGAAGTAGGAAAATACCTAAACGGCTTGACGATAACGACATGCTGATTGACACGGCAGAGAAATTAGGTGGTGTTCCATCTGTCAGCAAGAGTAAGTCCGAACTCAGACGACTTTACTTTGAAGTCATAGACTTGGTAACAGTGTCAGCAGATGAGAGGTTCAACCAGAAAGATTTGGGAATCTTGAAACAGATTGAGTATCTAATCCTTGGCTCAATTAATGGGGAGCGAATCGAGAGCAGATCATTCATTGTCGATGCAATAACCACCCGCTTTGATGGTTTAGATGCATTTTCTCTTGCCGAAAATTTGGATGAGGTCCATCTTCTTTTGAGAATGCATAATAGCAGGGCGGACATCCCTAACAAGATCAGAAAGGTAACTAAAGTGAGAACAGTTGCTGAAGTTATGAATGCACAACCGGCGAGTAAAGAATGTATGCCAGCACTTGTCAGTCTGATTTGCCTGTACATGACCATCCCACTGTCCTCAGCCTCTGCAGAGAGAATATTCAGTGCAATGAGAAGACTCAAGTCTTGGATACGTTCAACAAGTGGTGCAAACCATTTAAACAACGTAATCTTTGCAAATATGCACAAAGAGGAAATTGATGGAATTGACGTTGAAAGAATTGCAGGGGAGTTTGCAAGAAAGAATGACCAGAGACAGTTATTTTTCGGAAGACAATAACAAACTTTGAAAAACCAATGGCGTCTCATACAAAACTGACTTTTTTAAACCACTGGAATAAACAACTATTTGATCTGCTTTTGCTTATTGTGATTATCATTTGCCTCTTCACTTTCAATGATCCTGCAACCCCGGATTATTTTGACTTAATTTAGGTTTAGATTATTTAGACTTAGAAATCAGAATTTTCCAACCATTTAAATCACCATGATCATTTAAATTTCATAAACCAAACGTTGCGAATAAAGCCATTTTGTACCCACTTGTATCGAGAATAGTGTCAAAATTGTATGGGTGGAACATACCAATATTTTATAACGTACCAACACCCACTTCAACCCAACGAATTTTCGATTATTTTAATGGAAAAATTCTACGATTTGCCCTCAGCACCAGCACTGCCCCTCCTGCCCTTATCTTCAGCAGGCGTCCCTGTTTACACCCAACAGTGGCCTAACCACCGTTTTCCGGTCCCTCCACGTTTTCGCCTCCCTGCAAACTTTTCTTTGTAGGCTCTTCTAACAAAGCTTGTATCATCTCTTCTACTTACATGTCCAAATCCCTTCAACTTTCTCTATTTCACCATGTTCAGAATATCATCCTTTGCACCTAGGACTTGCAGATACCAACGTACAACGTACACCCTTTAGACGTGCTTTACAACCACGTTGAGAATACAGTCATTTGCAAACACTGATCGTCTTTTCGCGTCGCCTAATCTAAGCGTCCAGGTCTCTGAAGCGTACATAGCACAATCAGAGCATTCCGAGTCTCCATTTGATTTGGTTTCATATGTCTTTTCTAGACCAGATGTTTTGTCTGGGTCTGCCAAATGCACTACTAGCAAGAGCTATTCTCCGTTTTAAGTCATCAACACATACAATAAACCGACGAGTGAGTGTGTTTTGGATGGTCACAACACCCATAGTATTATCATACAATAGTTGAATGGTATTCACATATGTTGGGTTCACTCTTATCGCTAAAAGCATTTTCCAAAATGCATTTCTCCAGACTGGGCCAAATACCGATTTGAAATCTATGAAACTGAATTGCGCCGGGATAGTCCGTTCTTGGGCCTCCTTTATAGCTTGTCGGACAGCAAATATTTTACTTACCGTTCCTCGCCATGGACAGAAACCATACTGACCTCTATTTTATTTAACCCTTTCCTTTATTCTATCCTGCAGACCCTTTAGAAAACTACTGCAAAGCATCAATAAAATGGCTAAAGCCAGGTATTGCACAACCGAAGAAAGTCCACAATATTTCCAGCTTTGATTACCTCCGTACTTATTTCGGGCTTCTCGCATCTTGCTTTTGTTAATTGCCGATTCAATTTTTGGAGTAATCATAAAATGTATTCATCCAGATCAATGTGAATTGTATTGAGCAATCGCGTCATTATTAAAGAAATTCTCGTCATGATTGAGTGATGTGTTCTTCCAATAACTTTGTCATTTTAGCCAACTTAGCATGTTTTGTGCCATTTCTATCTTTTACCACAGATAATTGGTTGCTTGGCTCTCCTTCGAGTTCCTTATCTGTTTTGAGTAACATATGTCTATCCCCTTTCTTACCGCAATCCTTCAAAGAGTCTCGACTTTTTTCCGGAGTGCTTGCTCTTGCTCGTTTTAAAGTTCCTCGTTCAATGCTGAGTAAAGGGCTCGGCTTTCTGCATAAATAGGGTGTTCCGACATCTTTTCTCTGCCTCTTTTCTTTTACAACACATGCCTGCTTCCCCTCGAGACATGCATTCTCATTTTTCCTGTTCCCCATACCAAACGCTGTTTTGGAACATTTTTTTTGTATTAGTTTCTTCAAATTTCTAATAGAAGCAGTCAACTATACTTGTTCTTGCGACGCAAAGTTTTCGGGAGATTCCTCACTCAAATTGATCCAAATTGACCAAGTATATCAATGTTTATGCATGACACTTCTAGCAGATGTTCTGAGGCTTGCCTTCATCAGTTTATGTTTTAACGTTCCATTAACGTTCAATATATTTTTATGGTTTCTAGTTCTTTTGAGTAGAGTGCAGAATTGCCAAAGACATTGATTTTAGGTCTCATATTTCCCGTCCAACAATAGGAACGAAATGAACAAAAAAGAAAGCCAATAAAATATCGATTAACCTTTGTAATATCATGCTATCGCCAGCTTTTTATACCCAAAAGCCTTTGTGAAACAATTTACATGTCAGGAATCAATGTTCAAATTAGTTCTCTCCTGCCTGCAGCTAATGAACTCCACCTGCCCGGGTAGAAATCACACTCTTTCTATCTCCTAGACCGATCGTCTGCCAAGGCTGTCGAGTACCGTCCACCTGGAGCATCTGGTTTGAGGACAGAGACCAGGCCTTTGCCCAAATCACCGCTCGCAGAACACTTATAGTTAATTATTAAATTAAGTTGCAATGCCACAATTGTCAGAACACTAACAACAATTCTTCGACTTGCATGCATCCATCTCCCTCTAAGGGTATAATGCCGTACATAAAAAGAGATAATTCAGCTTCAATCACTGATAACTAGATATTTTAGAGTAGATAATGAGATTGTGCAATCAGGAAAAAGTTTGGTACAAATGAAAGCCGTAAACGAAAAAAGACGTCTCACAAAGAGTGGTAGTTCCTCTTGAAGTATCTGAAACCTTTATCATCTAAAAATACAGATGATGATCTACAGTTTATGGAAAAAGGTGCAAAGGCTATGAAGCCATAGATATAACTAGAAAATGAATTAGGGGATTACTTTTTGCATCTTCTGTTTCTCATAATTGACTGGATCACTCATCTCTCCCACCTTTCTTCATCATTCAAATGTTGAACAGTTCTTTAGTGTATATTATAAAGTTTAATTTTTCATTGTTTTTCCAGATTCGCAGCAATAACATATTCGTTGCAATTATGCATCTCTCTTTCTCTTGCTTGATTCATCGTTATGTCTTTAATTTTCATTTCTAAAATATTTATCGGCCTTACTCTCTGCATTTGGTTGGGATAAGGTCAAATCGTACCTTGACCACGATTATGTGACGGGTTTCTCTAATAAAAAAGAGGTGACAACAGAAACTCAAATATCACATTTGTAATTGCAAAATGGACACTTCTTATTGCAATCAGACATTTAGGCCCTTTAATAATCACCGCAAACTAGTTTTGCCAGTGCTGTGACCCTTCTTTTGACCGTATAGTAAATGCAGATAAAAATTTAGAAAATCTCGCAATAACGAAAATACGCTACTGTTTTTTAAGCCTCCTTTTGAAGAATTTGCATAATGGCAGTGCATGATGCTCGGGGTCTCCTTGGAAACATGGCGGCGGAATTACGTCAAATGAATCCGTGCTTTAAATATCGAAAAAAACCGTTACGACCTTTGTTGTGATCTTCTCAACTCGTTTGCTTCACGCAAATTTTACTTGAGACGAAAGCTTGCAAAATATTTTGAAAACAGAGTTTTTTCTGATTTTAATCAAAGATTATCCACTCTTGAATTATAATCTTTGAAATGGAGTTGATGTGGAAACTTGATTTTTCAAATGGGGAGCTCGATGTAACGGTGAGTAGTAGCGATCTTTCGAATCCTTGATGAGAAGATGTAATTATGGAAAGGTTTTGAAGCATTTAGGACTATTAGATTTGTGATATGCTGACATAAATTTGTATTAATTTCAGGCATTATAACGACAGTCACATAGATGATGGCATTAATTCCCAATTCTATGATGTTTACTTCCCTTGAGAGGCTGCACTGTTATTTTGAGTTGTTGTTCTTGTTAGATACCTCATAAGTAGAAATGCCACCATTTCCAGAGACTATATTCTTGCAAACTCAACCTAGGCATTGAAATATTATCTATCATATACATAAAACAAAGCGCTTGGTGTATCATTGCGTACGAGTTAGATCGGAGGTTCAGTTGGGACGCAGATTTGACAAGCAGGGCTACCATTTTGATGTTAAGTATTGCTCCTATGGTAACGTATCTCTTGGCAACGAGCAGCCAAGGTTTAGTCTCGTTTGAGAATCGTATCTAATGTAAGCGAGCCAGAAATAAATACAATAAAAAGTCGACTTCGACACGAACAAATTATCAGTACAAAGTACAAAGTACAACTTTTCATCAGTTCTAATTTATGGGAGGTCAAATGAAAGCAATCCTCATTCGTTTCCGAATTACTTGAGTCGATTCTTTTTTATCACAATCTTCAATCTTTGATGTGAAATGTGTAATCTTGTTTAACAGAATCTCCATGATCCCGAGGTGCAAAGAGAGGCCTTGCTAGCGAAGTTTGAAATACTGGTTAGCAATTTGGGTGAGATCATAATTCCTTTCGTAATTGGCATCTCCTCAATAGCAATAATTTCAGCAAATTATAGAAACAATCTGTGCGTAATGGCAACAAGGAAAACTGTTACTCATTTTTGCTGCCTATTCATTGACAAGCAACTATGTTATTCTGAATGACTAATGATTATTTGCAGACCATCTCCTGAAAATTGCCACGGAGCTGACTGATATAGAGGACTCAAGCCAAGAGACTATTTTGAAGCTTTCAAATTCTTCCTACAGATACTCTATGTTTAAAAAGGTAAGATATAGCGATAGTGCTTTGAGTAAAGTGATTTGATTAACCACCTTGCAAACACGACGTTAAGCAGAGAACACAGAAAAGTGCTGATCGAAAAGGAGAGGAAAGTGGTAGAGGCAGGATCACCCGCATGTTGAAGATAGTGAACAACCGAGAGAACTTAGCAACTTTACTGAAGGTAGTTGGGGCCCAGGGTAATGGGGCAAATACCCCATTGTGCAAGTGTTCCTCTGCAGGAGCACCTTAGCCTAGTGTCTTAGAGGTAGCGTCAAAAAACTAAAACATTCGTTTTTAGAATTTTTCTTCTTTGATCAACATGAATGCTAATGTTATCCTTAATACTCTACCTAAAGCACACCTTTCACAAGATTGACTACACTGCACTGCGCCATCTCTTTATTTGGAATGTTTTTTTTAGTTAAAAGGCTGTGCGAATGCTTGCACCAAAGATCTTCTAAACGTCTATGCCTTGGTAAGAAATTGTCATTCGATATTAAAACAACAGTTCAGCAAACGAAAACAAATTTGAGAAATTGCAATCTATGAAAAATGCCTTGTCGCTAAAGTGTCGTCTTTGATGGTGTTGTATGATGCCATGGTTACACTCACGTTAAGCAAGCATCAAAGTATAACATTGGCAATTTGTTTATCCTAGGATTCTGATCCCCTTGACCCTATTCTCATCTTCCCAAAATCGGTTCTCAACTCATACACTTTACTATATTACCATCTGTGTTATCTTGCAAGATGAAATATCACTCCATCTTTTGCTGTTGTGGCCTATATTGCTTTAAATTAGTGGCAAATTTCAAAGATCACTTTTGGAAATAGTTCCCAAAATGTTGTTCCGTATTTCAGATTGATGACTATATTGCATCTACTGCGGTGGAAGACATCGGAAAGATGGTGCGGGAGATTGTTCGATCGTTGGATCACATTCTATTCTCCATCGAAACTGTAGACAAGGTATGTTTAAAATCAATCTTGATGGAGAATTAATCGTTTAAATTTCGACTGCCGGCGACCCACCGGCGTTACATCGCCGTCATAGCAAAAAGTTGAATATTGTTCAACTTTTTCTTTTATTTCAGCACCGGCGACTTGGAGAAATTATTTGGAAACGTGACTGCGGTGGATCGTTGGTGGGTCGCCGGCAGTCAGAGTGAAGTGTTTCATTAAAAGTGTTAAGTTCCGCAAGTATGTCGCCGGTGGGTCGCCGTCACTTAGAAGTTATATGGAGACCAGGCTTTATTAACCTTTCTTTGGCTTTTAATGTAAGGGCTTTTGAAGGTATCCATTTCCAATTTGACCCACAGGATCGAACGATTCGCACGCCCATCAGCATGGAAGTGAGACTCTTGCTCGACTTGTCGCAAGTGGATGCAAAGAAGATTTCGATGTTCTTCGAAACGCGTACAGGGGAGCTTGCATACAATCTCAAGCTTTGCGACCTGGCTTCGAAGGAAGAGATTGATGTCACAATATCGTATGGCTCTGGTATGTTCGATATTGGTCCACTCAAGTTTGATCACGTGCTGTCAGTTGATCAATCTGTTCGCCGCGATGAGGAGGTTCCTTATTTGGAAGCCGGTATCAAAGGGAGAAAACGGAAGAGGGGAGAGGAGGCCCCGTCAATCGAAGAAACTACGGAAGAGGCTGGAAATCAACTGAGAAAAAAGTTGAAACCAAACTTTTCAGGTGAATGGGAGGCCCAAAGTAGTAGCCGAATCACCACAAACTTCAACCCTGAACACTGCAGCAATATGCTGTCAAGTGTTTATAGACATGCAACAAAAAGTGATATGTATTACAATCGTATCGCTATAAAGCATCATAGCAAAGAGTTAAACCTCTTAGAAGCAAGTATTGCTGCAAAGATGCATTTTCACGGTCCAGGTGGCCAGGTAATGGAGAATGCAGGTAGTACTAGCACCAAGAGAACATCTAAGCGAGATGTCTTTGGTGCAGCCCAACAACCTGACTTCATTGAGAGTAAGAGACTGGCCTCAAGGAATCTTGGTGGACCAGGATCACCTGAGCCCAAATCTGACTCCATCTCTGAAAGCAGTGCGAGACTAAGAGAATCTTTGAAAATGATCCTCATTAAGACTAATGATGGAAGTTGGGCTGTAAAGAATGGGCCAGAATTGAATGAACAGGTAGCACGTGCCCAAAATGGCGGGAGTGTGATTACTTATCATGCAATCGAAAGTCAACAGATAGGAATGCGGGAAATTAAACGCCTCGGAGTCTTAAAGAGAGTTAAGCTAGCGTGGGGCAGGGACAAATCAAATAGGAAACAGGCTAAAGCCCCCTCAAAAAGTTCGAGATTCATGCAAATAAGAAAAAGGGTCTCTAATCTTTTTGAGATGAAGGCTCGTTTGTTTAGCAGGAATAAGAGACCCTAAAAAATCAAAGGTTTTAGAAGCCAGATGTTCATACGCGAAAACACTCACATTGGCTCGTATGAAAATGTGAGTACCAAGTCCCTATCTCCATCATCAATTCACTGTGAGTAAATGTATGCAGATTGGTTTGTTTAGTGAAATGACATTCTAAATGTAGGAGTAATGAGGACATTTAATGGACGCTGGATTGTTAAATTTTGAAAATGTATACATTTTAGATACAAATTTTGTTTTTTGTACAAATCTTAAATAATCGTTTATATGCGAATCCAATATCGAATTATGAATGTAGTATGGTAAGCTGTTATGTTGTTCATGATGATGATGACAATGTATTCGTGACTTTTAATGTCTTCAACGCTTTTTATGTTGTTAAGCTGCAAGTAACTTTTGCCTGACAAAATGCCACCAATTGGAAATCGAGTTTTGAATCTTTAAGTTTACGATTGAATGGTTTTGACCACAATTTAAACGTGCTTTGACATGAAATACAGGAGAGAACTATGAAATATGGTAGAAAATTAGGAAGTATTATTGACATATCGAGTAAAGTTCTCTCGATTCCCAAACACCTGTTTCAGCATTGACCTTTACAAAGTGTAACTTCACTTGTTGCTATAGGTACTTTGTTTTTATAAATGATTGGTGTGATTATTGTAATCGCGTTATGGAACAGATTGTCGGGCTCTTCATGGATGTTATCGAATCCTGTCACCTAGAGTTATATGTGTGACATTGTTTTTCACTCGAAACACCACAATGAGAAGTGGTATGCTGGACGCATGAGATATGCCCACGCATAAACATCACAGAAAAGCCTGGAGTAGTAGGGCATCACACAAAAAACAATCTTAAGGCAGGGGTGGATGCAGCGAAAATATAATAAAGGGGGCAGTTGATGACAGGGACGCTGAAAATTGATCAGAAGTTTGTTATGAGTGTACGCTTTATATAAATATTTTCCACTTTAGCTCCTCCTAAAAAGGTCATCTATTCATGTTCTTTGAAAATTATTGCATATCAGTTGCACAAAAGCAGAACTATATAGTCTGAATATATCTTAAGGCATCTATTTCAAGAGTTGGCGTCACAAAATTAAACATCGGAGAATTAAAAATCAAGTTTAGTGACACTGGAGTACGTACCATGGTCGGGTCCGACAGAAAATTAAATTTTTGAAATTGGGCCTTCTAGAGTGGCTAAATATGTAACTCCAGGAATAAAATTTAGCAAAATAAATGGTGATGGGGGAGGGGGAGGGGGCGCTCTCACCTTGATCCACTACAGCTTTAAGGTGATCTAATTCTTCTGCCTTTTCAAAACTTTGATGTATAGAATTGGTGCATGCGGAGTTTAGATGGAGTGCCCGATCAAGTCACTTAAAAAGCTACGTTTCAAGCATATTGGCATAAAAACTAATCAATAAAATATCTTCTTCGAAAATTTGTTGGGGAGAACCTGACATCGGTGTCAACTTACTGCTTTACTAAACTTGAACGTTGGCCTGTATTTCGTAAAAATTCAACAGTTCAGACAAAACATTTTCCCTTCGAGTTAATTGTTGGTCGGTGTTATTCGATGCAACTAACTTTTGTAATAGAGCTTGAAATATTTGGTTCAGTTAAGTTCACTTCACTTCATTTTCATTTTAAAAATTCAACTTCATGCAAACATTCTTTAGACTAACAAAACATAATACAATATGGCAGAAACAGAATGTGAAATAATAGAATGATACAGAAGTGCCTCTCCTCTTGTTTGGAATAGACTCTCATACAGCAGTGGATTCTTTTGAAACTTTTAAGAGTAGACTGAAAATGCATCTTTTTTAAGAATATTTGATTGAGATTATATTATGAATGAAACCATCTTTTATTATTGTAAAGAAACATATGGGTTTCGAGAGAACAATTCAAACACAGGACTCGTCAAAAAGTATCAAAACCATAGCATTAAAACTTGAAAAAGGACCCAAAGTTACTTAAGGGTAGTCATGCTTCGTCAGACGAAATATGATACGTCTCCCGTTTTTTACGTAGCAAACGTTTTAAGAAGACATATACCATCACTTCCTGTGAGACACTTGACCATGGTCTTTCTATTTCTAACACATTTTCGGGTTATGTTAAGCGCTTTCTACAAAAGGAAACTTGTCCCTTCTTCCATCGTTCTCACTAGGGCGCTGCAAACAATACTTTATAGAAGAAACGATCTTTGATTCGTTCCTTCAGTAATCCTACTCATTCTTTTCATTCAGATCTTCCTCCTCCAAAAATCTGGATCGTCGAAAATCTTGATAATCAAGTTTCTGTATATATCCGCCGTTGGCTCGATCTACCAATAAGTGCTACCTTAAGTGGCATTTTACTGTCAAAAAACCAATTTACCGATCCCTCTTTTCGCGGTTACCGCAATGCATTCTGGTATGAGTGGTATCAGTGCCTACTGTCGATCGATAAACAAAACGGACTTGAATGGGAACTCTTGCACAGGTCTGAGGCCTATTTCTGTTCAAGAAGAAAGTAGCATCGAAGTAGATATGAGTGAAGCACTGCCACAAGTGATTGGTGTAAGGCCCGATCAAATTATTTTTGAGGCAGACGGAAAATGGGGTATTGAATTGAAGAACCTGCGAAATTTCACGGAAAAGCATTTGAACGATAAACTTATCAAAGTCAATCCAAGTAATCCATATTCTTGAAATATGACTTGTTGATATCTGGGTTCTGTAGGCAATATCTTTTTGAAGAAGTCCACAACTCAGAAGCACTAAACAATGAAAAATTCCTCTTCTGCTGTTGTTGACCTTTTAGGACCCCTTTTACATGTATCTTCTTTCAAATTTTCTGCATTGGTATTGGAGTCATAGTATAATAACTTATGAATGGCTGGTCCAAAGGAATCACACAGAATCCTATAAACTTTGTAGTTTGGAAGACCAGTGTAAAAATGGAACATTTTCTCATCAATTTTTATAGTCTCAACTGGAATTTGGCTCTGGAGTCTCTCATTCTCTAGCTTTAAATCTTCAATGTCTTGTTTAAGATCTGCAACTGTTTTTTCATGGTGTTCTTCTAACAATTGCATTTCATTCCTGCAAGACTTTATTTCTTCGTCTGCATTCAATTCCAGACAAGTCATATTAACTCCAGGTGGGATGTTTTTATTGGTTTTACTGGCTTTGAAAATTCTGTTTGAATCACGATTTCTTGACTTCAGTGTAGTTCTTGGTTTTGGTATTGTAGGCCTCGTAGCCTTGGGTACAATGAGGGGCAAATTGTTCACCCATCGCTTGTGGCAGTTCTCTGTTTATTACTATCTTGCCGCTACTTTCTTCTTGAACAGAAATAGGCCTCAGACCCGTGGAAGAGTTTTGACAAAAACTAGAGTCTGGTTGCCTTTGTAATAAGCCGCCAGAATCTAGAATATCGTTGCGTTGACCTTCAAGGGAAGCCATCCCATTCAAGTCCGTTTTGTTTATCAATCGACAGTAGGCACTGATACCACTCATACCAGAATGCAATTGCGGTAACTGCGAAAAGTGGGATCGGTGAGTTCGTTATTAACTTGGTTCTTGGATGTTAATTCTAACTGCAAGAGAGAGAAATACTCGCATCTCGTTCATAGCCTAAGCTCAGCTTATCATCTATCATGGTTGTTAATCTTTCTATCAGTTCCCTAGGTATCTTTGGTCTCTCCTGCTCCTCTTTCATCGACATGTACAATGCTCTAGATATCAGCGAAAATCATCTCCGCTTCATGATCTCCAAACTATCCAACTTAACTATCCGTACTACCCATTACATTTTCTGCCGCAGAAAAAGTCTTGGAATAATCCTGAATATCTTCAATTCTAACGATCTCTACTACTGACAACTTCTAAAGTAAACAATGACAAACACACTTTTTCCTTTTTTTGTTAATTTCTTTTGCTTGTGCTTGTAATAGTCTTTTTCTCTCTAAACCCAGGCTAGCCAATTGCAAATTACCTTTGTAATAGTTAAATTTGTAATTGTAGTTTTAATGGAATTGAAAATTTAGAGTTACTGTTATTATTATTATTAAAGAATGTGATGAAATGGTGTTCAATATCGTGTATAGTTGAAAAATGTTATATCTAATATCTGATATTAATATCTGATAACAAAAGTTATTGGGTCAATAGTTATTATTAGTAAACGGACTTTCTCTGGGAATACGGTAACACAAAAGTCTTTTAGCAAATTTTTTGATCAGCATCTTGGTAAAGTAGTAATTTATCATTATTATTAACACACACACGCACGAAAACACACAGACACGTGATAGTTATAATCCAACTCACGCTAGTTTTTTCGAGAGTCACGTAAGGTAAAATTGTATAGCGAGCCTCCACAGCGTTCTCCATTGGCATACGTCACGATTTTTAATAACAATCTGACGTAACAATTGGAGACTGGTTTGTATGCTATAAATGCGACGCTCAGAAGCCTACCACCGCTCTTTTATTGAGTTCAAGCAGCTGTTCAGAGTTAGCTAACACTCTACTGGTTGAAATCAAGATATTTCTATCACACTGTCATTATGGAGAACAATTATTCCAATTATCAAGACGAAGCTTTACACAGAAGTCAAAGATCTTCAGGTAAGCCAAGCCGAATTTTCAAGTTAAGAATATTGAGTGGCAAATAATGCACTCGCTTTGTCGACAAGACATCAACAATAAGATCTAGTAGAAATAACATCCAGAATTGTGTTTCCTTCCAGGATCGATGAACTGGATGATTCCATCATCATTATCAGTTCAGACGAAGAAGAATTCGACGAGTCTGGCGTTGTAACAAATACGATCGAAAGATTGGAAGACTACACAACCCATGTTCTCACCAGAGGACTAAGGAGGGTCAATAGTGAAAACCAATTGGATGGAAGAGGATCACCATCCAATAGAGTTATCCAACAAGAAGTGCAATCATCTGAGCGCCAACAATCGCTCCCACAAAGAAGCTATCGCAGTATTAGCAAGCCTTCCTGCAGTCATGACGACGTTGGTGAATTGGATGAAGAAGATGGTTGCCTACATGCGAAGCCGCTGCCAAATCAATCGACAATGTTGAAAGGAAAACTTTGCAACGGATACAGAAACGCACTGTTTGGTGCTGAATCAAGAGGCCTAAAAAGAAAGAAACATAAGACATCAACACGCAAGAAGTCGAAACATTTCAAACGAGAGCTGCCAATTCAACACGCTGACTGGCATCAAGGATATGAGAGCGACGACGACCAATCAGGGTACGACACTGAGTGTGAAGATGACCCTGACGATCTCCAATCTGGATTCTGTCAAGATGCTATTATCAGGATACTCGAATGGTGGACAGCTCGATCGTCTAAGCTCCTTTGCACCAGAGCAAGACAGTGATGATTCTGATTACCCTGAGTTCGACTCGGATATCGAGCTTGACGATCCAATGTTTTTCAGAGAAGATCACATTATGCCTCTACCTGACTTTGACCCGATGACTGACAACGTTGAGCAAATGCAATTAATGAAAGCAGACCTCGGCAACAACAAAGTAAGTTCTGATTGTAAATTTTTACGGTTTGCTGGGGCCTAAACAATTGTTACTAGTATTTCTAAAAGTCTTTCTTCATTCTCTAATCAATTAAAGCATTTGACTGCCTATATCAATTTGTGGCATTGTCTTTAACCACTCGATTTAAGCATAAGGAAATGTTTTAAATGATCAGACTGGATAAATGGCACTGGTGAGAAGGAGTTGTAGAGTACTCTAAACATTTTCAATACCTTACTACCAGCTCATGCAAGGCAATGTCCGTTATCGTATAATACAGTTTAGAATAACTAATCATTTCGATTGCAAAGTGAGTAGACCACAACTGCCTTATGGATTGAATCATAGACAACCATTTCCGTCTTCTCAATGGCAGGAGCTGAGCCTGCATTTTATGACGAGATGATGTTGATGACGAAGGATACGAGTCTGGACCAGAGGAGATGACCCACGAAGGCGAAGGAATTCGATTGTCGCCCGTGCGAGACGGAACGCGCTTCGAGCTCGATAGCTTACAAGCAGTCGCATCATTCTTCAACTCCCTCCACCAACAGCAAGTCAGCCGGAGCGAATCACTCACTTTGTTCCATGGCTCTCCAAGGGATCGAGCTACAAGAGATTTTCTTTCCGATTTGCAAAGATGCATTGACATCGTCCGTGGCGATCCACCAGAAGCAAACGATGCTACGACTAACAGCAATGAGGTGATAGTTATTGAAAGTGACTCGGAAGATGAAGCTGATAGAGAGAGTTTAGGAGAAGTGCAAATCGTGTCGCCTAGACCACTTGGCTTGGATGAACCCGATGAGAGGGCGATTGATGGGGATGAAGATGACAATATTGTTGGGTTGCAAATGCCTTTATCAGCCTTCAATGATGGACTTCAAGAAGCCCAAACAATTCCCCCTGAGTGGTATAGCAGTGTTCCAGGAAATGGACAGCCCGCTGGAAGCTCCACTGTGGAAACCTATGCTACCGATGACATGCCACCAATGCTTGACCTCAACTTGCAAAGGATTGGAGAGCTGCATGCAACAGACAGGCCATACCTTTGTCAACGATGTCGAGGTGCAACTCATGGAGAAGAACAGACGAGTTTCCCAGCAGGTGAATCAGTTGCTGGGCTCTTCATTGACAACGGTCAAGAGGTATGTGCTCTAACCTGGGGTTTTAATACAATTGCATATATTGTTACCTTTTTCATTGTTGCTTGGAAATCAAATATAGTTTAAAAGCAATTCATTTTGAACTAACAAGTCAGTAGCGACAAAATTACGCAACGGCAAAGCAGTGGCGAGTTGGTTGAAATATGCTCGGCTAAAAGGCTTAATTTTAGATTCTTATGCTCTCAAAGGAACCTTTCTAAGGACAAAGAGTTGACAACAAATACTAATTCTGTTTGAAAAGAAGTCTGACTCCTGTTAGAAATTATTAATAGACGTGTAAATGAATACTGTCTTTCTTTACAGCTTGAATGGATCACACTAGAGACAGAACATTTCCTTCGATCGGGCATTCACGATGGGCATTCTCAGTCTTGCCCCGTTATTGGAGAGTCATTTGTGAATGAATGGAGAGACAGCTCAGTAGCAGAGGCAGCTTGGAGCAACGAAGAAGGGACAATCTTGCACAGAACAAACGAGAGTTATCACGTGGAAATAGACAGTTCCTTCTGTACCCACGGTCAATGCCAGGAAGATCTGATTGATGAAGCAGATGAAGTTTAATGAGATCGTGACTGCTTCAGTCAGTAAATATCGAAACTATGGTGAACAGAATGCAGCGTATGACATGTTTATTGAAAAGAACCGATACTCGTATGCGGTTAAGACTGAAACTAGGCTTCTGCATAAATACTTAGTAGCTATATGTTGCTGGAAGCTGTAAAGATGATTTCGTCCCATCACTTAATGAGATATGTATAAATGTAAAAACGGTAAATTCAATATTTATATTATACATATAGCTAGTTTGTAAAAGAAATGTGAATAACAATAGTCGCTATTTGTGCAAAATCGTGTTTTCTTTCACTGGTATTCATTTCAGTTCAGATCTTAATTTGGATTTTCTTTTATTGAGACGATTGTGTACTGTCCAATTAGCAGCTTGTTGAGAGTCAAGATTGACGCGAATTTTGATAGATAATTGGTAAAAGAATTCGTTTTAAAGACACTAATCCAAACAACACTTCCTACGAAAAGTAAATAAACTCTTACAAACATTTATTACGTTGGCGATTGGGTCAACAGCACACATTGCTTTGTTAGAAAGAAGCACTGCCTCGAGTTGCCTCCTTCCTTCCTTTCACTTTCGAACAGCTCTATAGATTCTTATTGTGGTATCAAAGTCATAAATATAAAACTTGACTTTAGATATTGTAAGGATTAATATAACTTTTACAATAACACGGAGCTTGATGCAGGGATGGGACATAAAGTTGTGGCACACTACCATGTTCTTTCCCACCGCATTTGGAGATTCCATAACTGGCTTTGTTACTGGTGCACCACAAGATTGGAGCTTGTTTGAGCCTCTATGATATCCAAATACGCTTGTGACTTTTGTTGACAAGTCGCACTTTGTTACCACCATTGGTTTGCAAGGAAGGGGAAGGAGGGTGTCTACCGAAACCCAGCTGGTCATTAATTTTGTCAGCTTTAGGGCCCTTTTCGTTATTTGTACACTATGAAGCGTGTCCAACAAAGGGTACTGAAAGCTCTTTTGAAACATGCTATATTGAAGCGCATCATTACCTTTTGCATGTCATGACATTGCATTACTCACAATGGCAAGTCTGGATGCGACAACATTTTTACATTTCTCAATTCGACTGCGTCAGATCATAAAGCCCAATCTCCCGGTCTAGTGACGTCGCCAAATATAAATTTCTAGGTACCATTTCATATTCTTTGAAAAGGCGACTGGAACAAACGAAAAGTAGCTACGAATAACGTCTCGTCTCGTTAGTTTTGGTTCATAAGATTGAATGATTCCGTCGAAAAACAAGTTGGAAACTTTTTCTACCAAAACATAATTTGATTTTTCCTCTCTCGCTTTTACTTTGTGACGCTATTGTGATCGAAATCAGGGTTTGAATGTATTTCGTGGGTTTCAAACCAAATCGTCGCTATAAAGAAGCCAAATTAAGCCAAAAGGTAAACGAACCGAGAACACAAATGAAAACGAAGAAATTCTAAAAATGAGGCTAGCAGTGCACTTTCGAGAGAGAATATCAATCAAGAGATGGAAAGTGGATAACAATGTCTTCATAATGATTTGCAGTCTAGTTAAAACACAGTTGACTTAGAATAGGGTAAAAATTTTCATCTTTTTCTATTAGCAGCTTGTTGAGACGTGGAATCTACCAGAAACTTGAAACAAGAAGCTAGATAAGATATTTATCAAAGAACTAATTGAAGTGACGCTCATCAAATTTGAATTGCCAATTAAAGACCTTTTCTTATGTGCCAATCTTCAAACGGTGTTTGTACATTTTTCTTGTCAAAGTGTTTTCTTTCATTTCCCGCAATATTTGGCTTTACACCCAACAGTGGCCTAACCACCGTTTTCCGGCCCCTCCACGTTTTCGCCTCCCTGCAAACTTTTCTTTGTAGGCTCTTCTAACAAAGCTTGTATCATCTCTTCTACTTACATGTCCAAATCCCTTCAACTTTCTCTATTTCACCATGTTCAGGGTATCATCCTTTGCACCTAGGACTTGCAGATACCAACGTACAACGTACACCCTTTAGACGTGCTTTACAACCACGTTGAGAATACAGTCATTTGCAAACACTGATCGTCTTTTCGCGTCTCCTAATCTAAGCGTCCAGGTCTCTGAAGCGTACATAGCACAATCAGAGCATTCCGAGTCTCCATTTGATTTGGTTTCATATGTCTTTTCTAGACCAGATGTTTTGTCTGGGTCTGCCAAATGCACTACTAGCAAGAGCTATTCTCCGTTTTAAGTCATCAACACATACAATAAACCGACGAGTGAGTGTGTTTTGGATGGTCACAACACCCATAGTATTATCATACAATAGTTGAATGGTATTCACATATGTTGGGTTCACTCTTATCGCTAAAAGCATTTTCCAAAATGCATTTCTCCAGACTGGGCCAAATACCGATTTGAAATCTATGAAACTGAATTGCGCCGGGATAGACCGTTCTTGGGCCTCCTATAGCTTGTCGGACAGCAAATATTTTCTTACCGTTCCTCGCCCTGGACAGAAACCATACTGACCTCTTTTTATTTAACCCTTTCCTTTATTCTATCCTGCAGACCCTTTAGAAAACTACTGCAAAGCATCAATAAAATGGCTAAAGCCAGGTATTGCACAACCGAAGAAAGTCCACAATATTTCCAGCTTTGATTACCTCCGTACTTATTTCGGGCTTCTCGCATTTTGCTTTTGTTAATTGCCGATTCAATTTTTGGAGTAATCATAAAATGTATTCATCCAGATCAATGTGAATTGCATTGAGCAATCGCGTCATTATTAAAGAAATTCTCGTCATTATTGAGTGATGTGTTCTTCCAATAACTTTGTCATTTTAGCCAACTTAGCATGTTTTGTGCCATTTCTATCTTTTACCACAGATAATTGGTTGCTTGGCTCTCCTTCGAGTTCCTTATCTGTTTTGAGTAACATATGTCTATCCCCTTTCTTACCGCAATCCTTCAAAGAGTCTCGACTTTTTTCCGGAGTGCTTGCTCTTGCTCGTTTTAAAGTTCCTCGTTCAATGCTGAGTAAAGGGCTCGGCTTTCTGCATAAATAGGGTGTTCCGACATCTTTTCTCTGCCTCTTTTCTTTTACAACACATGCCTGCTCCCCTCGAGACATGCATTCTCATTTTTCCTGTTCCCCATGCCAAACGCTGTTTTGGAACATTTTTTTTGTATTAGTTTCTTCAAATTTCTAATAGAAGCAGTCAACTATACTTGTTCTTGCGACGCAAAGTTTTCGGGAGATTCCTCACTCAAATTGATCCAAATTGACCAAGTATATCAATGTTTATGCATGACACTTCTAGCAGATGTTCTGAGGCTTGCCTTCATCAGTTTATGATTTAACGTTCCATTAACGTTCAAATATTTTTATGGTTTCTAGTTCTTTTGAGTAGAGTGCAGAATTGCCAAAGACATTGATTTTAGGTCTCATATTTCCCGTCCAACAATAGAAACGAAATGAACAAAAAGGAAAGTCAATAAAATATCGATTAACCTTTGTAATATAATGCTATCGCAAGCTTTTATACCCAAAAGCCTTTGTGAAACAATTTACATGTCAGGAATCAATGTTCAAATTAGTTCTCTCCTGCCTGCAGCTAATGAACTCCACCTGCCCGGGTAGAAATCACACTCTTTCTATCTCCTAGACCGATCGCCTGCCAAGGCTGTCGAGTACCGTCCACCTGGAGCATCTGGTTTGAGGACAGAGACCAGCCTTTGCCCAAATCACCGCTCGCAGAACACTTATAGTTTATTATTAAATTAAGTTGCAATGCCACAATTGTCAGAACACTAACAACAATTCTTCGACTTGCATGCATCCATCTCCCTCTAAGGGTATAATGCCGTACATAAAAAGAGATAATTCAGCTTCAATCACTGATAACTAGATATTTTAGAGTAGATAATGAGATTGTGCAATCAGGAAAAAGTTTGGTACAAATGAAAGCCGTAAACGAAAAAAGACGTCTCACAAAGAGTGGTAGTTCCTCTTGAAGTATCTGAAACCTTTATCATCTAAAAATACAGATGATGATCTACAGTTTATGGAAAAAGGTGCAAAGGCTATGAAGCCATAGATATAACTAGAAAATGAATTAGGGAATTACTTTTTGCATCTTCTGTTTCTGATAATTGACTGGATCACTCGTCTCTCCCACCTATCTTCATCATTCAAATGTTGAACAGTTCTTTAGTGTGTATTATAAAGTTTAATTTTTCAATGGTTTTTCCAGATTGGCAGCAATAACATATTCGTTGCAATTATGCATCTCTCTTTCTTTTGCTTGATTCATCGTTATGTCTTTAATTTTCATTTCTAAAACATTTATCGGCCTTACTCTCTGCATTTGGTTGGGATAAGGTCAAATCGTACCTTGACCACGATTATGTGATAGTAATGCTAGAAGTGACACAACAAAAGAGTCCAATTCCTAATTTCGAAGTTATAACTATCATAAAATCACTATGAAATTCAGAAAGATATATCTTAACACGGGTCTCTCTTAAAAAGACAAGGTGACAACAGAAACTCAAATATCACATTTGTAATTGCAAAATGGACACTTCTTATTGCAATCAGACATTTAGGCTGTTTAATAATCACTGCAAACTAGTGTTGCCAGTGCTGTGACCCTTCTTTTGACCGTATAGTGAATGCAGATAAAAATTTAGAAAATCTCGCAATAACGAAAATACGCTACTGTTTTTTAAGCCTCCTTTTGAAGAATTTGCATAATAGCAGTGCATGCTGCTCGGGGTCTCCTTGGAAACATGGCGGCGGAATTACGTCAAATGAATCCGTGCTTTAAATATCGAAAAAAACCGTTACGACCTTTGTTGTGATCTTCTCAACTCGTTTGCTTCACGCAAATTTTACTTGAGACGAAAGCTTGCAAAATATTTTGAAAACAGAGTTTTTTCTGATTTTAATCAAAGATTATCCACTCTTGAATTATAATCTTTGAAATGGAGTTGATGTGGAAACTTGATTTTTCGAATGGGGAGCTCGATGTAACGGTGAGTAGTAGCGATCTTTCGAATCCTTGATGTGAAGATGTAATTATGGAAAGGTTTTGAAGCTTTTAGGACTATTAGATTTGTGATATGCTGACATAAATTTGTATTAATTTCAGGCATTATAACGACAGTCACATAGATGATGGCATTAATTCCCAATTCTATGATGTTTACTTTCCCTGAGAGGCTGCACTGTTATTTTGAGTTCTTGTTCTTGTTAGATACCTCATAAGTAGAAATGCCACCATTTCCAGAGACTATATTCTTGCAAACTCAACCTAGGCATTGAAATATTATCTATCATATACATAAAACAAAGCGCTTGGTGTATCATTGCGTACGAGTTAGATCGGAGGTTCAGTTGGGACGCAGATTTGACAGCAGGGCTACCATTTTGATGTTAAGTATTGCTCCATGGTAACGTATCTCTTGGTAACGTACAGCCAAGGTTTAGTCTCGTTTGAGCATCGTATCTAATGTAAGCGAGTCAGAAATAATATAATAAAAAGTCGACTTCGACACGAACAAATTATCAGTAAATGTACAAAGTACAACTTTTCATCAGTTCTAATTTATGGGAGGTCAAATGAAAGCAATCCTTCGTTTCCGAATTACTTGAGTCGATTCTTTTTTATCACAATCTTCAATCTTTGATGTGAAATGTGTAATCTTGTTTAACAGAATCTCCATGATCCCGAGGTGCAAAGAGAGGCCTTGCTAGCGAAGTTTGAAATACTGGTTAGCAATTTGGGTGAGATCATAATTCCTTTCGTAATTGGCATCTCCTCAATAGCAATAATTTCAACAAATTATAGAAACAATCTGTGCGTAATGGCAACAAGGAAAACTGTTACTCATTTTTGCTGCCTATTCATTGACAAGCAACTATGTTCTTCTGAATGACTAATGATTATTTGCAGACCATCTCCTGAAAATTGCCACGGAGCTGACTGATATAGAGGACTCAAGCCAAGAGACTATTTTGAAGCTTTCAAATTCTTCCTACAGATACTCTATGTTTAAAAAGGTAAGATATAGCGATAGTGCTTTGAGTAAAGTGATTTGATTAACCACCTTGCAAACACGACGTTAAGCAGAGAACACAGAAAAGTGCTGATCGAAAAGGAGAGGAAAGTGGTAGAGGCAGGATCACCCGCATGTTGAAGATAGTGAACAACCGAGAGAACTTAGCAACTTTACTGAAGGTAGTTGGGGCCCAGGGTAATGGGGCAAATACCCCATTGTGCAGTGTTCCTCTGCAGGAGCACCTTAGCCTAGTGTCTTAGAGGTAGCGTCAAAAAACTAAAACATTCGTTTTAGAATTTTTCTTCTTTGATCAACATGAATGCTAATGTTATCCTTAATACTCTACCTAAAGCACACCTTTCACAAGATTGACTACACTGCACTGCGCCATCTCTTTATTTGGAATGTTTTTTTTAGTTAAAAGGCTGTGCGAATGCTTGCACCAAAGATCTTCTAAACGTCTATGCCTTGGTAAGAAATTGTCATTCGATATTAAAACAACAGTTCAGCAAACGAAAACAAATTTGAGAAATTGCAATCTATGAAAAATGCCTTGTCGCTAAAGTGTCGTCTTTGATGGTGTTGTATGATGCCATGGTTACACTCACGTTAAGCAAGCATCAAAGTATAACATTGGCAATTTGTTTATCCTAGGATTCTGATCCCCTTGACCCTATTCTCATCTTCCCAAAATCGGTTCTCAACTCATACACTTTACTATATTACCATCTGTGTTATCTTGCAAGACGAAATATCACTCCATCTTTTGCTGTTGTGGCCTATATTGCTTTAAATTAGTGGCAAATTTCAAATCACTTTTGGAAATAGTTCCCAAAATGTTGTTCCGTATTTCAGATTGATGACTATATTGCATCTACTGCGGTGGAAGACATCGGAAAGATGGTGCGGGAGATTGTTCGATCGTTGGATCACATTCTATTCTCCATCGAAACTGTAGACAAGGTATGTTTAAAATCAATCTTGATGGAGAATTAATCGTTTAAATTTCGACTGCCGGCGACCCACCGGCGTTACATCGCCGTCATAGCAAAAAGTTGAATATTGTTCAACTTTTTCTTTTATTTCAGCACCGGCGACTTGGAGAAATTATTTGGAAACGTGACTGCGGTGGATCGTTGTGTTAAGTTGTTAAGTTCCGCAAGTATGTCGCCGGTGGGTCGCCGTCACTTAGAAGTTATATGGAGACCAGGCTTTATTAACCTTTCCTTGCCTTTTAATGTAAGGGCTTTTGAAGGTATCCATTTCCAATTTGACCCACAGGATCGAACGATTCGCACGCCCATCAGCATGGAAGTGAGACTCTTGCTCGACTTGTCGCAAGTGGATGCAAAGAAGATTTCGATGTTCTTCGAAACGCGTACAGGGAGCTTGCATACAATCTCAAGCTTTGCGACCTGGCTTCGAAAGAAGAGATTGATGTCACAATGTCGTATGGCTCTGGTATGTTCGATATTGGTCCACTCAAGTTTGATCACGTGCTGTCAGTTGATCAATCTGTTCGCCGCGATGAGGAGGTTCCTTATTTGGAAGCCGGTATCAAAGGGAGAAAACGGAAGAGGGGAGAGGAGGCCCCGTCAATCGAAGAAACTACGGAAGTGGCTGGAAATCAACTGAGAAAAAAGTTGAAACCAAACTCTTCAGGTGAATGGGAGGCCCAAAGTAGTAGCCGAATCACCACAAACTTCAACTCTGAATATTGCAGCAATATGCTGTCAAGTGTTTATAGATATCCAACAAAAAGTGATATGTATTACAATCGTATCGCTATAAAGCATCATAGCAAAGAGTTAAACCTCTTAGAAGCAAGTATTGCTGCAAAGATGCATTTTCACGGTCCAGGTGGCCAGGTAATGGAGAATGCAGGTAGTACTAGCACCAAGAGAACATCTAAGCGAGATGTCTTTGGTGCAGCCCAACAACCTGACTTCATTGAGAGTAAGAGACTGGCCTCAAGGAATCTTGGTGGACCAGGATCACCTGAGCCCAAATCTGACTCCATCTCTGAAAGCAGTGCGAGACTAAGAGAATCTTTGAAAATGATCCTCATTAAGACTAATGATGGAAGTTGGGCTGTAAAGAATGGGCCTGAATTGAATGAACAGGTAGCACGTGCCCAAAATGGCGGGAGTGTGATTACTTATCATGCAATCGAAAGTCAACAGACAGGAATGCGGGAAATTAAACGCCTCGGAGTCTTAAAGAGAGTTAAGCTAGCGTGGGGCAGGGACAAATCAAATAGGAAACAGGCTAAAGCCCCCTCAAAAAGTTCGAGATTCATGCAAATAAGAAAAAGGGTCTCTAATCTTTTTGAGATGAAGGCTCGTTTGTTTAGCAGGAATAAGAGACCCTAAAAAATCAAAGGTTTTAGAAGCCAGATGTTCATACGCGAAAACACTCACATTGCTCGTATGAAAATGTGAGTACCAAGTCCCTATCTCCATCATCAATTCACTGTGAGTAAATGTATGCAGATTGGTTTGTTTAGTGAAATGACATTCTAAATGTAGGAGTAATGAGGACATTTAATGGACGCTGGATTGTTAAATTTTGAAAATGTATACATTTAGATACAAATTTGTTTTTTGTACAAATCTTAAATAATCGTTTATATGCGAATCCAATATCGAATTATGAATGTAGTATGGTAAGCTGTTATGTTGTTCATGATGATGATGACAATGTATTCGTGACTTTCAATGTCTTCAACGCTTTTTATGTTGTTAAGCTGCAAGTAACTTTTGCCTGACAAAATGCCACCAATTGGAAATCGAGTTTTGAATCTTTAAGTTTACGATTGAATGGTTTTGACCACAATTTAAACGTGCTTTGACATGAAATACAGGAGAGAACTATGAAATATGGTAGAAAATTAGGAAGTATTATTGAAATATCGAGTACAGTTCTCTCGATTCCCAAACACCTGTTTCAGCATTGACCTTTAGAAAGTGTAACTTCACTTGTTGCTATAGGTACTTTGTTTTTATAAATGATTGGTGTGATTATTGTAATCGCGTTATGGAACAGATTGTCGGGCTCTTCATGGATGTTATCGAATCCTGTCACCTAGAGTTATATGTGTGACATTGTTTTTCACTCGAAACACCACAATGAGAAATGGTATGCTGGACGCATGAGATATGCTCAGAAAAAACAATCTTAAGGCAGGGGTGGATGCAGCGAAAATATAATAAAGGGGGCAGTTGATGACAGGACGCTGAAAATTGATCAGAAGTTTGTTATGAGTGTACGCTTTATATAAATATTTTCCACTTTAGCTCCTCATAAAAAGGTCATCTATTCATGTTCTTTGAAAATTATTGCATATCAGTTGCACAAAAGCAGAACTATATAGTCTGAATATATCTTAAGGCATCTATTTCAAGAGTTGGCGTCACAAAATTAAACATCGGAGAATTAAAAATCAAGTTTAGTGACACTGGAGTACTACCATGGTCGGGTCCGACAGAAAATAAATTTTTGAAATTGGGCCTTCTAGAGTTTAGCAAAATAAATGGTGATGGGGGAGGGGAGGGGGCGCTCTTACCTTGATCCACTACAGCTTTGAGGTGATCTACTTCTTCTGCCTTTTCAAAACTTTGATGTATAGAATTGGTGCATGCGGAGTTTATATGGAGTGCCCGATAAGTCACTTAAAAAGCTACGTTTCAAGCATATTGGCATAAAAACTAATCAATAAAATATCTTCTTCGAAAATTTGTTGGGGAGAACCTGACATCGGTGTCAACTTACTGCTTTACTAAACTTGAACGTTGGCCTGTATTTCGTAAAAATTCAACAGTTCAGACAAAACATTTTCCCTTCGAGTTAATTGTTGGTCGGTGTTACTCGATGCAACTAACACTTCACTTCATTTTCATTTTAAAAATTCAACTTCATGCAAACATTCTTTAGACTAACAAAACATAATACAATATGGCAGAAACAGAATGTGAAATAATAGAATAATACAGAAGTGCCTCTCCTCTTGTTTGGAATAGACTCTCATACAGCAGTGGATTCTTTTGAAACTTTTAAGAGTAGACTGAAAACGCATCTTTTTTAAGAATATTTTATTGAGATTATATTATGAACGAAACCATCTTTTATTATTGTAAAGAAACATATGGGTTTCAAGAGAACAATTCAAACACAGGACTCGTCAAAAAGACCTGTGCAAGAGTTCCCATTCAAGTCCGTTTTGTTTATCAATCGACAGTAGGCGCTGATACCACTCATACCAGAATGCATTGTGGTAACTGCGAAAAGTGGGATCGGTGAGTTCGTTATTAACTTGGTTCTTGGATGTTAATTCTAACTGCAAGAGAGAGAAATACTCGCATCTCGTTTATAGCCTAAGCTCAGCTTATTCTTCTATCATGGTTGTTAATCTTTCTATCAGTTCCCTAGGTATCTTTGGTCTCTCCTGCTCCTCTTTCATCGACATGTACAATGCTCTAGATATCAGCGAAAATCATCTCCGCTTCATGATCTCCAAACTATCCAACTGAACTATCCGTACTACCCATTACATTTTCTGCCGCAGAAAAATTCTTGGAATAATCCTGAATATCTTCAATTCTAACGATCTCTACTACTGACAACTTCTAAAGTAAACAATGACAAACACACTTTTTCCTTTTTTGTTAATTTCTTTTGCTTGTGCTTGTAATAGTCTTTTTCTCTCTAAACCAAGGCTAGCCAATTGCAAATTACCTTTGTAATAGTTAAATTTGTAATTGTAGTTTTAATGGAATTGAAAATTTAGAGTTACTATTATTATTATTATTATTATTAAAGAATGTGATGAAATGGTGTTCAATATCGTGTATTGTTGAAAAATGTTATATCTAATATCTGATATTAATATCTGATAACAAAAGTTATTGGGTCAATAGTTATTATTATTAAACGGACTTTCTCTAGGAATACGGTAACACAAAAGTCTTTTAGCAAATTTTTTGATCAGCATCTTGGTAAAGTAGTAATTTATTATTATTATTAACACGCACACGCACGAAAACACACATTCACATGATAGTTATAATCCAACTCACGCTAGTTTTTTCGAGAGTCACGCAAGGTGAAATTGTATAGCGAGCCTCCACAGCGTTCTCCATTTGCATACGTCACAATTTCTAATAACAATCTGACGTAACAATCGGAGACTGGGTTGTATGTTATAAATGCGACGCTCAGAAGCCTACCACCGCTCTTTTATTGAGTTCAAGCAGCTGTTCAGAGTTAGCTAACACTCTACTTGTTGAAATCAAGATATTTCTATCACACTGTCATTATGGAGAACAATTATTCCAATTATCAATACAAAGCTTTACACAGAAGTCAAAGATACTTCAGGTAAGCCAAGCCGAATTTTCAAGTTAAGAATATTGAGTGGCAAATAATTCACTCGCTTTGTCGACAAGACATCAACAATAAGATCTAGTAGAAATAATATCAAGAATTGTGTTTCCTTCCAGGATCGATAAACTGGATGATTCCATCATCATTATCAGTTCAGACGAAGAAGAATTCGACGAGTCTGGCGTTGTAACAAATACGATCGAAAGATTGGAAGACTACACAACCCATGTTCTCACCAGAGGACTAAGGAGGGTCAATAGTGAAAACCAATTGGATGGAAGAGGATCACCATCCAATAGAGTTATCCAACAAGAAGTGCAATCATCTGGGCGCCAACAATCGCTCCCACAAAGAAGCTATCGCAGTATTAGCAAGCCTTCCTGCAGTCATGACGACGTTGGTGAATTGGATGAAGAAGATGGTTGCCTACATGCGAAGCCGCTGCCAAATCAATCGACAATGTTGAAAGGAAAACTTTGCAACGGATACAGAAACGCACTGTTTGGTGCTGAATCAAGGGGCCTAAAAAGAAAGAAACATAAACATCAACACGCAAGAAGTCGAAACATTTCAAACGAGAGCTGCCAATTCAACACGCTGACTGGCATCAAGATATGAGAGCGACGACGACCAATCAGGGTACGACACTGAGTGTGAAGATGACCCTGACGATCTCCAATCTGGATTCTGTCAAGATGCTATTGATCAGGATACTCCGAATGGTGGACAGCTCGATCGTCTAAGCTCCTTTGCACCAGAGCAAGACAGTGATGACTCTGATTACCCTGAGTTCGACTCGGATATCGAGCTTGACGATCCAATGTTTTTCAGAGAAGATCACATTATGCCCTACCAGACTTTGACCCGATGACTGACAACGTTGAAGCAAATGCAATTAATGAAAGCAGACCTCGGCAACAACAAAGTAAGTTCTGATTGTAAATTTTTACGGTTTGCTGGGGCCTAAACAATTGTTACTAGTATTTCTAAAAGTCTTTCTTCATTCTCTAATCAATTAAAGCATTTGACTGCCTATATCAATTTGTGGCATTGTCTTTAACCACTCCATTTAAGCACAAGGAAATGTTTCAAATGATCAGACTGGATAAATGGCACTGGTGAGAAGGAGTTGTAGAGTACTCTAAACATTTTCAATACCTTAATACCAGCTCATGCAAGGCAATTTCGATTGCAAAGTGAGTAGGCCCACAACTGCCTTATGGATTGAATCATAGACAACCATTTCCGTCTTCTCAATGACAGGAGTTGAGCCTGCATTTTATGACGAAGATGATGTTGATGACGAAGGATACGAGTCTGGACCAGAGGAGATGACCCACGAAGGCGAAGGAATTCGATTGTCGCCCGTGCGAGACGGAACGCGCTTCGAGCTCGATAGCTTACAAGCAGTCGCACCATTCTTCAACTCCCTCCACCAACAGCAAGTCAGCCGGAGCGATCACTCACTTTGTTCCATGGCTCTCCAAGGGATCGAGCTACAAGAGATTTTCTTTCCGATTTGCAAAGATGCATTGACATCGTCCGTGGCGATCCACCAGAAGCAAACGATGCTACGACTAACAGCAATGAGGTGATAGTTATTGAAGATGAAGATGAAGCTGATAGAGAGAGTTTAGGAGAAGTGCAAATCGTTTCGCCTAGACCACTTGGCTTGGATGAACCCGATGAGAGGGCGATTGATGGGGATGAAGATGACAATATTGTTGGGTTGCAAATGCCTTTAACAGCCTTCAATGATGGACTTCAAGAAGCCCAAACAATTCCCCCTGAGTGGTATAGCAGTGTTCCAGGAAATGGACAGCCCGCTGGAAGCTCCACTGTGGAAACCTATGCTACCGATGACATGCCACCAATGCTTGACCTCAACTTGCAAAGGATTGGAGAGCTGCATGCAACAGACAGGCCATACCTTTGTCAACGATGTCGAGGTGCAACTCATGGAGAAGAACAGACGAGTTTCCCAGCAGGTGAATCAGTTGCTGGGCTCTTCATTGACAACGGTCAAGAGGTATGTGCTCTAACCTGGGGTTTTAATACAATTGCATATATTGTTACCTTTTTCATTGTTGCTTGGAAATCAAATATAGTTTAAAAGCAATTCATTTTGAACTAACAAGTCAGTAGCGACAAAATTACGCAACGGCAAAGCAGTGGCGAGTTGGTTGAAATATGCTCGGCTAAAAGGCTTAATTTTAGATTCTTATGCTCTCAAAGGAACCTTTCTAAGGACAAAGAGTTGACAACAAATACTAATTCTGTTTGAAAAGAAGTCTGACTCCTGTTAGAAATTATTAATAGACGTTAAATGAATACTGTCTTTCTTTACAGCTTGAATGGATCACACTAGAGACAGAACATTTGCTTCGATCGGGCATTCACGACGGGCATTCTCAGTCTTGCCCCGTTATTGGAGAGTCATTTGTGAATGAATGGAGAGACAGCTCAGTAGCAGAGGCAGCTTGGAGCAACGAAGAAGGGACAATCTTGCACAGAACAAACGAGAGTTATCACGTGGAAATAGACAGTTCCTTCTGTACCCACGGTCAATGCCAGGAAGATCTGATTGATGAAGCAGATGAAGTTTGATGAGATCGTGACTTCTTCAGTCAGTAAATATCGAAACTATGGTGAACAGAATGCAGTGTATGACATGTTTATTGAAAAGAACAGATACTCGTATGCGGTTAAGACTGAAACTAGGCTTCTGCATAAATACTTAGTAGCTATATGTTGCTGGAAGCTGTAAAGATGATTTCGTCCCATCACTTAATGAGATATGTATAAATGTAAAAACGGTAAATTCAATATTTATATTATACATATAGCTAGTTTGTAAAAGAAATGTGAATAACGATAGTCGCTATTTGTGCAAAATCGTGTTTTCTTTCACTGGTATTCATTTCAGTTCAGATCTTAGTTTGGATTTTCTTTTATTGAGACGATCGTGTGCTATCCAATTAGCAGCTTGTTGAGACTCAAGATTTACGCGAATTTTGATAGATCAAGTAATGGTAAAAGAATTCGTTTTAAAAACACTAATCCAAACAACACTTTCAATGAAAAGTAAATTAACTCTTACAAACATTTATTAAGTTGGCGATTGGGTCAACAGCACACATTGCTTAGTTAGAAAAAAGCACTGCCTCGAGTTGCCTCCTCCCTTCCTTTCACTATCGAACAGCTCTATAGATTCTTATTGTGGTATCAAAGTCATAAATATAAAACTTGACTTTAGATATTGTAAGGATTAATATAACTTTACAATAACCGGAGCTTGATGCAGGGATGGACATAAAGTTGTGGCACACTACCATGTTCTTTCCCACCGCATTTGGAGATTCCATAACTGGCTTTGTTACTGGTGCACCACAAGATTGGAGCTTGTTTGAGCCTCTATGATATCCAAATACGCTTGTGACTTTTGTTGACAAGTCGCACTTTGTTACCACCATTGGTTTGCAAGGAAGGGGAAGGAGGGTGTCTACCGAAACCCAGCTGGTCATTAATTTTGTCAGCTTTAGGGCCCTTTTCGTTATTTGTACACTATGAAGCGTGTCCAACAAAGGGTACTGAAAGCTCTTTTGAAACATGCTATATTGAAGCGCATCATTACCTTTTGCATGTCATGACATTGCATTACTCACAATGGCAAGTCTGGATGCGACAACATTTTTACATTTCTCAATTCGACTGCGTCAGATCATAAAGCCCAATCTCCCCGGTCTAGTGACGTCGCCAAATATAAATTTCTAGGTACCATTTGATATTCTTTGAAAAGGCGACTGGAACAAACGAAAAGTAGCTACGAATAACGTCTCGTCTCGTTAGTTTTGGTTCATAAGATTGATGATTCCGTCGAAAAACAAGTTGGAAACTTTTTCTACCAAAACATAATTTGATTTTTCCTCTCTCGCTTTTACTTTGTGACGCTATTGTGATCGAAATCAGGGTTTGAATGTATTTCGTGGGTTTCAAACCAAATCATTGCTATAAAGAAGCCAAATTAAGCCAAAAGGTAAACGAACCGAGAACACAAATGAAAACGAAGAAATTCTAAAAATGAGGCTAGCAGTGCACTTTCGAGAGAGAATATCAATCAAGAGATGGAAAGTGGATAACAATGTATTCATAATGATTTGCAGTCTAGTTAAAACACAGTTGACTTAGAATAGGGTAAAAATTTTCATCTTTTTCTATTAGCAGCTTGTTGAGACGTGGAATCTACCAGAAACTTGAAACAAGAAGCTAGATAAGATATTTATCAAAGAACTAATTGAAGTGACGCTCATCAAATTTGAATTGCCAATTAAAGACCTTTTCTTATGTGCCAATCATTCAAACGGTGTTTGTACATTTTTCTTGTCAAAGTGTTTTCTTTCATTTCCCGCAATATTTGGCTTTACACCCAACAGTGGCCTTACCACCGTTTTCCGGCCCCTCCACGTTTTCGCCTCCCTGCAAACTTTTCTTTGTAGGCTCTTCTAACAAAGCTTGTATCATCTCTTCTACTTACATGTCCAAATCCCTTCAACTTTCTCTATTTCACCATGTTCAGGGTATCATCCTTTGCACCTAGGACTTGCAGATACCAACGTACAACGTACACCCTTTAGACGTGCTTTACAACCACGTTGAGAATACAGTCATTTGCAAACACTGATCGTCTTTTCGCGTCTCCTAATCTAAGCGTCCTGGTCTCTGAAGCGTACATAGCACAATCAGAGCATTCCGAGTCTCCATTTGATTTGGTTTCATATGTCTTTTCTAGACCAGATGTTTTGTCTGGGTCTGCCAAATGCACTACTAGCAAGAGCTATTCTCCGTTTTAAGTCATCAACACATACAATAAACCGACGACTGAGTGTGTTTTCGATGGTCACAACACCCATAGTATTGTCATACAATAGTTGAATGGTATTCACATACGTTGGGTTCACTCTTATCGCTAAAAGCATTTTCCAAAATGCATTTCTCCAGACTGGGAGTCAAATACCGATTTGAAATCTATGAAACTGAAATGCGCCGGGATAGTCCTTTCTTGGGCCTCCTTTAAAGCTTGTCGGACAGCAAATATTTTCTTACCGTTCCTCGCCCTGGACAGAAACCATACTGACCTCTATTTTATTTAACCCTTTCCTTTATTCTATCCTGCAGACCCTTTAGAAAACTACTGCAAAGCATCAATAAAATGGCTAAAGCCAGGTATTGCACAACCGAAGAAAGTCCACAATCTTTCCAGCTTTGATTACCTCCGTACTTATTTCGGGCTTCTCGCATTGCTTTTGTTAATTGCCGATTCAATTTTTGGAGTAATCATAAAATGTATTCATCCAGATCAATGTGAATTGCATTGAGCAATCGCGTCATTATTAAAGAAATTCTCGTCATATTGAGTGATGTGTTCTTCAATAACTTTGTCATTTTAGCCAACTTAGCATGTTTTGTGCCATTTCTATCTTTTACCACAGATAATTGGTTGCTTGGCTCTCCTTCGAGTTCCTTATCTGTTTTGAGTAACATATGTCTATCCCCTTTCTTACCGCAATCCTTCAAAGAGTCTCGACTTTTTTCCGGAGTGCTTGCTCTTGCTCGTTTTAAAGTTCCTCGTTCAATGCTGAGTAAAGGGCTCGGCTTTCTGCATAAATAGGGTGTTCCGACATCTTTTCTCTGCCTCTTTTCTTTTACAACACATGCCTGCTCCCCCTCGAGACATGCATTCTCATTTTTCCTGTTCCCCATGCCAAACGCTGTTTTGGAACATTTTTTTGTATTAGTTTCTTCAAATTTCTAATAGAAGCAGTCAACTATACTTGTTCTTGCGACGCAAAGTTTTCGGGAGATTCCTCACTCAAATTGATCCAAATTGACCAAGTATATCAATGTTTATGCATGACACTTCTAGCAGATGTTCTGAGGCTTGCCTTCATCAGTTTATGATTTAACGTTCCATTAACGTTCAAATATTTTTATGGTTTCTAGTTCTTTTGAGTAGAGTGCAGAATTGCCAAAGACATTGATTTTAGGTCTCATATTTCCCGTCCAACAATAGAAACGAAATGAACAAAAAGGAAAGTCAATAAAATATCGATTAACCTTTGTAATATAATGCTATCGCAAGCTTTTATACCCAAAAGCCTTTGTGAAACAATTTACATGTCAGGAATCAATGTTCAAATTAGTTCTCTCCTGCCTGCAGCTAATGAACTCCACCTGCCCGGGTAGAAATCACACTCTTTCTATCTCCTAGACCGATCGCCTGCCAAGGCTGTCGAGTACCGTCCACCTGGAGCATCTGGTTTGAGGACAGAGACCAGCCTTTGCCCAAATCACCGCTCGCAGAACACTTATAGTTTATTATTAAATTAAGTTGCAATGCCACAATTGTCAGAACACTAACAACAATTCTTCGACTTGCATGCATCCATCTCCCTCTAAGGGTATAATGCCGTACATAAAAAGAGATAATTCAGCTTCAATCACTGATAACTAGATATTTTAGAGTAGATAATGAGATTGTGCAATCAGGAAAAAGTTTGGTACAAATGAAAGCCGTAAACGAAAAAAGACGTCTCACAAAGAGTGGTAGTTCCTCTTGAAGTATCTGAAACCTTTATCATCTAAAAATACAGATGATGATCTACAGTTTATGGAAAAAGGTGCAAAGGCTATGAAGCCATAGATATAACTAGAAAATGAATTAGGGATTACTTTTTGCATCTTCTGTTTCTCATAATTGACTGGATCACTATCTCTCCCACCTATCTTCATCATTCAAATGTTGAACAGTTCTTTAGTGTGTATTACAAAGTTTAATTTTCAATTCCTTTTCCAGATTGCAGCAATAACATATTCGTTGCAATTATATCTCTCTTTCTTTTGCTTGATTCATCGTTGTGTCTTTAATTTTCATTTCTAAAACATTTATCGGCCTTACTCTCTGCATTTGGTTGGGATAAGGTCAAATCGTACCTTGACCACGATTATGTGATAGTAATGCTAGAAGTGACACAACAAGAGTCCAATTCCTTTTACGAAGTTATAACTATCAAAATCATATGAAATTCAGAAAGATATATCTTAACACGGGTCTCCTAAAAAGACAAAGGTGACAACAGAACTCAAATATCACATTTGTAATTATGGACACCTCTAATTGCAATCAGACATTTAGGCCCTTTGATAATCACTGCAAACTAGTTTTGCCAGTGCTGTGACCCTTATTTTGACCGTATAGAATGCAGATAAAAATTTAGAAAATCTCGCAATAACGAAAATACGCTACTGTTTTTTAAGCCTCCTTTTGAAGAATTTGCATAATGGCAGTGCATGATGCTCGGGGTCTCCTTGGAAACATGGCGGCGGAATTACGTCAAATGAATCCGTGCTTTAAATATCGAAAAAAACCGTTACGACCTTTGTTGTGATCTTCTCAACTCGTTTGCTTCACGCAAATTTTACTTGAGACGAAAGCTTGCAAAATATTTTGAAAACAGAGTTTTTTGTGATTTTAATCAAAGATTATCCACTCTTGAATTATAATCTTTGAAATGGAGTTGATGTGGAAACTTGATTTTTCGAATGGGGAGCTCGATGTAACGGTGAGTAGTAGCGATCTTTCGAATCCTTGATGTGAAGATGTAATTATGGAAAGGTTTTGAAGCTTTTAGGACTATTAGATTTGTGATATGCTGACATAAATTTGTATTAATTTCAGGCATTATAACGACAGTCACATAGATGATGGCATTAATTCCCAATTCTATGATGTTTACTTCCCTGAGAGGCTGCACTGTTATTTTGAGTTCTTGTTCTTGTTAGATACCTCATAAGTAGAAATGCCACCATTTCCAGAGACTATATTCTTGCAAACTCAACCTAGGCATTGAAATATTATCTATCATATACATAAAACAAAGCGCTTGGTGTATCATTGCGTACGAGTTAGATCGGAGGTTCAGTTGGGACGCAGATTTGACCAGCAGGGCTACCATTTTGATGTTAAGTATTGCTCCATGGTAACGTATCTCTTGGAACGACAGCCAAGGTTTAGTCTCGTTTGAGCATCGTATCTAATGTAAGCGAGTCAGAAATAAATACAATAAAAAGTCGACTTCGACACGAACAATTATCAGTACAATGTACAAAGTACAACTTTTCATCAGTTCTAATTTATGGGAGGTCAAATGAAAGCAATCCTTATTCGTTTCCGAATTACTTGAGTCGATTCTTTTTTATCACAATCTTCAATCTTTGATGTGAAATGTGTAATCTTGTTTAACAGAATCTCCATGATCCCGAGGTGCAAAGAGAGGCCTTGCTAGCGAAGTTTGAAATACTGGTTAGCAATTTGGGTGAGATCATAATTCCTTTCGTAATTGGCATCTCCTCAATAGCAATAATTTCAACAAATTATAGAAACAATCTGTGGGTAATGGCAACAAGGAAAACTGTTACTCATTTTTGCTGCCTATTCATTGACAAGCAACTATGTTCTTCTGAATGACTAATGATTATTTGCAGACCATCTCCTGAAAATTGCCACGGAGCTGACTGATATAGAGGACTCAAGCCAAGAGACTATTTTGAAGCTTTCAAATTCTTCCTACAGATACTCTATGTTTAAAAAGGTAAGATATAGCGATAGTGCTTTGAGTAAAGTGATTTGATTAACCACCTTGCAAACACGACGTTAAGCAGAGAACACAGAAAAGTGCTGATCGAAAAGGAGAGGAAAGTGGTAGAGGCAGGATCACCCGCATGTTGAAGATAGTGAACAACCGAGAGAACTTAGCAACTTTACTGAAGGTAGTTGGGGCCCAGGGTAATGGGGCAAATACCCCCATTGTGCAGGTGTTCCTCTGCAGGAGCACCTTAACCTAGTGTCTTAGAGGTAGCGTCAAAAAACTAAAACATTCGTCTTTAGAATTTTTCTTCTTTGATCAACATGAATGCTAATGTTATCCTTAATACTCTACCTAAAGCACACCTTTCACAAGATTGACTACACTGCACTGCGCCATCTCTTTATTTGGAATGTTTGTTTTTAGTTAAAAGGCTGTGCGAATGCTTGCACCAAAGATCTTCTAAACGTCTATGCCTTGGTAAGAAATTGTCATTCGATATTAAAACAACAGTTCAGCAAACGAAAACAAATTTGAGAAATTGCAATCTATGAAAAATGCCTTGTCGCTAAAGTGTCGTCTTTGATGGTGTTGTATGATGCCATGGTTACACTCACGTTAAGCAAGCATCAAAGTATAACATTGGCAATTTGTTTATCCTAGAATTCTGATCCCCTTGACCCTATTCTCATCTTCCCAAAATCGGTTCTCAACTCATACACTTTACTATATTACCATCTGTGTTATCTTGCAAGACGAAATATCACTCCATCTTTTGCTGTTGTGGCCTATATTGCTTTAAATTAGTGGCAAATTTCAAAGATCACTTTTGGAAATAGTTCCCAAAATGTTGTTCCGTATTTCAGATTGATGACTATATTGCATCTACTGCGGTGGAAGACATCGGAAAGATGGTGCGGGAGATTGTTCGATCGTTGGATCACATTCTATTCTCCATCGAAACTGTAGACAAGGTATGTTTAAAATCAATCTTGATGGAGAATTAATCGTTTAAATTTCGACTGCCGGCGACCCACCGGCGTTACATCGCCGTCATAGCAAAAAGTTGAATATTGTTCAACTTTTTCTTTTATTTCAGCACCGGCGACTTGGAGAAATTATTTGGAAACGTGACTGCGGTGGATCGTTGTGTTAAGTTGTTAAGTTCCGCAAGTATGTCGCCGGTGGGTCGCCGTCACTTAGAAGTTATATGGAGACCAGGCTTTATTAACCTTTCCTTGCCTTTTAATGTAAGGGCTTTTGAAGGTATCCATTTCCAATTTGACCCACAGGATCGAACGATTCGCACGCCCATCAGCATGGAAGTGAGACTCTTGCTCGACTTGTCGCAAGTGGATGCAAAGAAGATTTCGATGTTCTTCGAAACGCGTACAGGGGAGCTTGCATACAATCTCAAGCTTTGCGACCTGGCTTCGAAAGAAGAGATTGATGTCACAATGTCGTATGGCTCTGGTATGTTCGATATTGGTCCACTCAAGTTTGATCACGTGCTGTCAGTTGATCAATCTGTTCGCCGCGATGAGGAGGTTCCTTATTTGGAAGCCGGTATCAAAGGGAGAAAACGGAAGAGGGGAGAGGAGGCCCCGTCAATCGAAGAAACTACGGAAGTGGCTGGAAATCAACTGAGAAAAAAGTTGAAACCAAACTCTTCAGGTGAATGGGAGGCCCAAAGTAGTAGCCGAATCACCACAAACTTCAACTCTGAATATTGCAGCAATATGCTGTCAAGTGTTTATAGATATCCAACAAAAAGTGATATGTATTACAATCGTATCGCTATAAAGCATCATAGCAAAGAGTTAAACCTCTTAGAAGCAAGTATTGCTGCAAAGATGCATTTTCACGGTCCAGGTGGCCAGGTAATGGAGAATGCAGGTAGTACTAGCACCAAGAGAACATCTAAGCGAGATGTCTTTGGTGCAGCCCAACAACCTGACTTCATTGAGAGTAAGAGACTGGCCTCAAGGAATCTTGGTGGACCAGGATCACCTGAGCCCAAATCTGACTCCATCTCTGAAAGCAGTGCGAGACTAAGAGAATCTTTGAAAATGATCCTCATTAAGACTAATGATGGAAGTTGGGCTGTAAAGAATGGGCCTGAATTGAATGAACAGGTAGCACATGCCCAAAATGGCGGGAGTGTGATTACTTATCATGCAATCGAAAGTCAACAGACAGGAATGCGGGAAATTAAACGCCTCGGAGTCTTAAAGAGAGTTAAGCTAGCGTGGGGCAGGGACAAATCAAATAGGAAACAGGCTAAAGCCCCCTCAAAAAGTTCGAGATTCATGCAAATAAGAAAAAGGGTCTCTAATCTTTTTGAGATGAAGGCTCGTTTGTTTAGCAGGAATAAGAGACCCTAAAAAATCAAAGGTTTTAGAAGCCAGATGTTCATACGAAAACACTCACATTGCTCGTATGAAAATGTGAGTACCAAGTCCCTATCTCCATCATCAATTCACTGTGAGTAAATGTATGCAGATTGGTTTGTTTAGTGAAATGACATTCTAAATGTAGGAGTAATGAGGACATTTAATGGACGCTGGATTGTTAAATTTTGAAAATGTATACATTTAGATACAAATCTTGTTTTTTGTACAAATCTTAAATAATCGTTTATATGCGAATCCAATATCGAATTATGAATGTAGTATGGTAAGCTGTTATGTTGTTCATGATGATGATGACAATGTATTCGTGACTTTCAATGTCTTCAACGCTTTTTATGTTGTTAAGCTGCAAGTAACTTTTGCCTGACAAAATGCCACCAATTGGAAATCGAGTTTTGAATCTTTAAGTTTACGATTGAATGGTTTTGACCACAATTTAAACGTGCTTTGACATGAAATACAGGAGAGAACTATGAAATATGGTAGAAAATTAGGAAGTATTATTGAAATATCGAGTACAGTTCTCTCGATTCCAAACACCTGTTTCAGCATTGACCTTTAGAAAGTGTAACTTCACTTGTTGCTATAGGTACTTTGTTTTTATAAATGATGGTGTGATTATTGTAATCGCGTTATGGAACAGATTGTCGGGCTCTTCATGGATGTTATCGAATCCTGTCACCTAGAGTTATATGTGTGACATTGTTTTTCACTCGAAACACCACAATGAGAAATGGTATGCTGGACGCATGAGATATGCTCAGAAAAAACAATCTTAAGGCAGGGGTGGATGCAGCGAAAATATAATAAAGGGGGCAGTTGACAGGACGCTGAAAATTGATCAGAAGTTTGTTATGAGTGTACGCTTTATATAAATATTTTCCACTTTAGCTCCTCGTAAAAAGGTCATCTATTCATGTTCTTTGAAAATTATTGCATATCAGTTGCACAAAAGCAGAACTATATAGTCTGAATATATCTTAAGGCATCTATTTCAAGAGTTGGCGTCACAAAATTAAACATCGGGAATTAAAAATCAAGTTTAGTGACACTGGAGTACGTACCATGGTCGGGTCCGACAGAAAATAAATTTTTGAATTGGGCCTTCTAGAGTGGCTAAAATGTAACTCCAGAATAAAATTTAGCAAAATAAATGGTGATGGGGGGGGGAGGGGGCGCTCTTACCTTGATCCACTACAGCTTTGAGGTGATCTACTTCTTCTGCCTTTTCAAAACTTTGATGTATAGAATTGGTGCATGCGGAGTTTATATGGAGTGCCCGATAAGTCACTTAAAAAGCTACGTTTCAAGCATATTGGCATAAAAACTAATCAATAAAATATCTTCTTCGAAAATTTGTTGGGAAGAACCTGACATCGGTGTCAACTTACTGCTTTACTAAACTTGAACGTTGGCCTGTATTTCGTAAAAATTCAACAGTTCAGACAAAACATTTTCCCTTCGAGTTAATTGTTGGTCGGTGTTACTCGATGCAACTAACACTTCACTTCATTTTCATTTAAAAATTCAACTTCATGCAAACATTCTTTAGACTAACAAAACATAATACAATATGGCAGAAACAGAATGTGAAATAATAGAATAATACAGAAGTGCCTCTCCTCTTGTTTGGAATAGACTCTCATACAGCAGTGGATTCTTTTGAAACTTTTAAGAGTAGACTGAAAACGCATCTTTTTTAAGAATATTTTATTGAGATTATATTATGAATGAAACCATCTTTTATTATTGTAAAGAAACATATGGGTTTCAAGAGAACAATTCAAACACAGGGCTCGTCAAAAAGTATCAAAACCATAGCATTAAAACTTGAAAAAGGACCCAAAGTTACTTACGGGTAGTCATGCTTCGTCAGACGAAATACGATACGTCTCCCGTTTTTTACGTAGCAAACGTTTTAAGAAGAGATATACTATCACTTCCTGTGAGACACTTGACCATGGTCTTTCTATTTCTAAAACATTTTGGGGTTGTGTTAAGCGCTTTCTACAAAAGGAAACTTGTCCCTTCTTCCATCGTTCTCACTAGGGCGCTGCAAACAATACTTTATAGACGAAACCATCTTTGATTCGTTCCTTCAGTAATCCTACTCATTCTTTTCATTCAGATCTTCCTCCTCCAAAAATCTGGATCGTCGAAAATCTTGATAATCAAGTTTCTGTATATATCCGCCGTTGGCTCGATCTACCAATAAGTGCTACCTTAAGTGGCATTTTACTGTCAAAAAACCAATTTACCGATCCCTCTTTTCGCGGTTACCGCAATGCATTCTGGTATGAGTGGTATCAGTGCCTACTGTCGATCGATAAACAAAACGGACTTGAATGGGAACTCTTGCACAGGTCTGAGGCCTATTTCTGTTCAAGAAGAAAGTAGCATCGAAGTAGATATGAGTGAAGCACTGCCACAAGTGATTGGTGTAAGGCCCGATCAAATTATTGGGGTATTGAATTGAAGAACCTGCGAAATTTCACGGAAAAGCATTTGAACGATAAACTTATCAAAGTCAATCCAAGTAATCCATATTCTTGAAATATGACTTGTTGATATCTGGGTTCTGTAGGCAATATCTTTTTGAAGAAGTCCACAACTCAGAAGCACTAAACAATGAAAAATTCCTCTTCTGCTGTTGTTGACCTTTTAGGACCCCTTTTACATGTATCTTCTTTCAAATTTTCTGCATTGGTATTGGAGTCATAGTATAATAACTTATGAATGGCTGGTCCAAAGGAATCACACAGAATCCTATAAACTTTGTAGTTTGGAAGACCAGTGTAAAAATGGAACATTTTCTCATCACTTTTTATAGTCTCAACTGGAATTTGGCTTTGGAGTCTCTCATTCTCTAGCTTTAAATCTTCAATGTCTTGTTTAAGATCTGCAACTGTTTTTTCATGGTGTTCTTCTAACAATTGCATTTCATTCCTGCAAGACTTTATTTCTTCGTCTGCATTCAATTCCAGACAAGTCATATTAACTCCAGGTGGGATGTTTTTATTGGTTTTACTGGCTTTGAAAATTCTGTTTGAATCACGATTTCTTGACTTCAGTGTAGTTCTTGGTTTTGGTATTGTAGGCCTCGTAGCCTTGGGTACAATGAGGGGCAAATTGTTCACCCATCGCTTGTGGCAGTTCTCTGTTTATTACTATCTTGCCGCTACTTTCTTCTTGAACAGAAATAGGCCTCAGACCCGTGGAAGAGTTTTGACAAAAACTAGAGTCTGGTTGCCTTTGCATTAAGCCGCCAGAATCTAGAATATCGTTGCGTTGACCTTCAAGGGAAGCCATCCCATTCAATTCCGTTTTGTTTATCAATCGACAGTAGGCGCTGATACCACTCATACCAGAATGCATTGCGGTAACTGCGAAAAGTGGGATCGGTGAGTTCGTTATTAACTTGATTCTTGGATGTTAATTCTAACTGCAAGAGAGAGAAATACTCGCATCTCGTTCATAGCCTAAGCTCAGCTTATTCTTCTATCATGGTTGTTAATCTTTCTATCAGTTCCCTAGGTATCTTTGGTCTCTCCTGCTCCTCTTTCATCGACATGTACAATGCTCTAGATATCAGCGAAAATCATCTCCGCTTCATGATCTCCAAACTATCCAACTGAACTATCCGTACTACCCATTACATTTTCTGCCGCAGAAAAATTCTTGGAATAATCCTGAATATCTTCAATTCTAACGATCTCTACTACTGACAACTTCTAAAGTAAACAATGACAAACACACTTTTTCCTTTTTTTGTTAATTTCTTTTGCTTGTGCTTGTAATAGTCTTTTTCTCTCTAAACCCAGGCTAGCCAATTGCAAATTACCTTTGTAATAGTTAAATTTGTAATTGTAGTTTTAATGGAATTGAAAATTTAGAGTTACTATTATTATTATTATTATTATTAAAGAATGTGATGAAATGGTGTTCAATATCGTGTATAGTTGAAAAATGTTATACCTAATATCTGATATTAATATCTGATAACAAAAGTTATTGGGTCAATAGTTATTATTAGTAAACGGACTTTCTCTGGGAATACGGTAACACAAAAGTCTTTTAGCAAATTTTTTGATCAGCATCTTGGTAAAGTAGTAATTTATTATTATTATTAACACGCACACGCACAACACACACACATGATAGTTATAATCCAACTCACGCTAGTTTTTTCGAGAGTCACGTAAGGTAAAATTGTATAGCGAGCCTCCACAGCGTTCTCCATTGGCATACGTCACAATTTTTAATAACAATCTGACGTAACAATCGGAGACTGGGTTGTATGCTATAAATGCGACGCTCAGAAGCCTACCACCGCTCTTTTATTGAGTTCAAGCAGCTGTTCAGAGTTAGCTAACACTCTACTGGTTGAAATCAAGATATTTCTATCACACTGTCATTATGGAGAACAATTATTCCAATTATCAAGACGAAGCTTTACACAGAAGTCAAAGATACTTCAGGTAAGCCAAGCCGAATTTTCAAGTTAAGAATATTGAGTGGAAAATAATTCACTCGCTTTGTCGACAAGACATCAACAATAAGATCTAGTAGAAATAACATCAAGAATTGTGTTTCCTTCCAGGATCGATGAACTGGATGATTCCATCATCATTATCAGTTCAGACGAAGAAGAATTCGACGAGTCTGGCGTTGTAACAAATACGATCGAAAGATTGGAAGACTACACAACCCATGTTCTCACCAGAGGACTAAGGAGGGTCAATAGTGAAAACCAATTGGATGGAAGAGGATCACCATCCAATAGAGTTATCCAACAAGAAGTGCAATCATCTGAGCGCCAACAATCGCTCCCACAAAGAAGCTATCGCAGTATTAGCAAGCCTTCCTGCAGTCATGACGACGTTGGTGAATTGGATGAAGAAGATGGTTGCCTACATGCGAAGCCGCTGCCAAATCAATCGACAATGTTGAAAGGAAAACTTTGCAACGGATACAGAAACGCACTGTTTGGTGCTGAATCAAGAGGCCTAAAAAGAAAGAAACATAAGACATCAACACGCAAGAAGTCGAAACATTTCAAACGAGAGCTGCCAATTCAACACGCTGACTGGCATCAAGGATATGAGAGCGACGACGACCAATCAGGGTACGACACTGAGTGTGAAGATGACCCTGACGATCTCCAATCTGGATTCTGTCAAGATGCTATTATCAGGATACTCCGAATGGTGGACAGCTCGATCGTCTAAGCTCCTTTGCACCAGAGCAAGACAGTGATGATTCTGATTACCCTGAGTTCGACTCGGATATCGAGCTTGACGATCCAATGTTTTTCAGAGAAGATCACATTATGCCCCTACCTGACTTGACCCGATGACTGACAACGTTGAGCAAATGCAATTAATGAAAGCAGACCTCGGCAACAACAAAGTAAGTTCTGATTGTAAATTTTTACGGTTTGCTGGGGCCTAAACAATTGTTACTAGTATTTCTAAAAGTCTTTCTTCATTCTCTAATCAATTAAAGCATTTGACTGCCTACATCAATTTGTGGCATTGTCTTTAACCACTCGATTTAAGCATAAGGAAATGTTTTAAATGATCAGACTGGATAAATGGCACTGGTGAGAAGGAGTTGTAGAGTACTCTAAACATTTTCAATACCTTACTACCAGCTCATGCAAGGCAATGTCCGTTATCGTATAATACAGGTTTTAAAGCACAATAACTAATCATATTTCGATTGCAAAGTGAGTAGGCCCACAACTGCCTTATGGATTGAATCATAGACAACCATTTCCGTCTTCTCAATGGCAGGAGCTGAGCCTGCATTTTATGACGACGATGATGTTGATGACGAAGGATACGAGTCTGGACCAGAGGAGATGACCCACGAAGGCGAAGGAATTCGATTGTCGCCCGTACGAGACGGAACGCGCTTCGAGCTCGATAGCTTACAAGCAGTCGCATCATTCTTCAACTCCCTCCACCAACAGCAAGTCAGCCGGAGCGAATCACTCACTTTGTTCCATGGCTCTCCAAGGGATCGAGCTACAAGAGATTTTCTTTCCGATTTGCAAAGATGCATTGACATCGTCCGTGGCGATCCACCAGAAGCAAACGATGCTACGACTAACAGCAATGAGGTGATAGTTATTGAAGATGAAGATGAAGCTGATAGAGAGAGTTTAGGAGAAGTGCAAATCGTGTCGCCTAGACCACTTGGCTTGGATGAACCCGATGAGAGGGCGATTGATGGGGATGAAGATGACAATATTGTTGGGTTGCAAATGCCTTTAACAGCCTTCAATGATGGACTTCAAGAAGCCCAAACAATTCCCCCTGAGTGGTATAGCAGTGTTCCAGGAAATGGACAGCCCGCTGGAAGCTCCACTGTGGAAACCTATGCTACCGATGACATGCCACCAATGCTTGACCTCAACTTGCAAAGGATTGGAGAGCTGCATGCAACAGACAGGCCATACCTTTGTCAACGATGTCGAGGTGCAACTCATGGAGAAGAACAGACGAGTTTCCCAGCAGGTGAATCAGTTGCTGGGCTCTTCATTGACAACGGTCAAGAGGTATGTGCTCTAACCTGGGGTTTTAATACAATTGCATATATTGTTACCTTTTTCATTGTTGCTTGGAAATCAAATATAGTTTAAAAGCAATTCATTTTGAACTAACAAGTCAGTAGCGACAAAATTACGCAACGGCAAAGCAGTGGCGAGTTGGTTGAAATATGCTCGGCTAAAAGGCTTAATTTTAGATTCTTATGCTCTCAAAGGAACCTTTCTAAGGACAAAGAGTTGACAACAAATACTAATTCTGTTTGAAAAGAAGTCTGACTCCTGTTAGAAATTATTAATAGACGTTTAAATGAATACTGTCTTTCTTTACAGCTTGAATGGATCACACTAGAGACAGAACATTTGCTTCGATCGGGCATTCACGACGGGCATTCTCAGTCTTGCCCCGTTATTGGAGAGTCATTTGTGAATGAATGGAGAGACAGCTCAGTAGCAGAGGCAGCTTGGAGCAACGAAGAAGGGACAATCTTGCACAGAACAAACGAGAGTTATCACGTGGAAATAGACAGTTCCTTCTGTACCCACGGTCAATGCCAGGAAGATCTGATTGATGAAGCAGATGAAGTTTGATGAGATCGTGACTTCTTCAGTCAGTAAATATCGAAACTATGGTGAACAGAATGCAGTGTATGACATGTTTATTGAAAAGAACAGATACTCGTATGCGGTTAAGACTGAAACTAGGCTTCTGCATAAATACTTAGTAGCTATATGTTGCTGGAAGCTGTAAAGATGATTTCGTCCCATCACTTAATGAGATATGTATAAATGTAAAAACGGTAAATTCAATATTATATTATACATATAGCTAGTTTGTAAAAGAAATGTGAATAACGATAGTCGCTATTTGTGCAAAATCGTGTTTTCTTTCACTGGTATTCATTTCAGTTCAGATCTTAGTTTGGATTTTCTTTTATTGAGACGATCGTGTGCTGTCCAATTAGCAGCTTGTTGAGACTCAAGATTTACGCGAATTTTGATAGATCAAGTAATGGTAAAAGAATTCGTTTTAAAAACACTAATCCAAACAACACTTTCAATGAAAAGTAAATTAACTCTTACAAACATTTATTAAGTTGGCGATTGGGTCAACAGCACACATTGCTTAGTTAGAAAAAGCACTGCCTCGAGTTGCCTTCCTTTCACTATCGAACAGCTCTATAGATTCTTATTGTGGTATCAAAGTCATAAATATAAAACTTGACTTTAGATATTGTAAGGATTAATATAACTTTTACAATAACACGGAGCTTGATGCAGGGATGGGACATAAAGTTGTGGCACACTACCATGTTCTTTCCCACCGCATTTGGAGATTCCATAACTGGCTTTGTTACTGGTGCACCACAAGATTGGAGCTTGTTTGAGCCTCTATGATATCCAAATACGCTTGTGACTTTTGTTGACAAGTCGCACTTTGTTACCACCATTGGTTTGCAAGGAAGGGGAAGGAGGGTGTCTACCGAAACCCAGCTGGTCATTAATTTTGTCAGCTTTAGGGCCCTTTTCGTTATTTGTACACTATGAAGCGTGTCCAACAAAGGGTACTGAAAGCTCTTTTGAAACATGCTATATTGAAGCGCATCATTACCTTTTGCATGTCATGACATTGCATTACTCACAATGGCAAGTCTGGATGCGACAACATTTTTACATTTCTCAATTCGACTGCGTCAGATCATAAAGCCCAATCTCCCCGGTCTAGTGACGTCGCCAAATATAAATTTCTAGGTACCATTTCATATTCTTTGAAAAGGCGACTGGAACAAGACGAAAAGTAGCTACGAATAACGTCTCGTCTCGTTAGTTTTGGTTCATAAGATTGGATGTTTTGGTCGAAAAACAAGTTCGGAAACTTTTTCTACCAAAACATAATTTGATTTTTCCTCTCTCGCTTTTACTTTGTGACGCTATTGTGATCGAAATCAGGGTTTGAATGTATTTCGTGGGTTTCAAACCAAATCTTGCTATAAAGAAGCCAAATTAAGCCAAAAGGTAAACGAACCGAGAACACAAATGAAAACGAAGAAATTCTAAAAATGAGGCTAGCAGTGCACTTTCGAGAGAGAATATCAATCAAGAGATGGAAAGTGGATAACAATGTCTTCATAAATGATTTGCAGTCTAGTTAAAACACAGTTGACTTAGAATAGGGTAAAAATTTTCATCTTTTTCTATTAGCAGCTTGTTGAGACGTGGAATCTACCAGAAACTTGAAACAAGAAGCTAGATAAGATATTTATCAAAGAACTAATTGAAGTGACGCTCATCAAATTTGAATTGCCAATTAAAGACCTTTTCTTATGTGCCAATCATTCAAACGGTGTTTGTACATTTTTCTTGTCAAAGTGTTTTCTTTCATTTCCCGCAATATTTGGCTTTACACCCAACAGTGGCCTAACCACCGTTTTCCGGCCCCTCCACGTTTTCGCCTCCCTGCAAACTTTTCTTTGTAGGCTCTTCTAACAAAGCTTGTATCATCTCTTCTACTTACATGTCCAAATCCCTTCAACTTTCTCTATTTCACCATGTTCAGGGTATCATCCTTTGCACCTAGGACTTGCAGATACCAACGTACAACGTACACCCTTTAGACGTGCTTTACAACCACATCATTTGCAAACACTGATCGTCTTTTCGCGTCTCCTAATCTAAGCGTCCAGGTCTCTGAAGCGTACATAGCACAATCAGAGCATTCGATCCATTTGATTTTTTCATATGTCTTTTCTAGACCAGATGTTTTGTCTGGGTCTGCCAAATGCACTACTAGCAAGAGCTATTCTCCGTTTTAAGTCATCAACACATACAATAAACCGACGAGTGTGTTTTCGATGGTCACAACACCCATAGTATTTCATACAATAGTTGAATGGTATTCACATGTTGGGTTCTTATCGCTAAAAGCATTTTCCAAAATGCATTTCTCCAGACTGGAGCCAAATACCGATTTGAAATCTATGAAACTGAAATGCGCCGGGATAGTCCTTTCTTGGGCCTCCTTTAAAGCTGTAGCAAATATTTTCTTACCGTTCCTCTGGACAGAAACCACTGACCTCTTCTTTCCTTTATTCTATCCTGCAGACCCTTTAGAAAACTACTGCAAAGCATCAATAAAATGGCTAAAGCCAGGTATTGCACAACCGAAGAAAGTCCACAATATTTCCAGCTTTGATTACCTCCGTACTTATTCGGGCTTCTCGCATTGCTTTTGTTAATTGCCGATTCAATTTTTGGAGTAATCATAAAATGTATTCATCCAGATCAATGTGAATTGCATTGAGCAATCGCGTCATTATTAAAGAAATTCTCGTCATTATTGAGTGATGTGTTCTTCCAATAACTTTGTCATTTTAGCCAACTTAGCATGTTTTGTGCCATTTCTATCTTTTACCACAGATAATTGGTTGCTTGGCTCTCCTTCGAGTTCCTTATCTGTTTTGAGTAACATATGTCTATCCCCTTTCTTACCGCAATCCTTCAAAGAGTCTCGACTTTTTTCCGGAGTGCTTGCTCTTGCTCGTTTTAAAGTTCCTCGTTCAATGCTGAGTAAAGGGCTCGGCTTTCTGCATAAATAGGGTGTTCCGACATCTTTTCTCTGCCTCTTTTCTTTTACAACACATGCCTGCTCCCCCGAGACATGCATTCTCATTTTTCCTGTTCCCCATGCCAAACGCTGTTTTGGAACATTTTTTTGTATTAGTTTCTTCAAATTTCTAATAGAAGCAGTCAACTATACTTGTTCTTGCGACGCAAAGTTTTCGGGAGATTCCTCACTCAAATTGATCCAAATTGACCAAGTATATCAATGTTTATGCATGACACTTCTAGCAGATGTTCTGAGGCTTGCCTTCATCAGTTTATGATTTAACGTTCCATTAACGTTCAAATATTTTTATGGTTTCTAGTTCTTTTGAGTAGAGTGCAGAATTGCCAAAGACATTGATTTTAGGTCTCATATTTCCCGTCCAACAATAGAAACGAAATGAACAAAAAGGAAAGTCAATAAAATATCGATTAACCTTTGTAATATAATGCTATCGCAAGCTTTTATACCCAAAAGCCTTTGTGAAACAATTTACATGTCAGGAATCAATGTTCAAATTAGTTCTCTCCTGCCTGCAGCTAATGAACTCCACCTGCCCGGGTAGAAATCACACTCTTTCTATCTCCTAGACCGATCGCCTGCCAAGGCTGTCGAGTACCGTCCACCTGGAGCATCTGGTTTGAGGACAGAGACCAGCCTTTGCCCAAATCACCGCTCGCAGAACACTTATAGTTTATTATTAAATTAAGTTGCAATGCCACAATTGTCAGAACACTAACAACAATTCTTCGACTTGCATGCATCCATCTCCCTCTAAGGGTATAATGCCGTACATAAAAAGAGATAATTCAGCTTCAATCACTGATAACTAGATATTTTAGAGTAGATAATGAGATTGTGCAATCAGGAAAAAGTTTGGTACAAATGAAAGCCGTAAACGAAAAAAGACGTCTCACAAAGAGTGGTAGTTCCTCTTGAAGTATCTGAAACCTTTATCATCTAAAAATACAGATGATGATCTACAGTTTATGGAAAAAGGTGCAAAGGCTATGAAGCCATAGATATAACTAGAAAATGAATTAGGGATTACTTTTTGCATCTTCTGTTTCTGATAATTGACTGGATCACTCGTCTCTCCCACCTATCTTCATCATTCAAATGTTGAACAGTTCTTTAGTGTGTATTATAAAGTTTAATTTTTCAATGGTTTTTCCAGATTGGCAGCAATAACATATTCGTTGCAATTATGCATCTCTCTTTCTTTTGCTTGATTCATCGTTATGTCTTTAATTTTCATTTCTAAAACATTTATCGGCCTTACTCTCTGCATTTGGTTGGGATAAGGTCAATCGTACCTTGACCACGATTATGTGATAGTAATGCTAGAAGTGACACAACAAAAGAAGTCCAATTCCTAATTTGAAGTTATAACTATCTTAAAATCACTATGAAATTCAGAAAGATATATCTTAACACGGGGTTCTCCTAAAAAGAAGGTGACAACAGAAACTCAAATATCACATTTTTAATTAAAATGGACACCTAATTGCAATCAGACATTTAGGCTTTTATAATCACTGCAAAGTTTTGCCAGTGCTGTGACCCTTATTTTGACCGTATAGTAATGCAGATAAAATTTAGAAAATCTCGCAATAACGAAAATACGCTACTGTTTTTTAAGCCTCCTTTTGAAGAATTTGCATAATGGCAGTGCATTGCTGCTCGGGGTCTCCTTGGAAACATGGCGGCGGAATTACGTCAAATGAATCCGTGCTTTAAATATCGAAAAAAACCGTTACGACCTTTGTTGTGATCTTCTCAACTCGTTTGCTTCACGCAAATTTTACTTGAGACGAAAGCTTGCAAAATATTTTGAAAACAGAGTTTTTTCTGATTTTAATCAAAGATTATCCACTCTTGAATTATAATCTTTGAAATGGAGTTGATGTGGAAACTTGATTTTTCGAATGGGGAGCTCGATGTAACGGTGAGTAGTAGCGATCTTTCGAATCCTTGATGTGAAGATGTAATTATGGAAAGGTTTTGAAGCTTTTAGGACTATTAGATTTGTGATATGCTGACATAAATTTGTATTAATTTCAGGCATTATAACGACAGTCACATAGATGATGGCATTAATTCCCAATTCTATGATGTTTACTTCCCCTGAGAGGCTGCACTGTTATTTTGAGTTCTTGTTCTTGTTAGATACCTCATAAGTAGAAATGCCACCATTTCCAGAGACTATATTCTTGCAAACTCAACCTAGGCATTGAAATATTATCTATCATATACATAAAACAAAGCGCTTGGTGTATCATTGCGTACGAGTTAGATCGGAGGTTCAGTTGGGACGCAGATTTGTCCAGCAGGGCTACCATTTTGATGTTAAGTATTGCTCCCATGGTAACGTATCTCTTGGTAACGTACAGCCAAGGTTTAGTCTCGTTTGAGCATCGTATCTAATGTAAGCGAGTCAGAAATGAATATAATAAAAAGTCGACTTCGACACGAACAAATTATCAGTACAATGTACAAAGTACAACTTTTCATCAGTTCTAATTTATGGGAGGTCAAATGAAAGCAATCCTTATTCGTTTCCGAATTACTTGAGTCGATTCTTTTTTATCACAATCTTCAATCTTTGATGTGAAATGTGTAATCTTGTTTAACAGAATCTCCATGATCCCGAGGTGCAAAGAGAGGCCTTGCTAGCGAAGTTTGAAATACTGGTTAGCAATTTGGGTGAGATCATAATTCCTTTCGTAATTGGCATCTCCTCAATAGCAATAATTTCAACAAATTATAGAAACAATCTATGGGTAATGGCAACAAGGAAAACTGTTACTCATTTTTGCTGCCTATTCATTGACAAGCAACTATGTTCTTCTGAATGACTAATGATTATTTGCAGACCATCTCCTGAAAATTGCCACGGAGCTGACTGATATAGAGGACTCAAGCCAAGAGACTATTTTGAAGCTTTCAAATTCTTCCTACAGATACTCTATGTTTAAAAAGGTAAGATATAGCGATAGTGCTTTGAGTAAAGTGATTTGATTAACCACCTTGCAAACACGACGTTAAGCAGAGAACACAGAAAAGTGCTGATCGAAAAGGAGAGGAAAGTGGTAGAGGCAGGATCACCCGCATGTTGAAGATAGTGAACAACCGAGAGAACTTAGCAACTTTACTGAAGGTAGTTGGGGCCCAGGGTAATGGGGCAAATACCCCATTGTGCAGGTGTTCCTCTGCAGGAGCACCTTAGCCTAGTGTCTTAGAGGTAGCGTCAAAAAACTAAAACATTCGTCTTTAGAATTTTTCTTCTTTGATCAACATGAATGCTAATGTTATCCTTAATACTCTACCTAAAGCACACCTTTCACAAGATTGACTACACTGCACTGCGCCATCTCTTTATTTGGAATGTTTGTTTTTAGTTAAAAGGCTGTGCGAATGCTTGCACCAAAGATCTTCTAAACGTCTATGCCTTGGTAAGAAATTGTCATTCGATATTAAAACAACAGTTCAGCAAACGAAAACAAATTTGAGAAATTGCAATCTATGAAAAATGCCTTGTCGCTAAAGTGTCGTCTTTGATGGTGTTGTATGATGCCATGGTTACACTCACGTTAAGCAAGCATCAAAGTATAACATTGGCAATTTGTTTATCCTAGAATTCTGATCCCCTTGACCCTATTCTCATCTTCCCAAAATCGGTTCTCAACTCATACACTTTACTATATTACCATCTGTGTTATCTTGCAAGACGAAATATCACTCCATCTTTTGCTGTTGTGGCCTATATTGCTTTAAATTAGTGGCAAATTTCAAAGATCACTTTTGGAAATAGTTCCCAAAATGTTGTTCCGTATTTCAGATTGATGACTATATTGCATCTACTGCGGTGGAAGACATCGGAAAGATGGTGCGGGAGATTGTTCGATCGTTGGATCACATTCTATTCTCCATCGAAACTGTAGACAAGGTATGTTTAAAATCAATCTTGATGGAGAATTAATCGTTTAAATTTCGACTGCCGGCGACCCACCGGCGTTACATCGCCGTCATAGCAAAAAGTTGAATATTGTTCAACTTTTTCTTTTATTTCAGCACCGGCGACTTGGAGAAATTATTTGGAAACGTGACTGCGGTGGATCGTTGTGTTAAGTTGTTAAGTTCCGCAAGTATGTCGCCGGTGGGTCGCCGTCACTTAGAAGTTATATGGAGACCAGGCTTTATTAACCTTTCCTTGCCTTTTAATGTAAGGGCTTTTGAAGGTATCCATTTCCAATTTGACCCACAGGATCGAACGATTCGCACGCCCATCAGCATGGAAGTGAGACTCTTGCTCGACTTGTCGCAAGTGGATGCAAAGAAGATTTCGATGTTCTTCGAAACGCGTACAGGGGAGCTTGCATACAATCTCAAGCTTTGCGACCTGGCTTCGAAAGAAGAGATTGATGTCACAATGTCGTATGGCTCTGGTATGTTCGATATTGGTCCACTCAAGTTTGATCACGTGCTGTCAGTTGATCAATCTGTTCGCCGCGATGAGGAGGTTCCTTATTTGGAAGCCGGTATCAAAGGGAGAAAACGGAAGAGGGGAGAGGAGGCCCCGTCAATCGAAGAAACTACGGAAGTGGCTGGAAATCAACTGAGAAAAAAGTTGAAACCAAACTCTTCAGGTGAATGGGAGGCCCAAAGTAGTAGCCGAATCACCACAAACTTCAACTCTGAATATTGCAGCAATATGCTGTCAAGTGTTTATAGATATCCAACAAAAAGTGATATGTATTACAATCGTATCGCTATAAAGCATCATACAAAGAGTTAAACCTCTTAGAAGCAAGTATTGCTGCAAAGATGCATTTTCACGGTCCAGGTGGCCAGGTAATGGAGAATGCAGGTAGTACTAGCACCAAGAGAACATCTAAGCGAGATGTCTTTGGTGCAGCCCAACAACCTGACTTCATTGAGAGTAAGAGACTGGCCTCAAGGAATCTTGGTGGACCAGGATCACCTGAGCCCAAATCTGACTCCATCTCTGAAAGCAGTGCGAGACTAAGAGAATCTTTGAAAATGATCCTCATTAAGACTAATGATGGAAGTTGGGCTGTAAAGAATGGGCCTGAATTGAATGAACAGGTAGCACATGCCCAAAATGGCGGGAGTGTGATTACTTATCATGCAATCGAAAGTCAACAGACAGGAATGCGGGAAATTAAACGCCTCGGAGTCTTAAAGAGAGTTAAGCTAGCGTGGGGCAGGGACAAATCAAATAGGAAACAGGCTAAAGCCCCCTCAAAAAGTTCGAGATTCATGCAAATAAGAAAAAGGGTCTCTAATCTTTTTGAGATGAAGGCTCGTTTGTTTAGCAGGAATAAGAGACCCTAAAAAATCAAAGGTTTTAGAAGCCAGATGTTCATACGCGAAAACACTCACATTGCCTCGTATGAAAATGTGAGTACCAAGTCCCTATCTCCATCATCAATTCACTGTGAGTAAATGTATGCAAATTGGTTTGTTTAGTGAAATGACATTCTAAATGTAGGAGTAATGAGGACATTTAATGGACGCTGGATTGTTAAATTTTGAAAATGTATACATTTGAGATACAAATCTTGTTTTTTGTACAAATCTTAAATAATCGTTTATATGCGAATCCAATATCGAATTATGAATGTAGTATGGTAAGCTGTTATGTTGTTCATGATGATGATGACAATGTATTCGTGACTTTCAATGTCTTCAACGCTTTTTATGTTGTTAAGCTGCAAGTAACTTTTGCCTGACAAAATGCCACCAATTGGAAATCGAGTTTTGAATCTTTAAGTTTACGATTGAATGGTTTTGACCACAATTTAAACGTGCTTTGACATGAAATACAGGAGAGAACTATGAAATATGGTAGAAAATTAGGAAGTATTATTGAAATATCGAGTACAGTTCTCTCGATTCCTAAACACCTGTTTCAGCATTGACCTTTAGAAAGTGTAACTTCACTTGTTGCTATAGGTACTTTGTTTTTATAAATGATTGGTGTGATTATTGTAATCGCGTTATGGAACAGATTGTCGGGCTCTTCATGGATGTTATCGAATCCTGTCACCTAGAGTTATATGTGTGACATTGTTTTTCACTCGAAACACCACAATGAGAAATGGTATGCTGGACGCATGAGATATGCTCAGAAAAAACAATCTTAAGGCAGGGGTGGATGCAGCGAAAATATAATAAAGGGGGCAGTTGATAACAAGGACGCTGAAAAGTGATCAGAAGTTTGTTATGAGTGTACGCTTTATATAAATATTTTCCACTTTAGCTCCTCATAAAAAGGTCATCTATTCGTGTTCTTTGAAAATTATTGCATATCAGTTGCACAAAAGCAGAACTATATAGTCTGAATATATCTTAAGGCATCTATTTCAAGAGTTGGCGTCACAAAATTAAACATCGGAGCATTAAAAATCAAAATTAGTGACATTGGAGTACCTACCATGGTCGGGTCCGACAGAAAAGGAAATTTTTGAAATTGGGCCTTCTAGAGTTTAGCAAAATAAATGGTGATGGGGGAGGGGGAGGGGGCGCTCTTACCTTGATCCACTACAGCTTTGAGGTGATCTACTTCTTCTGCCTTTTCAAAACTTTGATGTATAGAATTGGTGCATGCGGAGTTTATATGGAGTGCCCGATAAGTCACTTAAAAAGCTACGTTTCAAGCATATTGGCATAAAAACTAATCAATAAAATATCTTCTTCGAAAATTTGTTGGGGAGAACCTGACATCGGTGTCAACTTACTGCTTTACTAAACTTGAACGTTGGCCTGTATTTCGTAAAAATTCAACAGTTCAGACAAAACATTTTCCCTTCGAGTTAATTGTTGGTCGGTGTTACTCGATGCAACTAACACTTCACTTCATTTTCATTTAAAAATTCAACTTCATGCAAACATTCTTTAGACTAACAAAACATAATACAATATGGCAGAAACAGAATGTGAAATAATAGAATAATACAGAAGTGCCTCTCCTCTTGTTTGGAATAGACTCTCATACAGCAGTGGATTCTTTTGAAACTTTTAAGAGTAGACTGAAAACGCATCTTTTATAAGAATATTTTATTGAGATTATATTATGAATGAAACCATCTTTTATTATTGTAAAGAAATATATGGGTTTCGAGAGAACAATTCAAACACAGGACTCGTCAAAAAGTATCAAAACCATAGCATTAAAACTTGAAAAAGGACCCAAAGTTACTTACGGGTAGTCATGCTTCGTCAGACGAAATACGATACGTCTCCCGTTTTTTACGTAGCAAACGTTTTAAGAAGAGATATACTATCACTTCCTGTGAGACACTTGACCATGGTCTTTCTATTTCTAAAACATTTTGGGGTTGTGTTAAGCGCTTTCTACAAAAGGAAACTTGTCCCTTCTTCCATCGTTCTCACTAGGGCGCTGCAAACAATACTTTATAGACGAAACCATCTTTGATTCGTTCCTTCAGTAATCCTACTCATTCTTTTCATTCAGATCTTCCTCCTCCAAAAATCTGGATCGTCGAAAATCTTGATAATCAAGTTTCTGTATATATCCGCCGTTGGCTCGATCTACCAATAAGTGCTACCTTAAGTGGCATTTTACTGTCAAAAAACCAATTTACCGATCCCTCTTTTCGCGGTTACCGCAATGCATTCTGGTATGAGTGGTATCAGTGCCTACTGTCGATCGATAAACAAAACGGACTTGAATGGGAACTCTTGCACAGTTCTGAGGCCTATTTCTGTTCAAGAAGAAAGTAGCATCGAAGTAGATATGAGTGAAGCACTGCCACAAGTGATTGGTGTAAGGCCCGATCAAATTATTTTTGAGGCAGACGGAAAATGGGGTATTGAATTGAAGAACCTGCGAAATTTCACGGAAAAGCATTTGAACGATAAACTTATCAAAGTCAATCCAAGTAATCCATATTCTTGAAATATGACTTGTTGATATCTGGGTTCTGTAGGCAATATCTTTTTGAAGAAGTCCACAACTCAGAAGCACTAAACAATGAAAAATTCCTCTTCTGCTGTTGTTGACCTTTTAGGACCCCTTTTACATGTATCTTCTTTCAAATTTTCTGCATTGGTATTGGAGTCATAGTATAATAACTTATGAATGGCTGGTCCAAAGGAATCACACAGAATCCTATAAACTTTGTAGTTTGGAAGACCAGTGTAAAAATGGAACATTTTCTCATCACTTTTTATAGTCTCAACTGGAATTTGGCTTTGGAGTCTCTCATTCTCTAGCTTTAAATCTTCAATGTCTTGTTTAAGATCTGCAACTGTTTTTTCATGGTGTTCTTCTAACAATTGCATTTCATTCCTGCAAGACTTTATTTCTTCGTCTGCATTCAATTCCAGACAAGTCATATTAACTCCAGGTGGGATGTTTTTATTGGTTTTACTGGCTTTGAAAATTCTGTTTGAATCACGATTTCTTTACTTCAGTGTAGTTCTTGGTTTTGGTATTGTAGGCCTCGTAGCCTTGGGTACAATGAGGGGCAAATTGTTCACCCATCGCTTGTGGCAGTTCTCTGTTTATTACTATCTTGCCGCTACTTTCTTCTTGAACAGAAATAGGCCTCAGACCCGTGGAAGAGTTTTGACAAAAACTAGAGTCTGGTTGCCTTTGCATTAAGCCGCCAGAATCTAGAATATCGTTGCGTTGACCTTCAAGGGAAGCCATCCCATTCAATTCCGTTTTGTTTATCAATCGACAGTAGGCGCTGATACCACTCATACCAGAATGCATTGCGGTAACTGCGAAAAGTGGGATCGGTGAGTTCGTTATTAACTTGATTCTTGGATGTTAATTCTAACTGCAAGAGAGAGAAATACTCGCATCTCGTTCATAGCCTAAGCTCAGCTTATTCTTCTATCATGGTTGTTAATCTTTCTATCAGTTCCCTAGGTATCTTTGGTCTCTCCTGCTCCTCTTTCATCGACATGTACAATGCTCTAGATATCAGCGAAAATCATCTCCGCTTCATGATCTCCAAACTATCCAACTGAACTATCCGTACTACCCATTACATTTTCTGCCGCAGAAAAATTCTTGGAATAATCCTGAATATCTTCAATTCTAACGATCTCTACTACTGACAACTTCTAAAGTAAACAATGACAAACACACTTTTTCCTTTTTTTGTTAATTTCTTTTGCTTGTGCTTGTAATAGTCTTTTTCTCTCTAAACCCAGGCTAGCCAATTGCAAATTACCTTTGTAATAGTTAAATTTGTAATTGTAGTTTTAATGGAATTGAAAATTTAGAGTTACTATTATTATTATTATTAAAGAATGTGATGAAATGGTGTTCAATATCGTGTATAGTTGAAAATTATTATATCTAATATCTGATATTAATATCTGATAACAAAAGTTATTGGGTCAATAGTTATTATTAGTAAACGGACTTTCTCTGGGAATACGGTAACACAAAAGTCTTTTAGCAAATTTTTTGATCGGCATCTTGGTAAAGTAGTAATTTATTATTATTATTAACACGCACACGCACGAAAACACACAGACACATGATAGTTATAATCCAACTCACGCTAGTTTTTTCGAGAGTCACGTAAGGTAAAATTGTATAGCGAGCCTCCACAGCGTTCTCCATTGGCATACGTCACGATTTCTAATAACAATCTGACGTAACAATCGGAGACTGGGTTGTATGCTATAAATGCGACGCTCAGAAGCCTACCACCGCTCTTTTATTGAGTTCAAGCAGCTGTTCAGAGTTAGCTATCACTCTACTGGTTGAAATCAAGATATTTCTATCACACTGTCATTATGGAGAACAATTATTCCAATTATCAAGACGAAGCTTTACACAGAAGTCAAAGATACTTCAGGTAAGCCAAGCCGAATTTTCAAGTTAAGAATATTGAGTGGAAAATAATTCACTCGCTTTGTCGACAAGACATCAACAATAAGATCTAGTAGAAATAACACCCAGAATTGTGTTTCCTTCCAGGATCGATGAACTGGATGATTCCATCATCATTATCAGTTCAGACGAAGAAGAATTCGACGAGTCTGGCGTTGTAACAAATACGATCGAAAGATTGGAAGACTACACAACCCATGTTCTCACCAGAGGACTAAGGAGGGTCAATAGTGAAAACCAATTGGATGGAAGAGGATCACCATCCAATAGAGTTATCCAACAAGAAGTGCAATCATCTGAGCGCCAACAATCGCTCCCACAAAGAAGCTATCGCAGTATTAGCAAGCCTTCCTGCAGTCATGACGACGTTGGTGAATTGGATGAAGAAGATGGTTGCCTACATGCGAAGCCGCTGCCAAATCAATCGACAATGTTGAAAGGAAAACTTTGCAACGGATACAGAAACGAACTGTTTGGTGCTGAATCAAGAGGCCTAAAAAGAAAGAAACATAAGACATCAACACGCAAGAAGTCGAAACATTTCAAACGAGAGCTGCCAATTCAACACGCTGACTGGCATCAAGGATATGAGAGCGACGACGACCAATCAGGGTACGACACTGAGTGTGAAGATGACCCTGACGATCTCCAATCTGGATTCTGTCAAGATGCTATTTATCAGGATACTCCGAATGGTGGACAGCTCGATCGTCTAAGCTCCTTTGCACCAGAGCAAGACAGTGATGATTCTGATTACCCTGAGTTCGACTCGGATATCGAGCTTGACGATCCAATGTTTTTCAGAGAAGATCACATTATGCCCCTACCTGACTTTGACCCGATGACTCACAACGTTGAAGCAAATGCAATTAATGAAAGCAGACCTCGGCAACAACAAAGTAAGTTCTGATTGTAAATTTTTACGGTTTGCTGGGGCCTAAACAATTGTTACTAGTATTTCTAAAAGTCTTTCTTCATTCTCTAATCAATTAAAGCTTTTGACTGCCTACATCAATTTGTGGCATTGTCTTTAACCACTCGATTTAAGCATAAGGAAATGTTTTAAATGATCAGACTGGATAAATGGCACTGGTGAGAAGGAGTTGTAGAGTACTCTAAACATTTTCAATACCTTACTACCAGCTCATGCAAGGCAATGTCCGTTATCGTATAATACAGGTTTTAAAGCACAATAACTAATCATATTTCGATTGCAAAGTGAGTAGGCCCACAACTGCCTTATGGATTGAATCATAGACAACCATTTCCGTCTTCTCAATGGCAGGAGCTGAGCCTGCATTTTATGACGACGATGATGTTGATGACGAAGGATACGAGTCTGGACCAGAGGAGAAGACCCACGAAGGCGAAGGAATTCGATTGTCGCCCGTACGAGACGGAACGCGCTTCGAGCTCGATAGCTTACAAGCAGTCGCATCATTCTTCAACTCCCTCCACCAACAGCAAGTCAGCCGGAGCGAATCACTCACTTTGTTCCATGGCTCTCCAAGGGATCGAGCTACAAGAGATTTTCTTTCCGATTTGCAAAGATGCATTGACATCGTCCGTGGCGATCCACCAGAAGCAAACGATGCTACGACTAACAGCAATGAGGTGATAGTTATTGAAAGTGACTCGGAAGATGAAGCTGATAGAGAGAACTTAGGAGAAGTGCAAATCGTGTCGCCTAGACCACTTGGCTTGGATGAACCCGATGAGAGGGCGATTGATGGGGATGAAGATGACAATATTGTTGGGTTGCAAATGCCTTTAACAGCCTTCAATGATGGACTTCAAGAAGCCCAAACAATTCCCCCTGAGTGGTATAGCAGTGTTCCAGGAAATGGACAGCCCGCTGGAAGCTCCACTGTGGAAACCTATGCTACCGATGACATGCCACCAATGCTTGACCTCAACTTGCAAAGGATTGGAGAGCTGCATGCAACAGACAGGCCATACCTTTGTCAACGATGTCGAGGTGCAACTCATGGAGAAGAACAGACGAGTTTCCCAGCAGGTGAATCAGTTGCTGGGCTCTTCATTGACAACGGTCAAGAGGTATGTGCTCTAACCTGGGGTTTTAATACAATTGCATATATTGTTACCTTTTTCATTGTTGCTTGGAAATCAAATATAGTTTAAAAGCAATTCATTTTGAACTAACAAGTCAGTAGCGACAAAATTACGCAACGGCAAAGCAGTGGCGAGTTGGTTGAAATATGCTCGGCTAGAAGGCTTAATTTTAGATTCTTATGCTCTCAAAGGAACCTTTCTAAGGACAAAGAGTTGACAACAAATATTAATTCTGTTTGAAAAGAAGTCTGACTCCTGTTAGAAATGATTAGTAGACGTTTAAATGAATACTGTCTTTCTTTACAGCTTGAATGGATCACACTAGAGACAGAACATTTGCTTCGATCGGGCATTCACGACGGGCATTCTCAGTCTTGCCCCGTTATTGGAGAGTCATTTGTGAATGAATGGAGAGACAGCTCAGTAGCAGAGGCAGCTTGGAGCAACGAAGAAGGGACAATCTTGCACAGAACAAACGAGAGTTATCACGTGGAAATAGACAGTTCCTTCTGTACCCACGGTCAATGCCAGGAAGATCTGATTGATGAAGCAGATGAAGTTTAATGAGATCGTGACTGCTTCAGTCAGTAAATATCGAAACTATGGTGAACAGAATGCAGTGTATAACATGTTTATTGAAAAGAACAGATACTCGTATGCGGTTAAGACTGAAACTAGGCTTCTGCATAAATACTTAGTAGCTATATGTTGCTGGAAGCTGTAGAGATGATTTCGTCCCATCACTTAATGAGATATGTATAAATGTAAAAACGGTAAATTCAATATTTATATTATACATATAGCTAGTTTGTAAAAGAAATGTGAATAATGATAGTCGCTATTTGTGCAAAATCGTGTTTTCTTTCACTGGTATTCATTTCGGTTTTGAACCAAGCAGACCTTAATTTGGATTTTCTTTTATTGAGACGATTGTGTACTGTCCAATTAGCAGCTTGTTGAGACTCAAGATTTACGCGAATTTTGATAGATCAAGTAATGGTAAAAGAATTCGTTTTAAAAACACTAATCCAAACAACACTTTCAATGAAAAGTAAATTAACTCTTACAATCATTTATTAAGTTGGCGATTGGGTCAACAGCATACTTTGCTTGGTTAGAAAAAGGGACTGCCTCGAGTTGCCTCCTTCCTTCCTTTCACTTTCGAACAGCTCTATAGATTCTTATTGTGGTATCAAAGTCATAAATATAAAACTTGACTTTAGATATTGTAAGGATTAATATAACTTTTACAATAACACGGAGCTTGATGCAGGGATGGGACATAAAGTTGTGGCACACTACCATGTTCTTTCCCACCGCATTTGGAGATTCCATAACTGGCTTTGTTACTGGTGCACCACAAGATTGGAGCTTGTTTGAGCCTCTATGATATCCAAATACGCTTGTGACATTTGTTGACAAGTCGCACTTTGTTACCACCATTGGTTTGCAAGGAAGGGAAAGGAGGGTGTCTACCGAAACCCAGCTGGTCATTAATTTTGTCAGCTTTAGGGCCCTTTTCGTTATTTGTACACTATGAAGCGTGTCCAACAAAGGGTACTGAAAGCTCTTTTGAAACATGCTATATTGAAGCGCATCATTACCTTTTGCATGTCATGACATTGCATTACTCACAATGGCAAGTCTGGATGCGACAACGTTTTTACATTTCTCAATTCGACTGCGTCAGATCATAAAGCCCAATCTCCCCGGTCTAGTGACGTCGCCAAATATAAATTTCTAGGTACCATTTCATATTCTTTGAAAAGGCGACTGGAACAAGACGAAAAGTAGCTACGAATAACGTCTCGTCTCGTTAGTTTTGGTTCATAAGATTGAATGATTCCGTCGAAAAACAAGTTCGGAAACTTTTTCTACCAAAACATAATTTGATTTTTCCTCTCTCGCTTTTACTTTGTGACGCTATTGTGATCGAAATCAGGGTTTAAATGTATTTCGTGGGTTTCAAACCAAATCGTTGCTATAAAGAAGCCAAATTAAGCCAAAAGGTAAACGAACCGAGAACACAAATGAAAACGAAGAGATTCTAAAAATGAGGCTAGCAGTGCACTTTCGAGAGAGAATATCAATCAAGAGATGGAAAGTGGATAACAATGTCTTCATAAATGATTTGCAGTTAAAATTTTCATCTTTATCAAGGTTTTTTAAATATTCCCTTTCACTGTATTTATCTTTTAAATTAAGAAGTTGAAGCTTCATCGGTAGCCTTAAAAGCTTCGCAACGCCTTCCAGTAAAATGCAAGTGTTTGCGGATTCTGACAATCGTCTTCAAGTTATTTGACGACATCTTGTTGCGCTGTTTTGTTTTAATGGCTGTAACATGCGAGAAAACTCTCTCCACTCGAGAAAACTCTCAACGGACCCGCCACTGATGACAATGCTGACTAGTAGCGATAAAACACGACATTAAATGGCATTGAAAGAGCTAATCAAGAGTTAGTTTCGCAAAAAAACAGATGTAGTGAAACTTCGGATAATCGAAGTTTTTATGCCGTCCCCTCGAAAGCTCTTCCTGGTATTTCCTTTTCTTCATGGTGCTTTTTATCTACTAACAACTATGGAGAAAGATTAGGCCTGTATGTCTACGGGATGAAACGAGCACCCCCAAATACAATATTTTTTAAATAAGCGCCCCCCCCCCCCGAAAGCGCGCAAGAGCGCCTCCCTTCAAAGATGGACTTTCAAATGCGGGAATCTCTGCCTCAGACTGAAACAGAGGCCAGATGACTCTGAGAGAAACATGGAGGGGAAAGTATGCACCGTGGTTCTCCCAGGGGACATTATCTGTGACTCAGGGACAACTACGAATAGCAAAGAAGTGCTTCGGTTTGGTCCAGGTATAAGGGAAGAGTCGGGAAGAGTCATGTCGTCTAAGGCTGGAATACTTAGAATGAAAGAGCCAGGGATCTTGTGGATAGACAGTAATCAGCGGAGGGTGTGTTGAAAACTGGACAAAAATTATGAAAAGTTCGAAAGAAAGTTCTTCTTTTGATGTTATCACTTTGAATAGTTTTTAAAGTTGCTAGAATATGACAACAGCTTTTACACACCGGTTTTCAACAAAGCTCAGGAGAATTCCTTGTTAGAATTGTGCTGGAAAATTTCGTAGTTAAAATGAAAAACATATTCCGTTCTTGCTATCACCGTTGTAATTTCAGGATAAGAACTCAGGAAACCCAAGTTTGTTGTTCTTTCGATGCAAGGAACAATCAGCACTACCTATGACATTTTTCTCACAAGTCAGTTGAGAAAATTTTCTAAATCATTTGGTAGGGGTGAGGTTGAATGGTTTGTAAATACATGATGAAAATTTGCTGCACATCTGTTTCAAGCTTCCCTCTTTTGAATGGTTGCGACAGTTTTGCACTCTTCAATCTTCAACAGCACCCATTTTTGCAACTAATGTGATTAAGTACTTTTTAGTATGTTCCTGCAAAGAACGACAAGGTGATTGGGATAATAACAAAAACTGGAAAGGAAAACTACAAAGTGGACATTGGCTCCAGCTATGCTGCAGGCCTTGGAAACCTCTCTTTTGAAGGAGCTACAAAGCGAAACAGGCCAAATCTACAAGTATGGACATCTTGTCCATATTACTTTTTTTTGAATTGTTGTTTCCATAAAGCATTTTGCAAACATGTTGAAGCAACTAAAATATCATCAAAAATATGTTCTAAGAGCTGATCAAATCAATGCATCATAAATTATTAGGAAACTTCTTCTTTGGGAGAAAATAAGAATTTTCATCAAGAACTTTCAGTATACAGCAACATTATGAAAAGTTTGGCATTTTGTTGTATTTCAGATTGGAGACCTTGTGTATGCTAGATTGGCAATGGTGAACAAAGATATGGAACCAGAATTGACTTGTATGGATACATCTGGAAAAAGCACGGGCATGGGAGAATTGAGTGGGGGATTCATGATTAAAGTATCACTCAGGCTGGCAAGAAAGTATGCAGACAATTTGTCATTACTTCCTTTTACTCAAGGTGTAAAACACTTTTGGTCAAAATATAAAGGCTAATTTTGGTAACTGCAACTTTTATAACATGATTAAGGCCAAGCTTAATGTGGCCCCCTTTTATGCCAAAGAAGAGTATTGAAATGGAAATGAGATTCAATACACTTCTTTGTCTATGATAGAGAGTATCATGAAAGTAGGAAGTTGTAATGCAGGCTACAAGGAAGGAAATGAGAAGGTATTAAGTTTATTTGTAGTTCTTAAAATTCTCTTTTCTGTGCAGTGACCTCTCACATGATACCATCATATTAGAGAAAACTCCTGCAGCGTTTTACAATTTTGCAGTGATTTTTTGTTAAAGACATTTTCAAATAGACATGTGTTGTTGTCATGAAACAACAATCAAAATATCAGGCAAACACTAATATTGAGACATATGTGGTTAGTGATTTTTTGCAGTTCTTCTTAAAATGGCTGACTGGAAGAAATATCTTGTAAAATTTGAAAGTAAGAGAGAAAAGTGGAACATCAATGATCCAACCTTGAAACCTTCAGGGTGGTTGCACAATCTGCAATACCGACTACTGTGTGAAATTTTTTGAGATTTTCTTTTTAGCTAGAATCATTTATTTTCCAGCCTCTAAGTTTCCTTGTACTTGGCCACATTAGACTTCTATGGTTTTGTCAATTATATTTTGATAAAGCTGTGTGTTGCATATTATTGTTGGCATGCAAGATGAAATTATTTTTGCTCATCAAGTTAAGCTTCTGAATGTCCCTAAACAGGTTTGTTTCAGTTGTCACACAAGCAAACTGTGGCAATATGACTGAGCTTGTTATGTCACTTATGAAAATATTGCTAACTGTAAGCCCAAGAACTAAAATTGCCATGTAGTGAACTGCATGATAATCATTTCTTAGGTACATTCTACACAGGTTGAGGGTTTTTGATTAAATTTTGTCTAGGTTAAACTGCCAGAATTCACACAGAGCATCTTTTTTCTTCATAGATATTCTAAATGGTTCTTTGCCATTGAAGTTTCATGAAAACTTTGCTTATTTGTTTTAGGCTGCTTCGACCAGATCACCTCGTCCTGACATTGCTGGGCAGGCATTTCCCATTTGAAATCACTGTTGGTCTTAATGGGCGCATTTGGATAAATTCAAAAGGAATATTGAACATTATTGCTGTGGCAAATGCAATCACAGATTCAGAGTTCCTAGATGATAAAGGGGTAAAGTCTATGGTTGAAAAGATTGTGAATGAACTGCAAAGGTCTTGACTGGTGAGACCACTAGGATAGTTGGCTCTCAATCTTGCTTAGCAGGAGATGGTGCTACACAAATTCAAATCAGCTGCCCACTTGATATTACTGCCCACTTCAACCTTGTTTGTAAAGTAAAAAGAAAAGCATACTGTGTGTTTCAAAAGAATATGGCAGATGTCAGAATAAGCAAGTGCTGGTCAAGAGCTCATAGACACAGTGCTAAGACAGGTTTTCTCAGTTTTTCATTACTATATATTATAAAGTAGTATTCTTTTTCATTAAAAGAATTAATTTACAATAAGGTATTTTTTATTGGTTGTACCAGTCAAGAAACAACAGCGAAAATGTACACATCACCAGGAAAAACAGGATCCATACCCTAAAAGTTGCGCTGTTTTTGATTGCCTGTTGAAAAAGAACATCACTTTATCAAATCATAGAAAGAATCAATTTTTCAACATAACTGGGCCATACTTCCCAAGTTCAATGTGTTAAAAACTATTGCAGGGTTTTGGTATATTCAAGGTTCTTGCAAGATTGTTTGATAATCAATTTGGAGTTCAGGCATTTAAAGCTTTAGTAAAATTATCAAATTAACTTTTCAAGTCTTTATGTTTTGTTATATTCTTGCTTGTTCTCAAAATTTTCATGTAGTGCAACAGCCATTACAACAACCACAGCAGCTACACTTCAATGCAATAAAAACAATTTAAATACCTCTCGAATATTCTCATTGCCTTCTTTTACATTTTCGGTTGTTGATACAGTGGTTTCATGGACTTTGTCAATTTGTGATGCCTAGGCAATTAGTAATGATCATATTAAAATGTAATTTCACAACAGCAAGACATATGGCAAATATTATTTTTGCATACTTAGAGCACTTTTTCACTCAGAGTAGGAACTGCAAACATAAATTTTAAGCAAATCAACATATTTAGAAATGAAAAATAGAAATATTCATACTTGATCAAGAACTTTCTCTGAAAATATTTCTTGAAGCTGTGATATTTCGATAACTTTTCCTTCAATTTGTCTAGAATATGAGTAAAATGACTTGATCTAAAGGTGTATTTGACAATTGTCAGAGTGTTTTGTTTGTTGTACAAATCCATGTTTATGGATACTTCATACAGTGCTTCATACATGGCCACCAGATAATGGCAAAAATTAATTGGAAATTAGCCTATGGCACTTTCTACTGAAGAGGCATAAGAAAATGTTTTCAATGCAACAGCTTAACACGAGCAGAAGGGAGAAATGAAAACCTAAAATCATCATCACTCTGGTGCTCCATCCAATTTTTTGTTCAACTGCACAACTGAAATGGCAATGTATAGAATTTGAAATTGGTAATTTAAACAAAAGGAAATGTTTGCTGATGCATACTTTACTTCATCTACCAAACCATTCAATTCATTGAGCAGCTTCATGTTTTCATCTTCAAACTAGAGTAAGCAATTTAGCAGACAAACAAACATGAATGCAAATATTCAGTTCAATGTTAGCTCCATTTGTTGGAGAAAGAGGTTAAGTATAACTTTCAGAATGTCTAAAATTGTTCTTATTTCTGTGCGGCCTGCTTGTCAAATTTTTTCCCAATTAAAACCTGTTCATAAACTCATGTCACTAATTCATTCACATTTCTCACTGTCATATATTCAGGATGTCTGTTTGTGCAAAATTGTTTCTATTTTCAAACTTATAATGCACCTTTTAGCTGTTATGACATAGTGTCATTCAGGTCAGTCAGATTAAAAAAGCACCAAGAAGCATACAACCAACCATCACAAGAAAAATCCTTTAACCTGAATTCTATCCTTAATAAATTATGACAATAGTAACACATAGCATGAAAGGCAAGGAAAACTGAATAACATTCAAAGCACCATCTGAATTTCTTCTTTTGAAAATGTTTCTTCCACCTCTTGTCTAGCTTCTTCATGATCTGAAATTATGATCCTAAATGGTTAAACTTCAAATTTATTTCTTGGTTAATTCCCATCATGTTAAATTAAGTTTCAAGTCCTGCTTTGGGAGAGTTGTAAGCATTTGTTAGTTCATGAGTGTAAAATTATCGACTACCATTGCAGTCTTGGTCGTTTGATGCGTGCGATCGCACACGCATGGCGCCAATAATGCGAGCGATTTAGCGCACGCATGAGATTTACATTTGACTTGACCGTTGCTTTCGACCTTCATAAAATTGTTTTCTTTAACGAAAAATTGAAAATTTTGTTTTCATTAGCTGAGCAACATCGGCATATTCTTTTAATAGTGCCTATTGTGTCTTCCTATTGTGATATGATGTGTTGATCGAGTTGCCAAAATTGTTTCATTTAAATAGGCTAATCGCTTTGCTATGTTCGTATCCCCCCAGAAACATGGTGGTCGTCAGCTTTTGTTCAAATTTCTGCCTTCCCGTTTAGGTTAATAAATGGTGAATATAAAAGGTTTTCTTCGAATGGAAATCATTCAAGGCGTTTGTAAAGGCCTATTATCGTGAAAGCACTGTCCGGTCTTTGTGGCCAAAAATACTTAAATTCAAACGCGAAGAATTCCCCAACTTTGTCTCTGTGCACAGGGCATTTTTTAAGCATTTTTGAGTGGTGGGGCATTTTTCTTAAAGACCCACACTTATACACTACCAGAAATGACGTAGGAAATGACACAGAACTCTTCGGATTGGCGCTTGAGATTGTGATATATACTGAACTATTTTAGGGTTGAGACTTTTGCCTTCAAGATATGACACAACCGTAAGTCCTCGAATAAGATCCAGGGACTTATTTCGCAAAAATATATTTAGGGTGGGGGCTTATTCGAGGGGGAAGCTTACTCGAGGGTGGGGACTTATTTGTTGACAGCAAGTACATTGGGCAATGAATCGAGTTACAAGGTGGATAGATGAGAAATATAGTGATATAAAGATTGCTATCAACAACGATTGAGCCCCCAAATTTGTTACCAACCTATTGAAACGCCGGCTACTTTTATCTCGAAGGGCCACAAAATGGCCGACATTTGGGCCAAATGTAGCATTTTTCTCTTTAGTGGTGGGGAAACTCGTAGGGCAATCCCCCCACCACCTTGTATGTTAAAAAATGCCCTGTCTGTGCAAAGATTATTATTTCCATAAGTGTCTCGAATTCTACAGTAGAGAGAGCATTTAGTACACTACGCTTAATGCTACGAGATAGGAGGTGTGTTTATTGCAATTGGGATGGAGATGCTATTATGTATTAACATAAACGATAAAAACTGGATTGCCAAAGAAAGAGAAGAAATATAGCCTCATAGCAACTTTCAACTTAATTGAACGCTATATCAGAAAGTTCGTCAATCCAGCATGGTTTTAAACATAACGGCGCGACCTTGACATTGAACCTTTGCAGTACAAGGTTCTTTATTATTTTATCCATTGAGCCTATTTTTTATTTTCTGAAAAATTTGGTCTTCATAGATCGAAGCAGTCTTTTAAAAACCCATGCTTGTTTTTAACATCATTTTTCTACTAAACACTGATGAAAAACTCTCTTTGTCAATTAAATTTCATCTCAGGTCAACAGTGTCAAAAAGTCTAGAATTCGGGCAAAAAATCTTTAGTGTCTTTTTCTCAATTTCAAAAAGCATCACAGAATCTAAAAGGTGAAGAAAATTTGCCGGAGAAACAACAAATTTTCGCCCTCTGCTATCCGGAACCGAATTTTGTACTGCCACGGTACCGTTTTTAAAGGGGGGTAGTGTAAAGAGGGTCTGAAATAGCCAGATATGTAAGAGTGTGAATCGCACGCATGAAAGAAATAATGCGTGTGGTTTGCCACACGCATGGTGATTTCCATGTTGCGAAGACTGCCATTGAACTACCATTTAAAGGTATTTTCTAGCATTTTAGCTTTGGTCCTCTTTCAATACAACTGGACCTTAGTGAGAGCACCCCCTAAGGATCAAAAGATTCAATAGCTTCCTAGAATTCTGTTTTGTGTTGGAAGCTGTGTGACTCTTGAAAAAGAACAAAAATTAAAGAGACAAAGCATGAAAAATTAGTTAAATGTATTTGCCTACCAGCTCTCACTTGGGCATCTTTTCCATTTAGTAAATCCTTCCTGTCGAAGATGTTTTCCTTATTGTGAGCTATATTGAGCCTAGACCTAAGATTTTAAGGCAAAACTGTAGCAAATCACCAGTTCTTTGGTATCAAGAATAAAATACATGTTTAATCATGGAAGAGTCCTAGAAATTTCAATGAGAAACCTAGGAATGTCAAAGAAAGTAATAATTCCACCTAAATCATAAGGCAACATAATTGGCTTTTAAATTCATGTTCAATTGCCTTATTTACAATGAAGATTATTTTCAAGTGCAAGGTTTTACTATCAAAGCCTTTCCAAAAGCAAAAAATCAGACTGAATATTTGCACAACTTCTTACAAGAAGCAAAACAAATATCAGTTAGAAGGAAATCAGATGAAGGTAATAAAAAATCTGTAGAATGCTGATGTACTGATGAGATGCTTTAAAATGAAGGGTTTATTTACATTCTTTTGCGATCAACAGCCCTCTTGACTCTAATGGCTCGCTGCTGGGCATATAGTTTGCACACAGCTTGAAAAAAGATCAAAAGTTCCTTAAGCTCAACAGACATTGTTCTAAAATTGAAAATTTATTATACCCTGAAACACCTCCTAAAAAAACTCTGATAAAGAAAAAATCAAGAAGAATAAGTTCCATAGACAATGTATCATTTTTCAATTTATCACCCAATAGTACTAAATCATGACAGTTTTTGTTTGATAATTGTGGTACCACCATTCTTTAAAACTTACAACTTAGAATTTAGATAACTGATAAATATGTTCCTTTCTACTAAAAAACCATTGATGTAAACTAATAATCAAAAGTAGATTGATTAAGCAGATGACATGCACTATATTGCAGCTTTCAAATCATATTAATTAATTTATGCAAATGTTAAATATTCAAGAAAAACTATTTGCACAAAACTTCTTGGTTCACTAATATAACAAAAACTGTTGAAAGGAAAATAAAAAATAAGACACCTTTTAAGTAGTCCTCTAAAAGCTGAAGTACTGCTTTTCTATGATTAGACACTTGGCTATTCATTCCAGCTATAAAAGAAGCAAGCTCAAAATAAATGCATTAATAATGAAAAGCCATTTATAAAATTCTATTATCAGTGAAAGCTTCACTCAAAATTAAAAAGCATCAGTTTTGTACAATGGAAAAATTCAAGTTTGTTTCAAAATTAAACAACTAAGATCCCTACTTTCTTTCTTCAAAGAGCTGATTGATGAAGAACAGGTTTTCATGAATATTTGAACATCTTCATCAATTTGATCTTTTTCTGAATCTGTCAAAGACCTTCCAGGGAGGAATCTGTCAAATTCAAGAAAGAATACATCAGATGACACTTCCTTCTAAGATTGTCTAAATCACACTGCTAAAGAGAAAAAGATATTATTCCCAACCAAAGATAAATTTTGAAAAAAATAAATGATTGCCATAACACAAAATAAATCACAGTTAACATTTGATGAAATGTTGTCAATCAAATTGAATTTCCCAAATTCAACTGTCTTGGGAGCATTAAAGAAATGAAGCACAGCAGAATTATTAAAAATATTGTATATCAAGCAAAGTATACATCAGGCTAGATAGGCCCTAAGTTCTAAAAAGATGAAAAAGGCTCAAGAAACCTACATGTTTCTACCATCTGAAAGGGCGCTAAATTGCAACTGCATTATCAATATCAAAAATTATTTTACTAAGAAGTAAAGCATTCCTTGTTTTCTACATAAAATAATGGAGAGCTCCTTGCTATTAATAAATTTTAGCATGAAATATCAGTGAGATCAGTGTCAATGAAAAATTAGCTCCCTTGGTCAAAAGCAGTTTTAACTGCACATTTTGATGATGAGTATATATAGAGATTTTACCATCTTGTAGAAGTAATCCAACTTTAACCAAACAAATGTTATACACTTCATGCTAATGCTCAGGAGCCATTTACTTGCTGCATATGGAACTATGCCAAATTACTGTTTTAAAGCATGGAAGTAAAAGAATTTGAAATCAAGTGCTTGATCATGCTGTTTCAACATTATCAGCTATAGAGAGCAAGATCTAACATAGTGTCCCCAAATTTTGCTTTGATGTATAATTACCTCTGCAAAAAATTTTGTCATTGAAACAGTGGCACTATATCTGTTGGCTAAAGTGAAATTTTACCCTGGCATTGAGAAATCAAGCTTGTCCTTCAACTTTTTGTACACAAAATAAGCAGTCTACCTTTGCCTGTACAAGAGAGGACAATAAATTACCTTGCAACACCAATATAATCACTCCTGCTTGCAGATAAGACTTCTTTTAACTTAGTGATATTTTTTACCTAGAAAAATAGTCAGCAAGATGATAACATGACAGCAGGCTTGAAAGCAGACAAATTTTTTAAAATTTCTGAATTATTTACATTGAAAATAAAATATAATTACAAAGGTCTTGACTTACGATCCAACGATCCAACTCTATCTATTCAAATTTTGTAATAGTTCAATCCAGTCGTCTGGATATCTCTTGAAAAATGAGCTAGTCTTTTCTGCTCTTAAAGTTTCAAAAGAATTGTAAACTGGTAGATTAAATCAATGTGGTTTGCGAAAATAACGAAAAAAGCAGGTTTTTACTATCTCTTTGGAGCGGTGTTTGAAAATAGATTCTTGTTGGTGTTGCTCAAGGTCAGCTACGTTGTTTCTGCTGAGGTCCTCACTTAAGATTCTTTTTCTCATTCGAACTGTCTTCAATGTAGCTTTAAAGGTCTTTGAAATATCCATTTTGCAGACTAAAACTTTGATCACCCATTGCCAGCTTGGCACCAAATTATGCTACGCTGTTGCTGTTGCACTATTTTCGCGGAGCCTCGTTTTCGTTTGATAATCGTTTGAACCGTTCTGCCATCACTACCGTAAATCCTCGAATTAGCCCCCTGGGGGCTTATTTATTTTTGATATTTTTGGATGGGGGCTTATTCGATGGGGGGGCTCATTTGAGGGGGGGATTCGAGGGGGGCTTATTCGAGGGGGCTCATTCGAGGGGGGGATTCGAGGGGGCTTATTCGAGGGGGGATTCGAGGGGGGCTTATTCGAGGGGGAGGCTTATAAAATTTCCTGAAACATATCACATAAAAAGATAATTTTTTTAAATTTCTTTCTTTTCATAATATAAAAAATAGCCTAAGTATAAAGTAACATTTGATTAAATTATTAACAAAAGTATAATTGTTTGTGGTAATTCACTAAAAGGCCAGAGGCAACCGCAGGAGTCAAAAATAAAAAAATCGAGGGTGGCTTATTCGAGGGGGGGCTTATTGAATATTTGTAATTCTAGGGTGGGGGCTTATTCGAAGGGGGGCTTTTTCGAGGGGGGGCAATTCAAGGATTTACGGTAATATGTTTCAACTATTTTTATTTCATCAAGTAATCCTAAGAATTATTGAACTGCAGTCAATTTTCACTTAAATTTATCATGATTCACTTACCACGATTATTTCAAAACATAAAACACGAAAAATTATGAACTTCAATAGCGTTGCACGAAGATACACATGCTGCCCTCTTTGGAAACGAACAGACCAGAAGCAGCGATTCTAGCCAGAGAAAACTGAGAGGGAGGGGGGCATCACAGGTAGTCCTGGGATAGTAGTGTACGAACACAACTTATTTATTAAATAAAGCCTTGCCTTAAGGTGGCTCTTCTTGCTTCAACAAATTTAAAGTTAGGAATTAATGCATCCGGTGGTATAGAGAAAATGCCCGGGCAATTCATATCAAAAGATACGTGTTAAGCAAATGGGCAGAATCACTATCCAAAAAAGCTTTAGATATGGTACCCAAATATGGTGAAGCGTTTTGATGTTTACATTATTTGTGGCGCCAGCAACAAATTTGATTCTTTAATTCTGTAAATCCGAAAGCTTTCCAAAGAAGATGAGCTGGTTTTCATTTCAATATTTCTTTTGTCATCACACTCATGCCCCTGCTTTTATCCAGTGCGACGTCACACTCTGAAATGTCACTGTTGTTGCGAAAGAAAAGTAACATATTTATGATAGCAAACTGAATCTCTTAATCACAAGGTCTGCTTGCAAATAAAAAGAAGTACAGAGGGGCCTATGGAAAATAGTGTCATAGCAAATAAACCAAAAAAGTTACGCAATTGCCAACTCCTAATCGATTCATTAACCCATTTCGCCACATGGTTGCGTAATCGTAATATGCTTAGACAAGCTAATTCTCTGGTGGATTCCATTCTTCCGCTTCATTTAAACATAGTCGTAAAATTGCATTTAGCAAATTGCCTTTAGCTGGAATACAAAAGCCAAGGCGAGCACGCTACAAGAAATGAGTGTCACATTACGCTGACAAAGGATTTGCCTATTTGCAAAATTGATGTTATTGTTTAGATTATGGGTCTGTCAATAGAACTTGGCGAAGTGTGCTTCTATGGTTGTAATGAAATATCAATAAAATGAAATATCGTAGTTATGAAAAATCAGTAAAGTGAAATATCGTGGTAATTATTTATCAGTAGCCGAAACTGCCGGGAAAGACTAAGGGAACAATTTTCCCCAATATTATATGAATATTCCTCTTTGTTCTTTCATGTTTGATGCTGTTGGTGTGGGTCAGAAAATGAGACTTATAGAGTAATAACTTCATTTTGCTTCCAACGAGTCATATCAACAAAATTGAAAATCAAAATTAATTACTACTCTCGCCCTTCCGCCATAAAATGAAATCCTACCTGCGCTACATTAACTATCGCCGAGAAAAAGACCATGAAAGGGTGACAGTTGCCAGAATGGAAAGTTGGATAATACCCTTGCTAGATTTGAAAAATCTAGTCAGTATTGGTTAAGGAAAAGCTTTTTTCACGGAATCTATTGAGTGAGGAAAAGTTGTTGACGGAATGCATTGGGTAGGAAAGAGTTGTTTCGCTGTGTCCACAATGTAGGGGGGAGGCACATAAATCCTCTACCGGGCCAAAGAGTTTGGCGTACTCCATTCTTTCACCTGGATGTTACAGGCACAGTCAGTTCGCCGAAAATCTCAATGTGATTCCATTTCATGTGGACACCCTTGTAAAATGTTGAGTAGTGAGATCTCGTCTAGGAGTGGTGCAGCTACCAGTCAAATGAATGGTAAAAGAACCTCTGCTTTGTCGTCATGACATCTCATCCGCTGCAGCACCCACGTTCTTATGAGTCATAGCCGCTGCGGACAGTCTAAGCATCTGCGAAGGAACGATTCCGATTGTGAGCCGTAATTTTCATTAGCAGATTATTAATGGTGGACGCAAAGAATGCTTCTCGCAGTTTTGATCGCCGCCTTTTTCCAGGCTTTGGGTGAGTTGGTATTTGTTCGAAGTAGGGTATGATGCTGTTTATACGGAAATTAAACCTTAGAAGAAGCCAATAAAAGTGGCTAAGTCTTTAGCTAGATCGTCTTTCAAAAACATTGAAACCAGAGCTTTCAACAACAAGGAAGTGATGGTAGCGCCCTGTTCCTCGCGACCCTACTGCCTTGTTTCTTGCCTCCAGACTTGTTGATGGTTGTTTTTATTCTAGGGTATCTAGAAATGTTTCATTCTTTCGCCAAATCTTTCTTAACATACCAATTAGACCGCACGTTAATGTGTAAGTATTGGAAAGTTTATTATGAAAAGGCCCTTTATCAAGGAGACCCAAGAGATAAAAAGTATCACCCTTTCACGATGCCACAGGCAAATTTAACTAAAAAAGTTTAAAAGACTGATGCGCATGGAGTACTCTTGAGCCTTTCTCGTTGGAACAAAGAGCATGATAGAGTAGAAGGCCAACATATTCAGGTCGCCAAAATGTAATGTTATGTGACTAATTTGTAACCAAGCAGCCTTTCGAGATCGAATCATTTTTTCAAAAGAAGACTTAATGTTTGCAAGGCAGAGAATTCAATGGATTACAATTAACAGTCTTTAGTTTGTTATTTTTAGAGTCACTGGCTCTCTAACTAGGCAGGTGACATGTTCCTATGAAACGTGCTGCAATAAAATACCATTGCCTATAATACGGTATATGGAAATCTATTGTTAATATAATTTTCACTGTTGTTACCAGAGAAGTAAAAGTACACCAACACAGTTATTTTCAATGACTAACAAGATTTAACTTTCTAGCTAGGTAGTTTTCATTGTCATTTCTTTCAACTTGCAGCACCTGCATGCTTATCCTTCCATATTTATATAGTCTAATAAATCTATTAGCACCAAGTATTTCCAATATTAAGAGAGCAACTTTGAAGGTCAAATAAGCATCATAAATTGGATGATATGACCAAACCTCATTCCTAATAACCACTTGAGTTACTTAAAAGCTAGTAGTAGCCTAATGACCTATCTCCTAGACTAGGGTAAAAAGCCACCTTGACTCCTCACAAGTGAAGTTAACTGCTGCTCAAAACAAAAGGGTGAAGCAATCACTAATATGAACTAGCATCAAGTCGCTCTTACATAGAATATTAAATATCATATATGAAGTATATAACTTATCAAGAATTTATAACTGAAATTGGTTCTATTGCTTGCCCTTAAGAGTTGATCTGTTGACCGCTCCCTCCACACTATTGGGAAATGATGCAAAGGAGTGGTAGACTTGTAGAAAGGAACATTTTCCAATAAATTGCCAGCAATTTATTTTTAAATTTATTCTTTTGCAATTATTAAGCTTGATGTAAGTCACTTTAACTTTCTAAGAAAGCAAGCAAACTCATTAAAAAGGGTCTCTCATAAATTATATTTTGTCAGTGTATACATAATCTTCCTGTTGATAAATTTACTAGAGGTGTAAAGGTTAATCTGTACCAGCCCTAAAATTTTGGGTCCATGCCAAGTATTGAAACAAGTCTAAATGACACTATTGTGAACAAGGCCTGGAATTTACATGTTTGAATGCATGATGTGGTCCAGAGCTTGTGCCTGTGGTTAGTAAATTCACTATTTAGATATCAAAGAAAAATTGAAGCTAGCTAGCTGAAAATAGTTGGATTGGCAATATTTCAAGAATCAATGCTAGAGCTTATGTGAAATGGATGCTCCATAGATTGGACAGCTATACTGAAGCTACTGTGTTTGAAGGAATATCGTAGGATCGGCTGTTTCAAGAGTTTCTTAACCAACTGTTTGATTCTGTAGAGAATCATACATTAAAGGGCAAATTTAATTTAATTGCTGGGGTAGAAAACAAGAGGTGGAGTAAATTTGAACAAGGACATATTTAATTATTTGGGTTCTTCATTTGGCTAAAGGATCTAAAGAAAAGTTATTGAAGATTTAATTTGAATATCAAGCAAATATGTTATTCAAAGAATTTTCTCTAGAGCCAGTGGGTCATTTGATTATTTTTGTTGCATTTTTGTGATTCCTTAGCCACACAAATGCATCATTGTTTTCTTGATAGAAAATTTCATAACATAGTCAGGACAAGCAAGACTATATCATTAAGTACTATTAAGGATCACAGTTTTAATGCTATGCTTCATTTACAGGTGTCTATGCTTTACAACCTGCTATAATCTCACAAGCACCCCAGAATGTGACAATTGCATACAATTCTTCTGAGTCTACATTACAAAATGCAGTTTTCAGTTGTGTCTTCAATGGTGATCCATTGCCTGATGTATACTGGTATAACTCAACAGACATACTGAACAATAGCAGTAAATTTATCATATCTGGAGCTGGAAATACTACAGTTCTAACTGTTGTTGGCGCCTATATCAATGATGTTGGTGATTATTCCTGCAATGCAACTAACAATCAGAGTTCAGTTTCAAGAACTGCAAATTTAGCTGTGCAAGGTTTGTTCTCCATAGTACTTTTCTTTACAATAGCAAGAATGTAAAGATGGCTTCTAAAATTGTTTCTTTTAACCATACCAATCCTTATTAAGCAACTTTCTAGCCATGCATTTGAAATACCAGCAAAGTCAGCTGAGTTTATTCAGAAAAATGAGAATAATTTTGGAAAGCAGATGTAGTGGCTCCCACTTTGACAAACCTCTTGGAAGGTGGTATTGGATCTTTCTTTGGATATGCACTTTGAATTGGAATGGCAACTATATACTATATTAATCCTTCTAGCCCATAATTATCTATTCTTTCAATGTATGATGCATTCAACTATTACACACCAGTCTTAGTACACACAAAAGTCACAATGTGTCTTTCTCCTTCTTAGTGTATACACGAATCACTACACATCCCCAGTCTACTACTGTAAATGAAAGCACTCAACTTTTGATGCTAACCTGCAATGCTGACGGTACACCAACACCAACTTTTAAGTGGAAGAAAGGTGTCTATGTATTGCAAGATACAGTGAAAACAAAGTATTCGGATGGTGGAAAGAGCATCACATTAACAAATATAACTAGAAGTGATAACGGCAGCTACATGTGTGAATCTTCAAATGGCAGGACTGCTGTTTCAGCTGCTGCAATAGTGACAGTAAATTGTTAGTTTTTCATTTGAGATTTCAATTACTTTATGTAATGTAAGGTCACTTCAATTACCTTTTCATTATTTGCTTTCTGTAAGGTCACATTGTGATGTTAGCTACTGAGCAAGCCAACTTTCATTTCATTCGACTTGAAGTTTTCCATTTTGTTTAGATAAGGCTTTATAAAGTAATCTTATGTTACATCTTTAATTCCAGGTAAACATAACGCAATTAGAAGTGAAAATCCAATCAAAGATCAAAGTTATATTTTACCACCAATAAATCCACTTTCTCTATCACTATTTAATTATCTTTTTTGTAGATGTTGATTGTGCATATTGATTGAGTGTGATCATGAGTGTGATTATAACTTCTAGATGTCAAGTTTGCCACGTTATGTATATTGTTAAGTAGGCTGTTGTGAGTACTATTTGATGTTGTTCTTGGTTCTTTGTAGATATTGATCCAATTGAGTTCAACTCTTCCTCGACGTCAGTTACCTTAAATGAAACATCAGCATTCTTCGTTGAATGCAAAACAGTATCCAACCCATCGGCAACGTATTCTTGGACCAGCCCTTCTGGGACAGTGGTCTCTGGCTCATCCGTTCTGTCGTTTAGCTCTGTGAACAGAAACCAGAATGGGACGTACACATGTGCTGCTACCAATAATGCAGGGCTGACTGCTACCAAAAGTCTCACGTTGACTGTGCAATGTAAGTAGCGTCGTTTTGTAGTGGAATGTTCAGCCATGTGAAATAGGCCATTTTGAGTGGCTGCAGACATTGATCACAGTAATAAACCTTGGACATGAGATTAGAATGGCTTGTGCTACATGTGTATTTCTAAGCACGTGCTTTTGGGGCAGATAATGGAGTGCCATTGCTTTGTTTTGCCATTCAGGGTGTGCGTTTAATTTCTTTGCAAAGTCGCTGCAAAAATCGTATGAAAAGGGGATCTCTTTACGTGAATTATCAGTGCTGAATAAAAAGCTATATTTGGCACGTTTGATAGTGTGACATTGTAATTTATTAACGCCATATTTGAACTGGCCTTACGTGACGCCAATTCATCCACCCTTCTCTCTTCCGACGCTTTGCCTTTATGACGTTTTTAGCTAGCGTAGTCAGTGCTTTATAAAAAGACTACTTTCTTGATTTACCAATGTGTGCTAAAAGATTTAATGATCGTGTAAACTGCCATTGAGTGATACCCAAGGACAGGTACTGCTTGACGGACTTTTAAAGCTTGCCATTCGAATCCTCTTCGTGCTTCGTACCGTTCAGTTTTCAGCCTGGTGTTTTGGCGATTTAGAAAAGGCCCCTCTGTAACGCTTGCCAGAGGTCCGCTTTGCCATATCATTTCGAGTTCATTGTTAAGAAGGCTGTTGTGAGTACTATTTGATGTTGTTCTTGGTTCTTTGTAGATATTGATCCAATTGAGTTCAACTCTTCCTCGACGTCAGTTACCTTAAATGAAACATCAGCATTCTTCGTTGAATGCAAAACAGTATCCAACCCATCGGCAACGTATTCTTGGACCAGCCCTTCTGGGACAGTGGTCTCTGGCTCATCCGTTCTGTCGTTTAGCTCTGTGAACAGAAACCAGAATGGGACGTACACATGTGCTGCTACCAATAATGCAGGGCTGACTGCTACCAAAAGTCTCACGTTGACTGTGCAATGTAAGTAGCGTCGTTTTGTAGTGGAATGTTCAGCCATGTGAAAACGGCCATTTCGAGTGGCTGCAGATATTGATCACAGTAATAAACCTTGGACATGAGATTAGAATGGCTTGTGCTACATGTGTATTTCTAAGCACGTGCTTTTCGGGCAGATAATGGAGTGCCACTGCTCTGTTTTGCCATTCAGGGTGTGCGTTTAATTTCTTTGCAAAGTCGCTGCAAAAATCGTATGAAAAGGGGATCTCTTTACGTGAATTATCAGTGCTGAATAAAAAGCTATATTTGGCACGTTTGATAGTGTGACATTGTAATATTTTAACGCCATATTTGAACTGGCCTTACGTGACGCCAATTCATCCACCCTTTTCTCTTCCGACGCTTTGCCTTTATGACGTTTTTAGCTAGCGTAGTCAGTGCTTTATAAAAAGACTACTTTCTTGATTTACCAATGTGTGCTAAAAGATTTAATGATCGTGTAAACTGCCATTGAGTGATACCCAAGGACAGGTACTGCTTGACGGACTTTTAAAGCTTGCCATTCGAATCCTCTTCGTGCTTCGTACCGTTCAGTTTTCAGCCTGGTGTTTTGGCGATTTAGAAAAGGCCCCTCTGTAACGCTTGCCAGAGGTCCGCTTTGCCATATCATTTCGAGTTCATTGTTAAGAAGGCTGTTGTGAGTACTATTTGATGTTGTTCTTGGTTCTTTGTAGACATTGATCCAATTGAGTTCAACTCTTCCTCGACGTCAGTTACCTTAAATGAAACATCAGCATTCTTCGTTGAATGCAAAACAGTATCCAACCCATCGGCAACGTATTCTTGGACCAGCCCTTCTGGGACAGTGGTCTCTGGCTCATCCGTTCTGTCGTTTAGCTCTGTGAACAGAAACCAGAATGGGACGTACACATGTGCTGCTACCAATAATGTAGGGCTGACTGCTACCAAAAGTCTCACGTTGACTGTGCAATGTAAGTAGCGTCGTTTTGTAGTGGAATGTTCAGCCATGTGAAATAGGCCATTTCGAGTGGCTGCAGATATTGATCACAGTAATAAACCTTGGACATGAGATTAGAATGGCTTGTGCTACATGTGTATTTCTAAGCACGTGCTTTTGGGCAGATAATGGAGTGCCACTGCTCTGTTTTGCCATTCAGGGTGTGCGTTTAATTTCTTTGCAAGTCGCTGCAAAAATCGTATGAAAAGGGGATCCTTACGTGAATTATCAGTGCTGAATAAAAAGCTATATTTGGCACGTTTGATAGTGTGACATTGTAATATTTTAACGCCATATTTGAACTGGCCTTACGTGACGCCAATTCATCCACCCTTTCTCTTCCGACGCTTTGCCTTTATGACGTTTTTAGCTAGCGTAGTCAGTGCTTTATAAAAAGACTACTTTCTTGATTTACCAATGTGTGCTAAAAGATTTAATGATCGTGTAAACTGCCATTGAGTGATACCCAAGGACAGGTACTGCTTGACGGACTTTTAAAGCTTGCCATTCGAATCCTCTTCGTGCTTCGTACCGTTCAGTTTTCAGCCTGGTGTTTTGGCGATTTAGAAAAGGCCCCTCTGTAACGCTTGCCAGAGGTCCGCTTTGCCATATCATTTCGAGTTCATTGTTAAGAAGGCTGTTGTGAGTACTATTTGATGTTGTTCTTGGTTCTTTGTAGATATTGATCCAATTGAGTTCAACTCTTCCTCGACGTCAGTTACCTTAAATGAAACATCAGCATTCTTCGTTGAATGCAAAACAGTATCCAACCCATCGGCAACGTATTCTTGGACCAGCCCTTCTGGGACAGTGGTCTCTGGCTCATCCGTTCTGTCGTTTAGCTCTGTGAACAGAAACCAGAATGGGACGTACACATGTGCTGCTACCAATAATGCAGGGCTGACTGCTACCAAAAGTCTCACGTTGACTGTGCAATGTAAGTAGCGTCGTTTTGTAGTGGAATGTTCAGCCATGTGAAATAGGCCATTTCGAGTGGCTGCAGATATTGATCACAGTAATAAACCTTGGACATGAGATTAGAATGGCTTGTGCTACATGTGTATTTCTAAGCACGTGCTTTTCGGGCAGATAATGGAATGCCACTGCTCTGTTTTGCCATTCAGGGTGTGCGTTTAATTTCTTTGCAAAGTCGCTGCAAAAATCGTATGAAAAGGGGATCCCCTTACGTGAATTATCAGTGCTGAATAAAAAGCTATATTTGGCACGTTTGATAGTGTGACATTGTAATATTTTAACGCCATATTTGAACTGGCCTTACGTGACGCCAATTCATCCACCCTTTTCTCTTCCGACGCTTTGCCTTTATGACGTTTTTAGCTAGCGTAGTCAGTGCTTTATAAAAAGACTACTTTCTTGATTTACCAATGTGTGCTAAAAGATTTAATGATCGTGTAAACTGCCATTGAGTGATACCCAAGGACAGGTACTGCTTGACGGACTTTTAAAGCTTGCCATTCGAATCCTCTTCGTGCTTCGTACCGTTCAGTTTTCAGCCTGGTGTTTTGGCGATTTAGAAAAGGCCCCTCTGTAACGCTTGCCAGAGGTCCGCTTTGCCATATCATTTCGAGGTCATTGTTAAGAAGGCTGTTGTGAGTACTATTTGATGTTGTTCTTGGTTCTTTGTAGATATTGATCCAATTGAGTTCAACTCTTCCTCGACGTCAGTTACCTTAAATGAAACATCAGCATTCTTCGTTGAATGCAAAACAGTATCCAACCCATCGGCAACGTATTCTTGGAGTAGCCCTTCTGGGACAGTGGTCTCTGGCTCATCCGTTCTGTCGTTTAGCTCTGTGAACAGAAACCAGAATGGGACGTACACATGTGCTGCTACCAATAATGTAGGGCTGACTGCTACCAAAAGTCTCACGTTGACTGTGCAATGTAAGTAGAATCATAACAATCGGCCGTCTTTATTGGTTTTGATTGGTATTTGGTATAGCTATTATCTCACTAGTACCTACAGGAGTAGCGTTTCGTGTTATTGTAAAGTTCCTGAAATTTTCTCTTTAGATCTCGATATTGCAACCTTCAATACATCTGACTCTGTCGTTGTGATTGAGAAGGCGCCTCTGAACGTGCAGTGCTCAGCAGTCTCCAATCCTTCTGCCACCTTTAAATGGCTAAGTCCAAGTGGGAAGGTCGTTTCTTCGGCGTCTGTCCTCTACATCCAAGCTGTCAACAGGGGAGATATTGGAGCATATTCATGTCATGCTACCAACGGGGCAGGAAAGACTAGAGTCAAACCTTTGGCTTTGAATGTCCTCTGTAAGTTTTTGTGATACAAATATAAAAAACGATATTTTGTATGTATGTATATGCGATTTATATTGCTGAATGGTCATTGCAATGCCTACAGCCAGGGCTGTTAGGGATTTAGAGAAAGGTGTAACTCATTGCGATGTGTGCTCGGAGGTGGAGATGGAAGGTAACTTTTTAATACTGCAAAATATTTGTTTTGTTATCAAGTCCATTACAGGATTTTGAAATTATTTGATAAATTGTGAAATGTGTAAGATCTGTTCACATTTTCCTTTCAAAGGATAAACCTTGTTGGGAGCTCTCTTCTTTTGCCATATTTTGCCTGCAATGATTGGTATTTTCGTAGATATCGACAAACCCAAGTTCAACACCTCTTCAAAGATCTTGATTACAGAGACAAGAATGCTGGCTGTTCGATGCAATGTGACGTCTAACCCAACTGCAAGCCTTGCATGGAGGACGCTCGCTGGTAAAATCGTCTCAACAACAGCGCTTCTGTCGTTTGTCTCTATTCATCGCAATGACACCGCAAAGTATGTTTGTGTGGCAAATAACTCTGTGGCTTCTACAACTTCTTCTGAGTTAGACATCGAGGTTCAAAGTGAGTAGAAGTTCTTATGGCTTTGAATTTCTAGCCTTTAGTTGTATAGGATTATTTCTAATTCGACATAAGTAAATATACAGGCCTTGTTTAAGCTCAGATTGAGAAACGTTCTTAATGTTATTGCACGTGTGTCGTTCTCGAGGTAATAATCACCTGCGAACTATATGTAAGTATCTCATGAAGTCCTTCATCATTTTGCTGATGGTCCATTTGCTCGTATTATACGGACTGTTAAGATAAATCAACATTTTCTTTCAGGCATAGATAGTCCAACTTTCAATGTATCCGTTGAAAACAGCTTGGTTGAAGGCGACTCATTCTATGTTAATTGCTATTCCGTTGCCTACCGGATCGCCTCTTTCCAGTGGCAAACGTACTCTGGCAAGGTGGTTTCCAATTCCTCTTACCTGCGCTTCTCATCATTGAGTAGGAATGATTCCGATGTTTATGTCTGCGTCGGGTCGAATGAAGCCGGATTGAAGAGGTCCCACAATCTGACCCTAGACGTTCGTTGTAAGTTTCTTTTTTCTCAATTGACAATCTTGCTTCACTTTGAACTTAGCTTCTGAAATACATCTTCATATGATCAGCCGTTCATTAACAAACGCTGCAGTAAAACAGTAATAACTAATTTCTTACGGAAAATATTTCCATTGAATTTATTTCTTGTATGAACTTCAGTTTCGTCTGAAAGGGCCTCTCCAGCCAAAAAAAATTTTCTTTTTGACCAAAAAGTTAGCATCTTGTCCTTGTATTATGGCAAAATCGTTGTTTTTGCAAAATTCCAATTAGTTTAGAAGTTATAAGGCTTTAAAGTTGCACCTTTCCGAGAGAAAAACGACGAAAGCCGAATCAGTTTGGTGACATTCTGACGTCACAATGTGCGGCTATCCACCGAAACGTAAAAGAGTCATGGCCAAGCGTTGATAACTGCATCAAAATCTACAGCATGAGCTTTTTAGGATCGAAAAACATTAAATGATTACAATAATTCTAAGTCTGCGGGTAAGAATGTGTCCATGCTGTGTCACGACTTTGTTTTGATCACCTGTGTAGGCCCACAAAGCAATGGCTTCCTGTTCCAGCTCTTCCCTCGCGCATAATTAATCGAAATTGACACTTCAGTTGTTCTCCAGAAGCAATGAACAACTAAAGGCTTCAGAATTGGTGTCTGAAATGCTCAAACTAAAAGCCGGTGGAACAGAAGTGGCTACAGATGGAGAGTACCATCACTTGCAGTGTTCAATTTGCGTATCGCCGTCGTTCGATTCGGTTTGAGGCGAGACTAACGAAATGCACAGTGACGTCAAAATTGCGTCACAGTGTCACCAAACCGAAAATTCAATCCAATTATCGAAATGCAAGAGCTTATATCTCACAAACTGTAAATAATATCGAAAAACAAATAACGAATCCGTGATCAGCAGGTTCAACTCCTTTAGATTAGCCAAAAAAATGCAAGTTCAAAAGTTAGTTGGAGAGGCCCTTTAAATAGTTTCTAAGATTTTGCTTTTCTTGCTTTCTAGATATTGACATGCCGACTTTCAACAGCGTTAAAAATGTTGTTATCAATGAGAGCTCGCCGTTGCATGTGAATTGCAGTACTAGTGCAAATCCGACTGCTGAATACGCGTGGCTCACAGCCAGTGGCGTGTCCGTGTCTGCTTCGGCTGTCCTCAGTTTTGCCACCATCCAAAGAAGTAACGACAACATTTATGTATGCAGAGTGTCAAACAGTGCTGGAGATAAGAATTCTGGAAATCTTTCGATCACTGTGCAATGTGAGTGGCAGAGTGTAAACGCACACGCACACACATACGCACATACTCATCCATGCATCCAGTATTTTTATATAAGTTAAGCCATCAACTATCGGGCGCACTTTTCCTTTAATATTTTCTATATCTTTAAAGTGATTGGCAATGCAGCTTGTATCATATCTTGTGGACCTTTTTTCCAGTAGTCTCATCAAATTTGTTAACTTCAAATCTCTTGCATTCCATTTCTTATCCTCTGTTTTTCTGGGCCTCTCTCCAGACAAATTTGTTCAATTCGTTTAATAGCTGTTCTGTTGTGCATTAGTATGGGAAGCCCCAGTTATAAGATAAATTGACGGCGTTTCATTCGTTTCTATGCATGCAATTTCTTTGAATGTGTTTTGCATACATTTTGTGCCTTCCCTTTTCATTGCTGCATCACTGCTTGCTCTGTGTTACGTTTTCCTTTTTTGCAATCAAGGGTCGAAAATCTTTCTTCCCAGTTTTATAAAAAGATGTCAGTCGTTTGATCAAGCGCTAGGGAAAAACCCCTTGCTAGACTTTTACTTGTGTATATGGAGTGCTGCATAATTAGTTTCTCCTCATGCTTTTCAGACCTTGATTCCCCTGTTGCTGAAGCCAAAGTGACATTTCGCAACGGCTCTTCGAGTTCAGTGAATTGCACTGTAGACGGTCACCCTAAACCGACAGTGTCCTGGCACCAGGGTGGGACACAATTGTCCCCTCGAGACACGCTGCAGTGGAATCCGATTTTGAAGAAAAATACTGGGAGTTACTTTTGTCGTGGCGCGAATGCCCTTGGTTATAAGGAAAGCGAAACAAAAGTGACGGTTCAATGTAAGTACGCGAAATTTCTGTCGTCAGGATTTAGGTAAACCCCCGCTTTACCCGTTTCTGTTGTCAGAATTAAAAACACCGCTGTATTATCGTTTTCGCTGCTAATTTTATTCAGGTGAAACTTCAAGTTTTCAGTATAATCTTGTAGGAACGTTTGACTAGGCCTGAAGTATTAGAAGAAATAATTATTTTATGTTTTGATATAATTCTGTTCCGCGATGGTATGGAAATTATGCCCAAATGCTCAAAATGTGTGCCTAATCAAGCGAGCTATGATGTCCTACTTTTGCAGATGACTTCGAATTAGTACTCATTTTGTAATCACAGTTTAGGTTAGGACAACGAAATCGACCTTTTCAATGATTTGCCCGTTTTCGTAGATCGTAAACATTAGAAAGTTTCTTTAAGTTATTGTGAGGGCTTGTTTGATCGAGACTAGAAAGAAACTTAAGTCAATCCTTGTTAATTCTAATTAGGTTTTCTCGAAAATCACGAAGACATTCCCTCTTTTTGCAATTCTACTTATTTCTGGTTATCGAAACGAAATTAGTTATATTCTAACCGGATGTCTCTAGTCGTTCGGTATCTGGAGCTAAATTTCTTCATGATGAACTAGTAATGGACTAACCCATTAAAAGTGTATGCCATCATGGCAGGCTAGAAGGAAAGTCTCATTCGCCCGAAGACTTCTGGAGAATGTCTTCAGGAGAATAGAGGCTGTCTTTGCTAATGTGTACCCCTTTACTGAATGCCTGTCTTTTTAAATCAGCCGCTTCATCTAGTTTTGAGTAGGTGAACTTGAGTAAGGACACCTGGGACGATTTGCTCCAAGTAAGAACTTCTGAGCCAAAGGTACTGGTAGAAACGTTTGTAATGTCGATGCTGATGCCCAAAGTGATGATATACGGTGATGCTATGCCTGTAGGGTTTACGCATAAAGAGATTGATGGCAGTGATAATGTTTTTGCAGTGCGCCAAAAATGTTACAGAGTGCTCCGCCATTTTGTTCGGCTATCTTGAAGCCCCGCTTCGTCGGTCGAGTTTTCATCCCATGCAAAATTTGGTTAGCGGCACCTTCCTGCAATGACCGCGGTCTGCTAAATGCTGGACTTTGTCAAGGAATTGTTTTCCTTTAGTAATGAGTTTGTATTTGCCACAGATCCGCCAGTGGTCACCGTAACCTCATCGCATGCTCTTCCCTACGTCCAAATCGGCACTTCGGTGACACTCGTCTGTGTTGCTGATAGCGTACCGCCGTCTCAGGTGGACTGGGTGTGGAACAGTAAAACCAACAAAACAGGGACTGGCAGCGTCAACGTCACTTTGCAGTTGCAGCGGAGCAGCTCCAATAACTATACCTGTCTTTGTAAAAACAGCCTGGGAACTAGTAGCGTGGTAAAGAAAGTGATAGTTCAAGGTATGCGCTCTGCCTATCTGCTTTTTTTTAAGATAAGACAGAAATATGATTAATCTATAAGCTTGGATATTATTGACTTGATACTAATCAATTTATTTCTCTGCCTATCATGTATCACCTTAGAAAGTTGAATTGAACAATGCTTGCAAATATGTTTTATATTCGTGTCAGTACATTGATAGAGAAAATATTTCTATATTCAAGGAAGCTTGGAAGTTTAGAAAGAGGGGAAATGTTATCATTTTGAGCACTCACGTTTTTGTGTTTCTGTTTCGTAGAGCGGCCTGATCCTCCACCTGAACCCAGGGTAACAGCTTCATCTTCTCGATGGATTTTTCTCAGCTGGAAAGCACCTTTCAATGGCAACAGCAAAATCACTCAGTACACCGTCAAATATGGAACTGATTCTGCCAATCTAAATAAGGAAATGAAAACGTCCATTCTTTGGGCCAATGCTTCAAATCTAAACCCGTTCACTGAATACTACTTCAGCATAACTGCCATAAATTCATTGGGTGAAAGTGTTGCAGCAAGATTGAGTCATAAAACAAATTCGATAGGTAACTAGAGTTCTTTTGTGATTTACGCGGCTCGCTATTCCTCTCCGTTTCTCATTTTTCCTCTTTGCTTCTCGTTGTTCCTTTTTTGCTTCTCTTGTTTCTCTCTGGTTCTCGCTTTTTCTCTGTGTTTCTCGTTGTTCCTTTCTGTTTCTCGTTTTTTCTTTCTGTTTCTTGTTGTTCCTCACTACTTTTCGTTGTTCCTCTCTGTTTCTCGTTTTTTCCCTCTGTTTCCCGTTTTTCCCTCTGTTTCTCGTTTTCTCTCTGTTTCTCGTTGTTTCTATCCGTTTTGTCGTTGTTCCACTCTGTTTTTCGTTGTTTTTCACTGCTTTTCAAACATTTGCTAGCATGCATTGTTTTTAATGGAATTTCTGTTATTTTTCAAACGTCATTTCTAACTGTTTAGGAAGGATTTTGGAGATACTTGAAGAACCTTGTTATAGTGTTTGTTTGCATGATTTGTTCCATTGACTTTTATCAAATACATCTTAAGACCCGGCATGAGTTGATAAAATGTTACTTCATATTTCCTTGATTGATCTCTCCGTCATCTTTGATTGATATCTCTCTATCACTTCTAATGACCGTACGGTGATGTCCTTTAGCGCCTCCCCAGAGGAAAGACGCAATCAGCTCCCCCGCACCGTCACAAAGCACTGCAACGATGCTACTCAAGAAGTTTGATAACACTTTCGGAATGATCAAGTAAGTTGCACTAAGACGTCCTGACATGCAAGAAAATCCGTCATTTTCCATCGCTGTCCTTGTGTGTTATATTTTTCGTCCTTTCTAAGTACTTCTATTGACGCGAGGACGAGTAAGTTGCCCTTTTTTGACCGGCACTTCCCAAACCACATGCCACAAACTTTTCTGCTAATCATTAAATTAGCTGTAACCCTCCTGCCTTGGCGGATGATTATACTCCCCTGACTGTCATCACCAACCCTACTTTCCATTTTACTGGAAACTGCAGCGCCGCTGTCTCTTGCAAAATCGATGACGTCATTCAGCTGGATATTCAAGCTCTTTATCGGCTGATTCTCATGTCCCGCTTTTGTTATGCCAGGCTGTTGCTATGTCAGGCTGTTGCTATGCTCGTCTGTTGCTATGTCAGGCTGTTGCTATGCCAGGCTTATTGTTCGCTTTGCAGTTTTTACCAAGTCGTCGTGATCAAGAGCTCCTCGTCGTTGTCCTCAAGCAGTCCGAATGAGCTCACAGGGCTACAAGGATATGCCGCCAACGACCAGCCGTACATCACGGCAGAGTTCTCCTCGAGTGTCTTCGATGCCTCTGACGAGTGGCACTTCACCATAGGGGACGAAAAGAGAACAAGCAGGAACACGACAACGAGGCGGACCAGGAGATCAGTCAACCCAGGCAAATCTCTTTTCTATTGTATAATCCATTCAGTAATCCATATCAGTAATTCACATCAAGATGGCATTATATCCCAGTGCCTTTTTTATTGTTTCGTTGGACTTTCAGCCAAAATCTATGGTAAATTTTGGATAAATAGTGTAATGTTTTTGTAGTAAAGCACTAAACTTTGCTCTGTGTGTCTTGATATACTAGCTTAATAACGCAGCTGATATACTAGCTTAAAGCATTGAGCTAGAAGTTCAACTCTGCTTCCAGATCTATTGGGCATTAGTTTTGATGAATATATGGTCTGATTATAAACCCCCATTTGCTTGTTTCCTTCTGCACTATTAAAAACAGCCTATTTTCCTCGCAGGCTATTATAACGCACCGTTGAAGGCTGGTACCTCGTACAAGGCCTCCTTCAAGGCATTTGTCAACGACCTTCAGTTTACCTCCACTGATTGGCTTGAGTTCAAAACAAAGGAGGAAGATACAGGGCTGGGTGCAGCAGCTATAGTCGGTATTGTGATTGGATGCTTGTTGCCTCTCTTGTTGGTCGCCATTTTCGCGTTCAGATACATAAGGAACAAGAATGATGAGAAGGATAGCTCTGAGGAGGAGGAAAAGAGGCCACACCGACCGTCAGTGTTCAAAAGAAGCTTCATGAAGCCTCGTCTGGGTGAGTAGCTTGTCACAGGCAACCTTTGTGTGACATGCACGCGGCAATAATCGAAGTCCTTCAACAGTCCTTACTTGCTGCCAAGCTTTGGGGTATTTAAGTACTGGTGTGCACAAACCAGCCTAAATCGTCGTCATCAGGCCTGACGCGAGTATCCAATGTGTATGCTTTTCACTCAACGTTGGAACGGCGAAAGGCCTTTCCAGTCTACATAACCGTCATAACTTTGATAGAAATTTACGTGGGTAAACCAGGGGGTGCCTAGAGCCCTCATATTTGCTATACTTGGCCTATCGCATTGAACAGTTCTATTTCTTTAGTAAGTTCCCTTGGCTGTTTTGGGTTTTAATTTGAAGTTGGTTATTCGAAATATAAGAGATTGTGGGCTATCTTGTTTTAGTTAGACACTTACCTAGGAAGCAAGAAAGACCTTGTCTAATTTTCCAACTTTCGTATAGCCTTCCACTGTCGGCTTTTGTCGTCTAGACGAAAGGCCCACCCTGAATCACAATCGTGAAAATTTCTGTTTTCGCCTCTTCGTAGCTGATCCAGCGCAGCCAGTTTCTAAGGACTCTTTCGAAATCCACGTGAACAACATGAAGGCCAATAGTGGGTATGGTTTCTCACAAGAATACCAGATGGTAGATAAGCGATACAGACACTCATACAACCACAGCACTGCCCCCTATAATACCCTGAAGAACAGGTACGCCAACATTCACCCGTACGACCACTCCCGCGTCGCGCTGCAGGCAGAGGAAAGCCCCGGCAGTGACTACATCAACGCCAACTACATCGCGGGGCACAATGGCAACCACGAGTACATCGCAGCCCAGGGCCCCTTGCCAGAGACAATCTCGGATTTCTGGAGAATGGTTTGGGAGAAAAACTGTTGTGCAATTGTCATGGTAAGATTGCTTTTCAATTCTTTTATTTTTCAACATTACCTGCTTCTTTCTTCGTTTTAAAAAGGAATTAGTCTTTGGCATGCTTTTAGATTTTTACTTGTTAAATACTGGCCTTGATTGCATAAACAAGGGATTACGTCCAGCAAAATTAAAATAGATGCCGCTCGACCGCTTTGCCGTTGCGGCATAACGCGAAAGCGCCGTTCGTTTGTTCTTGCAGCTGACCAATGTGCAGGAAAAAGGGCGCCAGAAATGCGCCCAGTACTGGCCCACGTCAGGTTCGGCGACATTCAAGGTGCTGGTCGTAAACGTGTTGGAGGTTTTGGAATACCCGGAACTCGTAATAACCACATTCAATCTAACAAAAGTCGGGCAAGCCGCAGAGAGGACAATCAAGCACTACCACTTCATCAGTTGGCCGGACTTCGGGGTGCCCTCTGAGCCCTCGATCTTGTTCTCCTTAATTAAAAAAGTCAATCGCTGGAGGAGTATGGCCCCGCAAGATGGTCCCCTTGTAAGCATCCGTTAGAGATTTAGTTATGAAAACCTTCTTCATTTTAACAATAATATGAGTCTCAATCGAGTTGAATTTCGTAGGCTCGTGCAACGGGTGTCTTAATCGACATTTCTGTCTCCAACCGAAGGAAAAATTTACCTAGTATTTTCATATCAACCTTAGACTTTGTTTTTTAGTTTTGGGGTATGTTGACCAGTGAGAGATTGTTAGATTAATAGTGGCACTTGTTGGAACCCATTGAATTGTCTGATTCAACAACTGTATTTCATCTAGATTGTCCACTGTAGTGCTGGCGTGGGGAGGACCGGGACTTATATCGTTATCGACACACAGCTCAACAGAATAGCAAGCGGAAAGGACATCGCAATTTACTCAAACGTCACTGAGTTAAGGTAGCAGTTTTTTGTTAACTTTCTCAATGCATTGATCTGAGGTACCACTTCCAGGTAAAGCGAGGGTGGCATTAATTCCACATGGCAAGCCACCTGATATGTAATGGGTTTTATGTCATAGTCAAGTTATAAACTGCATCATGACAATTTTCTATTTGACCAGTTAAAACATACAACGTTGAATTACATTTTATCTGCCATATTGAAATAAATCATTTCTGATTCTGCTTCTGAACCAGGGAGCAGAGGTATCTCATGGTGCAAACGGAGGACCAGTATGCCTATATTCATTCAGCGGTGCTGGAATACATCAAATCAGGCGATACTGAGATCGAGGCCCATGAGTTGCGTGACTACATCAAGCGAAAGAGCGATGTTGACGCTGCTACAGGTTAGAGTCGCCTTCAGTTTCTTAAATGCTGATTCTGGTCCTTGCTGTCTCAAATTTCTTTTCGCAAGTTTTTTCATTGTGAAGAAAACTTTACTTGAAGATTTGTTTATATTTGGAAAGAAATTAAATTCTGTAAAAGGAATTTTTTCTCCACGACAGGAAGCACGGGTTTAATGGACGAGTTTGTGTCGCTGGCCAGAGATGAAACGCACCACACTTTCCACGAAGCCAGCAAGGTACATAATCAGCACAAGAACCGGTATAACAACGTTTACCCGTACGACTCGACCCGCGTGCACCTCTCACCCATTAATGGCGTCAGCGGCTCCGATTACATCAATGCCAGTCACGTCGATGGCTATATTGACGCGGCTACTTTTATCGCCACCCAAGCGCCCCTGGAGAGAACTTTCGAGGACTTCTGGAGAATGATATGGGAGAGAGACTCGAGGACAATTGTCATGTTATCAAAAGAAGAAGAGGGTGGAAAGGTATGTTTGACAGGCAATAACAAAGGAATTTAGACGATTGCAATGTTTAGGTGTAGTGTTGCAATGTTTGCACTGCCTTTTTGAAGATAAGCTTGGTGATTTAATTAATCTGAGCTGTATTCTTACATCAAACATCTTTTTCTATTAAGTTTTTCCCATTTCGACGGTGCTGAACTTTATTTCCATGTTAACTCTTGCTCCAATTCCGGGCTTGTTCTTCAAGGTCTGTATTGATGTTGGATGAATTCCTTGTGTATCTTCTTTCATAAGAACCCCATGGCGCTTCCGTAAAAGAACGTTGTAAATTGTCCCTGTTCAGGTATATTGAGCAAGTGTCTTTTCCTGTCAATCTGTAGTCTGTAATCAATCTGTAATCAATCTGCGATTCAGGTAAAAGTCAATGTCTACTGGCCCAAAGTGGGGTCCATCAAGATTGGCCTGCTGATCATAGAACTAGTAAGCAAAGAGGAGTTTTCAGATTACATTCTTCGCGTTTTCAAGATTACCAACTCAGAGGTTAGTATGAAGCTCTCTTTGATAAATCCTTAGTTTCTTATTTCATGTTAACGTACTGCAAATCCATTTAAAAAAGGCTTCATTTTATCGTAAACGTGAATAAAATCGCGTTGAAACGGGAGAATGACGAAGTATTCTTGTGTCATATTGCTCGAGCAGTATCATCTGATATATCAGTTGCGTGAGGTCACGTTGAGTGTTAGAAGTCGCGTCTTGCAAAGCCAACATATGATTAACGCAGCTCCCACCGAGTTGTGAAGCGCTGGTTGGTGAAATGCTGAAATCAACCATTGAAATTGCAGTTTGGAATGGAAATAAAGTTACACCGAGACTGAAACTGCATTCCAAAATTAAATTGCAAAGTGATCTTATTGTACGGGTTTGATTGAGAAGCCTTATGATATGACCCAACGATCCAGTTTGTTATACTGTTGATTTCTATGCGCATGCGGCATTGTTTCAAATGGATGTCTAATGTTTTGCATATCAACAGCAGGGCCAGTCACGTTGTCTTCGACATTATCAGTACACATCATGGCCGGAAAATGCACCTCCTGAATCTGCTTTCGGAGCTATTGACCTCATTGGACAAGTCACCAAGTGGAACATAACGGTCGGGAATAAACCTGTGACAGTGCATTGCAGGTTCGTTTACCGCAGACCATTAGGAATACGGCCATAGCTTAGTCTCCGAAACATGCTCGACAGCTTGTAGTTTTTGTTCCATTTATTACTAAGCAGTCACCAAGGTTGTGTTGCAATTCAAATGAAGCCGAAACTGTAGTGGTAAATACGCAAAGAATTCTCAATCCCCCGTTTAATGAATCTAATCACAATCGTTAACTTCAAACAAACCAGCAAAAAGTAAGTTTAAGACTGCAGTAGTTCCTACGACATAGAATCACCAAGAAGCTGAAATGAATCACTACAAGCCTGACCAAAGAATTCTTTGCACAAGTATATTGGCAAGGCGTCTGGTGCTTCATACTGGCTGAAAACTAGGCTTCAAAAATCGTGTGTTTCAAGCTCCAGTAGGAGATACACTTTCGGCTTTTTGTGCGCTTTATAGCAAAGGGTAGAGCTGAACGCTGATTCACTCTCGTTGCAGTGCTGGCGTCGGTAGAACTGGCGTGTTTATCGCTCTCACGAATTTGATCGAGCGACTGAAGATGGAGGCGATGGTCGATGTGTACAAGACCGTGAGGAAGCTGCGTCAGCAAAGAACGGCGATGGTGCAGACAAGGGTAAGCTTCGCATTGTCGTGCAATCCAGTTTGGCTGCCACATGAATGCTTAGTTATGCAATATTCACTGTCATTCTCGAAAGCACTGGAAACTGTTCACGTGGAGTAAACATCTTATCAAGTTATAAAGACTGCAAAATAGCCAGTTCATTAAAATTACATAATGATTGAGTTAATAAATGTAACCAACTTTTGTTATCTTGCCAATTAGAAAGGCACCTGTTTTTGAAGACTGCTTATTTGTGTGCCTGAAGTAGGGATAGTTTGCATCGTATAAGCTCTTAGAAGGCCTGGCAAGTAAGGCATCGTCAGTATCCCTCGATTTCCTAATTTCGAATAATGGTCTATGTTTGTTCTGTTGCAGGGCCAGTATGAATTCTGCTATCGTGCATTGCAAGAATACCTCGACTCTTTTGACCACTACGCAAACTTCGAATAGTTCCTCTGCCGTTTTATTGTACAAAATGTTATCACCTTCTTTTTTGACAAGAAGGGATTTGCTTCGATAATCATAGCACCGATAACGATGCCAAATGGGGATTTCACCGACCGTTCGCAATTTGAGGCCGAACATGACGCGATGCGTTAGACTTGGTTAACTTTGAACAATCTGGCTGCAGTTTTTCATCTAGATTTATGCTTAATGATGCTACCACTGGCTAGCTAGATGTCTAGTTGAACAGCTTATTTATTTAATCATAATTTGCATATTTGTTTATACGACGTAACATAGAGCTACGGTAACTTCCTGTTTCTTTTAACATTCCATGTGACAGAGCAAATTCACAGTTCGAATGAATGACTAAACTCCTTCGCAATTGGGTGCGCAGGCCTAGCTGAGTAGAGTCGTGGGCCATTTTTGTCCGTTTACGAAATATACCCGGATATTGCCTCGAAATAAGTGTATTAAATTAATGGGCACATTCTGATGACTCGTTTGTGTACCCTCGATGACAAGATTACATGTTTCTGAATGCTTATCAGTGACATTTCAAGTTAGGTCTTGTTCCACTGAGGCGCAGCATTTGACGTGCTGCTGCAATAACTATTTTTGCACGCAGTTAATTGAATACGGGAGAATGTTGTTCTATATAAATCCTTCTTTTCTCGAATTTGCCTCCACCCTGCATTTACCTTTTCAAATACCAACATCATTACGGCAACGGTTTGTTTACTTCTAAAGGTGTAATCAGCAGACTTCATATGCAGCTCCTAAAAGTACCGGAATTGTCAAAGGCTCAAACCAAAATGTCATATCTTCACATAAGCAAAATATCATATTTTCTTACAACGGATGAGGTGATACAGCTCTGGCTTGCGAAAGTGCTAAAAACCCATCGGTTGACTATTGTTGGTTTAAAAAACCTATTTACACTTTTCTACTAATTGTATTGTAGAATTCAGTATAGACAATTTTTATTTATTAGTTTTTTTACGGTTGCTGGGTAGATGCGACAGTTTGACAGAAAATTTTCGTCATTGTAAATTGTAACACGAATTATACCAATGTTGTCTACATGTTTATAAAAAAAAGTCATGTAATAAATGTTTCATTCTTGTTCGGGAGTTATATAGTATTTAATTATCTTTTTCAATAATTGATCCATTAAAAATTACAAATGGCCTTTAGCAAAGTGAGGTGAGGTAAAGTTAAACGGATTCCGAAATAAACAGTTGTTTCAGTTAGCAAATTGTGGAAAAGAGAAAAGAATTGGTTGATATTGAATACAATGGAAGAAGGGAAACAATCTAGGTGTGAAGAATGAGAATGCGGAGGGGCAGGGGAAGGGGGTTAGGTTCACAAATTGGCCATTTGTCGACTGCTTGGTTGAAGGTGCCCGCGATTACCAGGAAAATTGTTGTCCTTCTCTTTTAGGACTAGTTGGCGTGCGCAGAACCAACACATTCTATTTGGTAAGTCCCTTCTCCACATCCCATATCTTTCATCATCTTTGTCGTAAACTTGGCCTACAAGGGCATAATGACCTGGCTTTATATGACAGCATTTCGCTGATGGAACTGGAAAGCAGAATTAAAATGGTTCACACACAAAGTTTGGATGCAAAATGGTTAATGAAAAATTCTGAGCAGAAACTTTCCAGAGAAGCATGATACCAGGCCAACATTAAACCTGGCAGTGAAAAAAAACATTTCACAAAGATAGTATATCAGCCCAGGTGAAGCTGGGAGTCCATTTCTACTTGCACATACTATACACAAACAATGATGCCACTGTACACCCATTGGATGGGGTGGGATTGGATGGGGTGGGATTGGATGGGGTGGGATTGGATGGGGTGGGATTGGATGGGGTGGGATTGGATGGGGTGGGATTGGATGGGGTGGGATTGGATGGGGTGGGATTGGATGGGGTGGGATTGGATGGGGTGGGATTGGATGGGGTGGGATTGGATGGGGTGGGATTGGATGGGGTGGGATTGGATGGGGTGGGATTGGATGGGGTGGGATTGGATGGGGTGGGATTGGATGGGGTGGGATTGGATGGGGTGGGATTGGATGGGGTGGGATTGGATGGGGTGGGATTGGATGGGGTGGGATTGGATGGATGGATGGAAAGGTGAAGGATTATAGCTATTCCATATAACTGCATTCAATTTTGAACTTCCATGGCAAGCATTCCACGTGCATAGACTAAGTGGACGCTAGAGGTGCTAGATGCATTAGGATCAGTGATACCCTGAACATGCTTGCAATGCAACCACTGGAGGTAGACTGAAGAAGCAACTGAGTATGGTCACCTTTGTGAGCATTTCGGCCACGTGCATCGCCGTCTGCGTGTGCAAGGTTATGGGACCAGTTTGAATGACAGAACGGCCGCCCGCCAAAGCCATCAAGATGATCAGCTGAAACGAAAAACGCACAACTTCATCTCTCCTCTTCTCTATACCATGAAAACATATCTGCAAGTACCCGTATTGAATTCATTTAATACGCTTCTCACTCCAAAAGATTTCACTTTAAAAACTGTGATGGATTGCTATCAATATCAAGTGAGGAAAATGAAAGAAGAAAAAAGGTCCCCTTTAGAAAATATACGGATGCGCCAGGGCTCAATAGAAGTGCTATCTACCGCCAAACAAAAGCTCAATTCCAGCTTCGCGCCCCTCCATGATTAAGAGGTCTAAGCTCTCACCTGGTCTTGGAGATGTTCGTCTACGCATGCCTCGTTCCTTATGCTTTTCAGCAACTCCTCCGCAGCTGCAGCCCCGACCTGCTCTGCGGGGATACCTAGCCAAAAAACACAAAATAACAAAGAGACAAATTGAAGCAAGATACTCAAAAGGGAGAGAAGATTATTGACAAATGTTGACCATATTCTCAACAATATAATGCAAGGTGAATTAAGATATTATGGTGCCTCAGATGAATATATCAAGATAGCAGTGATTTTTCAAAGTACCTTTCTTTCCGACTTGTGATCCAGATAGCAGGCAGCCAGTTGACGTTTCAGCAATGATCCTATTGGAAAACGATCGGTACTGCAGTTGTACAACAAAAATATGTTACAATTCAAAATGACGTTTAGGATGTGAAAATGAAGCAATGCAAAACAAAATTGCAATGTACATTTACCGGTTTCTACTAAAATGGTTTCGTTAGAAGTACTCAGAAGTTCAATAGCAGTCTCATACATGATGCCGCAGCCTGTCCCGAAGGCTTGCTTTGCTGGTATCTGATCACAGTCAATCTTGATCTGCAAATCTGGTAGAGATCGCCTTATGACGTCAGCCGCCTCTCTTGCCATGATATTAGCAACCTCAAATAACATATAGGGAGAGTCGAAATATTGAAGGGACATAAATCACATCATTTGAGATCGCAAACACTCATTTATCGATAGGAGATAATCTCCTGATTTCTAGCAAAAGGAACTCAACTTAGCCAAACAAAGTTAAAACTGCAAAAAGTCTCTTCTACGATGTTTTGACTCTATTCTCAAAATTATGAGATTATATCACAACATTGTGTAAGAATACTGTGCTGGGCGTATTGGTAATAAGCAATAAAATCAACAAGACATGACCAACATGAGTCATATAATGAACAAAAATTCAAATTCAGATTCCAATCCATTTCGATGCGCAGCGAGATTGGCCATTGAAGTTGGGTAACCTTGAGCGAAATCGGACAGAGAAAAGGTTGACAAGACTTAAATCTCTAAGTTATTCTCTCGTCCACGCTTCAGAAAACTTGCTACCTAATATGCTTGAAGGAATGACGTTGTCCTTGGAGAAGAGAAAATAAAAATGAAACTTATGGACTCCTATTCCTTTACCATTCATCATTTGTACCTGTGCTGTTAAATTAGCATGATCTGAGGTTAACCAATGGATACTAATTTTTCTCATGTTTTCAAATAAAAACTGCTGTGTATTGATAAAAATAGCACAATGATGTCTTGGTATTGTGTTTCAAACGCCTTAAAATCAAGGGAAAACTTGAAATAAAAAGTTGATAAATATTTATCATCTAAATAATATTGTATGACAATTTCGATTAACAGACCTTCTTTGGCAAAACTCCAGCAACAAAAGCCACTCCTCTGACATGAGAAACTTCTCCAAACTCCAACATCTGCACTGCTGTCAATTTATTAACTGGATTGACTGAGATCCTTACTTCACCACCCCCCTTTGGGAAAAATCCTCTAGAAACAAAACAGAGGAGACTGTCAGTAAAATTCTTGAGTTGCTGAATTTTTACCGTAATTGGGAATGCAAAACATTACCTCTTTCTTAAAATCATGAGAGGACACACCCATAGAAAGGCCTTGAAAAAGATGATAACATCTTAACCACACAATCAAATAAATTTCTGTCCCTCAATGTGGCTAATAATACTGACTATCAAAGCCATGGTTTTCTTTCTCTAGTAAAGAGCTGGGATGAGCATTGCAAAAAACATGATTGAATAAACTATTGGTACCATTAAAAAAGCTCTGCTCCATATTGTTACTAACAAATAACAGCTTACCTACGAACAATGCTACAATCCAATTCAATTCCAAATCTTTTCACAACTGGGACAAATAACTAGAAAATGAAAATATCAGATATATTAGCACAATTCTTTATCTATGTACCAGAAACAATACAAGAACTGAGAACTACAATTATTTCTTCTGTGAGTCAATTTTTGTTGTTGAAAAATCTGTTCAAAGCTTGTGTGCTTTTCAGGAATTCCATAAAAAAATAGACTCAACACTTCCACCTTATGTTGCCCTGAACTATACTTTCTTTATGCCAATTTGGCTACCAAGGGCTATTTGTTGTTGCCATGAATTTCAAAATCAGACCACCCTAAAAATCAACAAACTCAATCTCCTCTTCTTCTTATCACATCTTTTCTTGATTAGGGATTGTGTCATGAGATTTCCCATTTTAGAACTTTCTTATGCCCCCTTTAATCAGGGCAATAAAATCAGTTATCTATCACAAAGTAATCTGAATTTAAACATTTACCTCAGCAAAGAAATCAATAGGTGGTGCCATCTCTACATTTGTTCCCCCTTTAATGTACATTGTTGACTTTGCTGGACCATAAAGAAGGCAGGGCAGTGCCACTTGAATTATCAAGCTCACACTCCTGTACGCAGCATCCAAAACAAAGTCAAATGTACAATGATAAACATGAGACAAAAACAGTTCTTGATTATGTTAGTCCACATTCAATGGCATTTCAAAAGAAATTGAGTTAAACCTTTTCACAGCCTTGAATATGAAGCTGCATAAAATATAAATTTATCTTGATTTCTTTTGTTGAGCAGAGGCAAATGACAAAAAGGTTCTCTAAAGATGCTCAATCATCAAATAAACTGGTATAACAACCTTTAAATGTCAAATAAATGCAATTATATCAGTTAATGAAGAGCTGCAAATATCAAGCACAGTCATAAAGTTTATTCTGAAAATGGAAACAAAAACAAACCCGGCTGTTTTTATATCAACCCTGAAATCACCAGAGCAGATACAGCCTGGCTCAAAGGTAATTGAAGTTGATCCAACTTCAGCACCAAATAGCCTTCCATGACATATATCACTGACTATGTCTATTCCTGCAAAGAAAATAAGTGTTCTATCTTGAACGTCAAGCTAAACCAATGATCCAATGATATGTAGCATGATATATATATAAGTAGGCATTCCTGCGAATTACTTCCTTTATGCACAATAAACACATTACCTGCAAGATGCTGGGGGCGTAATCCGGGCTTGCTTCTTTTGCCCCTAATGTTGTTCACAGTTATTGGTACTTTCATCAAACAACTGAGTGTGATAGAATTCCTCAGAATCTGGCCACCCTATCAGCCAAATATAAAAAGCTCATCAATAAATCATCTAGAAATTTGTATTTAGGAGTAGCTTACTGTCGAAATTTTTGTTGCGGAATTATGTCTAGCTATCAGGGATAGGAAACAATGTGGTTTACGTACATTATATGGCCCTACAAATTTTAAACCCTGTGATGTAAAATTCAAAATACATACCCCTTCTAGTATCTCTCCATCTATAACTTTAACAGACATTTTAACGCACCCGGGAAGCAATTCGTGGCATAGTTTGTCATGCTAACCTTCTTCCAAGAAAAACTCCGACCGAGGCTCCTCGTACCAGAGGCGGATTGTCATATGAGCTGGCAAACAAAGGTGGGGGGAATGCGGTGGTGGCAAAATTAAGAAAAAACTGGGAAAGTGACGAGAGCTTTGAAACGTTTCCACGTTCAACTAGCTATTTTATAAGTAAAATTGTAATTAGGTTAATTTTTAAGTTAATATTTGTAAGTAGAATATTTTATTGAGGTACCCTCCTTAAACACGTGAACCAATAATGATAATAACAATAACCAATAAAGTAGAGAATTAAGATAGTCTTTCTTTATTTTCTTTATGTTGGACCAACCTTGCTAAAGTTTTCGGTTGAATAAGCAAGTCTATTTTCTTATCATTTTAATCAATCCAGTTTTCAGTTTCATGTATATTTTTAAATCCCACTACATACAATGTATCAGCTAAAATACTACGCGTATAAAATATTATAAAATGTTCATAAAATAAGATCAAGAGATACTAACTTAAATTAATTTTATGAAGAGAAATTGTAGGGATATTTTACAAATTTTCTTTTCTAATCGCGGAGGGAGCACTGCCTGTTTCAATCACTTGTCATACTGCCCCTTCCGACCTCCTTTGTGTTCATTCAGTTGCTCCTTTGCTTTCTTCGTGGGTAGTGCGTCAAAGGCCCAAGCTTATGGTGGCCCAAGCTTATGGTAATTCTTTTCACTCAGAAGTTGTTGTAAGCTGGTGTGAAGAGGGTTTATATATTGTTCTTATCTAGTTGCAGGGCAGGCGATTTGCTATAAAGTTTTTATGGTCGTGCCACCACTTTGATGGAATTGCTTTACATGGTCAACATTTGCTTCTAATCACTTTCAAAAATTAAGAATGAACGGAGGCGTTTCATGATTGACGGGAAACATAAAAAATGCTTGCTGATTGTTACACGATCCTGTAAATGTTTATAATTTCACAAAAAGTAAGAGAGGAAGCACTATTCAACAAGCCAAGCAGAGTTGGAAGTTTTATATGGAACAAAGTTGTAACGATTGAGCAAGTTGGAATAGAACATGCATTGGGTCTGCTGGGAAGAGGCGTCAAATCATGAACTAATTGCAATTTTGTAACAGTCTGTCTTTCCAAGAAGCAGCACAATCTGACATTCCTGGTCTTAGCACCGGTTACAAGTAATCAATCTTCTTTGGAATTCGTGTATAAGGGGTGATAGGCAAAGGCCAAGGGTCCCAGCAAAGATCGCTGGCTTGTCTAGCATTGCATAAAAGCTACCGAGACACGTTTAATAACTGCCAAAAGTACGACCGACAATTCCTCAGTTCGCATTCATCCATCCCTCTCCCCTCTTCACAAAACGAAATTACATTTTTACGCCCAACACTTCTCCCAATATTGACTGGGAGCTGTACTTTGCTACCAACGTTTGTTTGGGGGAAGGAAGGGGGTGGGGTCAACAGATCTTGGTCTTTCAAAAAGCGCAAAAAAGGAATGAAATACTGAGGTGTTCCAAGGGGGTATTGATGGGCATTGTCCATGTTTAGAAAGGGCGAAGCCTCCATAGAACTTATTCGCCTGCAAACTCTTCTCTTTGCTCTTCACTGAACCTTTTTGCTAAATAGCTTGGGAAAATACCCAAGCAGGAAATGGCGGCAAGAACGTAGCAAAACGCGCCAGGAAACTGTGCTACGAGCGACGAGTATGTTGTGTGGACAATCACAGTTGCGACTATCGAAGCAATTGCATCCATCGACAATGCTACTGATAGTATTGTCCCGTAGTTCCCTGCGTTCCCTTTCTTAGAAACTATAGACCGTAGAGTTGGCGCTACGAGTGGCCCGAATATGTTCAGGACTTGAATGGCGAAAAGCATTGGCGACGACGCTGCATTTCCAAGGAGGATGAAGTAAATGCTACCTAGACCAAAGAATGCCATGCCTATATTGAAATCGCTCCATTTCAGAAAGCGCTGAATAACGAAATTTAGTATAACACCACCGACGACGAATCGAAGGAGGCCTTGCAGTGATAGCAAGTAACCAACTTCGACGGGGGACAAGTTGAACGGGTGATTTGTGATGTAAAGGACAAGAATAAGTGCTTCGCCGACCAAGCATACTGTGGATATGAATACAGCGGTCATGAGGGCCAGGACGACCTTGGAGTCACCTTGCTCCCTCACAATTACCTTAAGTTGCTTGAAGTGCTGAACAGGATTAAAGTCAGCCAGAAACCGGCGTAGCCTTGGCTTGAAAGATTCTCCATCCTCTGAATGCACCCCATTACACGAATTCACCCCATCACAAGAGTGCACCCCATCACACGATGCCCCCGTCTGCGAGTCTCTGGACTGACCCTCGCAACCTTGCTTTCCTTCGGTAGACACCGCACGCTGCTCTTCCCTTCCCTCGTCTGTCATATTTGCGTCATTCTTAACAAAGATGATGAGCCAAAGTAGAGCAATGGCGTCGATCCCAACAGAAAACAGAAATGAAATGGAAAACCCGTAGGTAGAAATCGCAAAGCCGCTCACGAGTGTGAAGATGCAGAGAGACAAGCTGATTATGCCGTCAAGAAGCGTGAGCCTGAAGGTGCGCTCCTCCTCCGTTGTTATCCGGGACAAGTAGGAGCACGTGAGCATGGTGACGCCCACGATGTCTCCACTCAGGCCGCCAAGGCTGACGCAGATGAACAGGTAGGCTGGCTGGACGGACTTCCACGAGAGAATCACGTACACGACACTCTGCAAACCAAATACGACGATTTGAAAAAACAAGGCACTCTTAGAGCCAAAGGCATCAGCAAAGGAACCCAGAAGTGGAACGGTGCAAAAGGAAATTGTTAAGGACACCGAGTAGAGTGCCAACATCCACTTGGCGGTAGTAGACTGAACTTGAGACTGTATAGCAATGTTAACCGGGTTGGTAAGGTTCTGGCAAACGGATAAATTGAAATCGCGGTGGCAGATGGAGTTCAGCATGAACTGAGGAAGAATGACGAACTTGAAAACAGCCGAGGCAACGCAAAGAAAAAGCACCGGCTCCACTGTGACCTTCTCAAGGCATTGTCGTAGTCGATACTGCTTGGAGGCTGCTTTTTGTCCTGATGAAAAATCAGACATCTGCAAAGAAAATCAGTAATCAATAACTAGGGCTGATATTACAAAAATTACTTATTACACGATGTTCCTGTTCAACAATTATTCGACTGGCTTGCAACTGTAGCACTCTAATCGTTTTAAGAGCCAAATAGGGTTTTAAGAAAATTGTCAAAAAGATTAAAGCAAAATGTGGTGGGAAAACAAAAATACGAAATTGAAAACCAAAAACAAACAAAATCAAAGATACAATTGAAAATTCAGCGCCACAATTGAAAATGGCGGCCGTCGACGACAACGTGCTTATTTTGCGATGCCATCGTATTTCTATTGGGGTATTTGCAGATTATTTGCTGATAAGTCAAGATATTGCAGATTTCAGAAAAGGGTATTCGATTAAGTGACTCGATTCAATAAAACTAATTTCGTTGTCTCTCGCCCAATTCGCACGGCGTTCAAGGTGGAAGTCTGCATGCGATGAGGTGCGTCGAGCCTGAAACTACCGCAACACTTGTTATAATATATGAATTATATAAGAATCGGAGTGCAGTGAATGTGTATTAGAATCGCATTGCATCTTCTTCTAACTGCGCGATGATAAAATATATTACTCCGCTGACAAACATTTTCTTTAACAGAAGCTGGCTTTGCGTATAAGCCCCCTTCATATAAAATGCACCGTTGGAGGCTCTTGAAAAATGATCTTATGTGTACCCTGTATTAACATGGCGGTTGTTGGTAAGACTGTTTGGCCAAGTCTTAGAGGCGAGGGTGATACTCAGCAATTACAATACTTCATTCCATCTCTGGTTTCCCGCCTGCCAAACTTGGTGGTTGAAAGATCGTCCATAGAAACGGAACTAAAAGCTATAAATTTACAGTTTCTAAGGCAATAGTGGATGAATGTCAACACAACCTGCTGCTAAATTAAATAATGTGCGGTAAATGATGAACGACACTTTAGCGGTGGAAGTAGGTAAGATGGGCGGGGCATGGATGCTCTCGAAGCACCTGATAGACAACAGTTTCAAAAGGGGCTTCTTTCGGCAGAAGCTGATCCTTTATTTGTACAGTAAGATGGTTCAAACCATTCACAACTAGAAGCTACAAAGACGCTGGAACATTCACATTTAATTCTAAGAAATCATAGCTGAGTTATTGTCCTTGATGGTTTTGGCAAAATATCTTCAGTTTAAATCTTTAGGTCTGGAAAACATTCCGTTTACAGATACTGCACAAGTGCACCAAGATCATGGGATCAAAGTACAGAGCGCCGTAGTAATGCGCTGATGCTTAGAATGAGGATCTGAAAGTACCAAAGTTCTTACCGCCACGTCAGAGTAGGAAGGATTCATTGGCATGTCATCGACTTGCAGGACCAGTGCAATCGAAACTTGAAGCTAAACGACAACGCCAAATGACTGCCCCACACGACTCCACGCAGTCTTTTGGCTAGTTCCAAGATTCAGAAGGAATGCTAATAGGAAACTGGATACACATCTTGGATGAGGTGACAGAGAATGACGTTTTAGCGCCCAAGACTGAAGAGGAGACACTAAATCCGGCTGCAAAATCAAAGGCGAAAGCTGGTAATTAGAGCGTCTCTCCGGGCACTTAAACAGGATTATCCACCTCCACTTGGATTCCACGGCTGGGAACAGGAACGAAGCACACGAATGAAGCACACGAAAAAGCCAATTGCCGGTTCCTCAGGCTAGGAAGCGACAGCGTTGCTAAGTACGGGGGTTCAAATGGCATCTGGTAATGTCTAGTGTATTCAATCTGTCATTCAATATTTAAGCATCCACCAAAATGCCTTTCTACCTTAAAATCGTCACAGTGCCCTACTGCAGCAACAAAGCGTTATACAAAGATGCAATCGAGACAGAAGCTCCTTAAAGTCAACATTTTTCAGGTCGACCATAAACTTTTTAATGAGGCTGTTGAAGAAAATTTGATGAAAGTTAACCAGGAAAGAAACTCACGCTTTGGAATCGTTTGGTCACAAACCTGTGACTTTGCTTAGACATTATTGACGACGTCAAGAGGTGTCAACTTTGATAACGTCAAACCTATCTGCTTTCAATATGATTAGATCGGTCATATATATGCTCAAACGGATATAGTGCGAGCCTCTTTGCGAAAAATTGACCTATTCTTTGGCTCAAAGCAGAGCGTTTCCCTTCTCTACTCTTTTTCTTGAAATCTAAAGGATGGCTTACCGTTTGTTGCTTGTATGAATAAATGTAATCTTTCGCTGCCACTTCTCTTCTCTTGAGCAAGCAGTTAACCTCACATTTGACTGTTTACTTCGTACCCACCTCCAAATATATGGTGATACGAAAGGCCCCTTGCCGTGTCCTACCCTTTTGAAATTCACAAATCCCATTAATAAGAGTTTTTGGCGGAAGACTAAAAGGCTCATCGTACCTTCGACCAAACCGGTGTCTTCATTTGACCGCTGGTAAAAACGTAAGCAGAAATGCTATTCACACTGGTAGAAAGAATTAATCTCAGCAGACTCTGTAATATTGAATTCCGAGAAATTTTGTCAATGAACATAAGATTCGTCTATTTCAAAAATTGTTATAAAATTAATATATTTGTAAACAAAGAGCGATTCTATTTTTGACTTAAAAGTAAGAGTTCTTTAGGGGCACAAAATATTTTTGATTTCATTCAGTATACTGCTTAGTAACTGAAAGTCTGTTCCCTTGATATCCACTGATATGCTCTCGTTTCCCTAAAACATTAAAAGACTTATGAAAAGATCACATTGACGCTAAAAATAAGTGATACAAGAAAGCAAAGAACAGTCAAAAAGTTTATCTCTTCAGAAAACACGCGAAGATGATGGAAGGAGTGAGATAGGAGAATGTCAGAGAAATACACTTTCCATGTCTTTGTCCATGGCAAAAAATTGATAAAAGTTAAGGATAAACCGTTAAAATAGCGACCGGAGACGCTCAACCTTAGAAAGAAGAAGGGAGGGGTAGAAAAAGACAAATAAACATGTCAGGAACAGGATGAGCTGAAGTAAACGCAGCACTGTTAAAAGCTAAAGGCATGAGGGAAGAATATGATACCTTTTGCTTGATGAGGAGTAAAATTTCATGGTGTTGGATCGTGCACCCGTAAATTGATGCACCCATCTCCACTCTTTCTACGACTAGAGACAAAATACGAACACAATTAATCAAAATAGAGTTTAGTTTCTCGTGGGGGCTTTGACAAAGGCGCTTGCATGGGTCCTCAAGTTTGGAAGACTGTTAACTGCTGGTTCCAATCCATGTCTACCTTTAATCAGGTGCTTTATAAAATGTTTTCTTGTTTAACTAACTATCCAAACTAATATAGCTGAGCTAGCAAAATAATTGTTTAGACTACAGACATACCTGAAGTGTGAACATTTGAACAAATTTTATTTATGACGTCATCAAACTCGATGTCACATGCAACCTGGACCTAAATATCAAAGAAGAGTATAAGAATGGAGGTTCATTTGAAGAGAGGGTAAAAATATCTAATAGATAACTGAAAAGAATAATTAAATTCCTGAAGTACTTCATGGCAAAAGTTGGTAAAAATTTCAAAGCGAAACAAAGACACTTGAAAGGTGATGATTGACAAAGTGTTCGAAGAAAGCGAAGAGTTCATTCAGTAGTCGAAACTTCATAGAATGGATGCTGAGGTCAACACATACATTCGCCGACTGCTTCTCAGTAAGGGTGCCACCAGCGAGCAGATTAGCGAAATAACCCCTGAAATGGAAAAAGAGTCGACAGGATACAGTGATTGGCAGTTGCATGGGTCAAATGCGAAACACGATCCATTCGAAATCAAAGAAACTTCAGTGGTTAAGTAAAAGGTTAAGTAAAAGGCTAATTTTTGACAGGAACATGTTGGGCCATTCCAGCCAGGAAAACATCTTAACGACGCAACAAGAGATAATTACACTAATGACGATAAATGAAGAATCACAAATTCAGCGTGGAGTATGTCAAATTCATTTACTACACACCGTTTTAAATCTTGCTGCCCAAAGCGAGCATATTCTCGATTTACAACAACATTTTAACTAAAAATTATCACAAAAGCTTGACGATTTCGTAAACAAGCTTTGCTAAAAACATGGAATTTTCCAAACATTAACTTGAAGCTGATTTAATGTCAAAACTAGGTACAGCTTTTTACTCTCAAGTAAGGTATGACAGTTCATGATCAGATTGGGTGGAGAAAAGGGGCCCGCTTTTATAGCCTTATTAGACGTAATATTAACTGATATCTTGTGACAATTGAGCTTCCGAGTGCAAACAAGAAACTCTAGCGTATTAACTATGCTGATTAACTGGAAAAGATGCTACGTCCTTTGTCAGAGAACACACACCCTCATTCAAGACTGCCCTTTCCGTCAAAATCAAGAACTTCCTTCTTTCGTCACCTACTCAAAGAATTCTTTCTGTTTCAGTCAGATGTCAAACATTTAAAATCAGCCAACAGAGATGCAGTTCAAAAAGCTGTTACAATTGGTCATTTTTCATCTAGAAAAAGCAGACTCTGGCACAACAATTGTTCGTCCTTCACGTCTTGCTAGTGTATCACATTTCCAGCCAAACCAATGATGATAGTTGCAGTGACCCCTACATTTCACAGAACGCCATTTTTTCTAGCGGGTGAGAGTACAAAGAGCGACCATAAAACAAAAAAACTGTTGGTACCGCTGAGCAAGAAAATGAGTTTAGGCCAGGCAGTCGCATTAATCGTGACCGCTTAATTCAAATTTTCGCATCTCCATGTGAAGAACTCGACAGCAGCCGTGACGTTATGACGTCTCATCGCGCACACTTGAAAAACCTAGGCCGAACCTACCTGTCAACCGCTGTTGAAATTATGAATGCAGAAACTTTAAAGTTTATTTTGAAGTCGACTTTTTCGCTCGTTGATCCATCTGAGCCCTGTAAAAGTGCCTTGTTAATACAATGTGAAAGCAAACAAACATACGCAGCTCTTGTTCAAGATGAAGAGCTTACAGAAGCAATGCCAAACCATGTAAACTATTAATGAAGAACGAAGTTACACTTGTCCCTACCCTGACAAACCTTTAAACAAAATGATAAAAAAGAAACCAAAAAATCCAAAATAAAATTTTACTAAAGATAGGAACTTGTCAACGGTTCTAAACTTGAAGAGTCTGAAAGGGTCTGATATCTACTTTCAAAAAAGCGTAGCCTTTAACTTATGATAACCACCCACAAATGGTCAGCTTCCAAACAATATAAATCTCCAAATAAGAAAGAAATTTAGGAACTTTAGCATTGGGTGCCAATCAAGGCATCTTGCCATACGAAAGCCTTCGCAATTTTGAGGCCCTGCAGATGTGTTCCATGGGAAAGGGATTTGAAGCTCAAACTTAGACCAAATGCTACCCCACGCTAGCAGGTCAAAACCTGAACAATAGCCTTCATACAAATGCATGGATGCACTTCCAATCTGAGCTGCGTTTTCAAATTCCAAACTGATCATTCATTTCGTGACAGGAAAGATGGGTGTGATTGACACTTAATGTTCCACTTTGGCTTGAGAATAAATAATGTTCCAATAGAAAGTAAAGACGGACAAAGGACTAGTGGTGAGACAAATACCTTGGCAATGTATGTTATCGTGCCACGCAGCCACTGGGGCATCGCAATGCTTTCAACTGAAAACGCAAACTGTCCTTCGTTCGTGGTACCTAAAATAACGAGTATTCATGTACATATCACTAAACAAAAAACATGAAACATAGAACAGAACATGTTACAAGGAACGGCTGTAAGGTGAAGCTCTCATCAAAGGTAAACTTAGGATTCCTCGCACTGCAATACTGGTACTTTCATTGCTATCATGTTCGGTAAGGATTCATTTTTGTAGGTTGACTTTGAAACTCTGAAAGAAAAAGAAATGAAATACCTGGGGGCAACTGGAATGGCACCTTGACTGGATCATGCGATGAAGCTCCAATCTACAAAACACATTCTCACAACTTCACAAAATCAACCTGAAGCGCACCTGGGGAATTTTTCGAATTACAAGCAAAGGATTGATCAAGGGGGAGTCATGTTGATAATGGCTTGCATCATTGAGAAGGAAAGAGAAGCTGCACTACTCACATTTCGATGCATTTTCATGTTGAGAGAGTCGATAACATTGAACTCTAAGGACGTTAGTTGTGAATCACCCAGGTTGCTAGCAAAAAGCAAGAAAAGTGGTTGAATGATGGGTAAACGTGATGCTTTCTAAGACACTGCTTTACGCAGATGGCATGGCAGATCAACACAAAATGACGTCAGTACGGTGATGCTTCTGAGAAACAGATTGCTTTTGCTGCTTTAGAGAAAAACATTGATGGGAAATTATATGTTAAACCCCCTCCCTTTCACAACCTGACAACTCACCACCCCGCCACCCCCCGGGACTCTATCCCCAATCGCAATAGCAAATTTTGGTTAAAATACCAAATCAATTACTACACAGTCGATTGGACGGAGTTCAACCCACAACGAAAACAAACACGGACTGACGAACTAAAAATGCAAATCTTTCATTCGAAGCGCTAGAACATTGTGAAAATGCTTTTTGAAGCACATGGGCGTACAGCGTTGCAACTGGGCAACGAGCACAGGGAGTCTAAACGTGGATGAGCGAAGCATTCACGTACCTGAATATCACCGACACAATGGCTTTGTTTTTCTCCCTTTGGTCAACTTTAATGTCATATATCTACAGAAGGGAAAGTTTGAAGGCTTTAAAGAGAGACTCAATATTTGCTGTAGAGGCCCAGCCACCTTTTTCGGATCGAGCTCCAAATGTAAAGAACGGAGCTAAAAAGTGAATTTTAAACTATGCTATCTAGAAATGCTTCAAACTGAATATTTGAAACTGGGATCAATATCAAAAGGTACTTTGAATGTGTTATTGGTTGACTACAAAGCAAGCCTATGGTGATGATTATTAGCTGAATCAGGTAAAAGATGGAAATGGAGATGATGAAGCAAAACAGCAGAGCAATGACAGACGATATGACGTCACTACAAACAAACCATACCATTCGAAGGTTGGAGTCTTCACCCAAAAGCGAATAGTGGGCGTGAGGCTGCAACAAGATGCAAGAGAAACGTGAAGCGAAAACGTGAAGCGAAAACGTGAAGCGAAAACGTGAAGCGAAAACGTGAAGCGAAAACGTGAAAAACATGTAGATGTTCATGTGAACCAAGTCAATAACACGAATAAACTAATGAAGAATGCGACAATCAAACAATCAATGGGGTGGCACCCTACACATTCAAATAAAACCTGTTTGTAATTCCTGGATCTTTAAGCAACTCCCTGCCTTGGATCAAGTTGAATCTTTTAGAACCACCAATTAATGCTTACATGGACGCTTGCATTGTCTGATTCCATAAATAATGACTCTTCAGTCTTATCCACCTCCTCCTTTCCTAACTCCTCTTCTGCTTGCTTTTTGCTCTTCTTTTTTTCCTTTCTATCCTTCTTCTCTTTCTTCTTTTCTTTAGCTTTCTAGCAGAGCATCGAAATCGCGATAAGAAAGGGATTTTCTTCAATATAAGCAGCGCCACAATTTCATTACATCGGAATTCCATTGCTCTGTTTGTTGAAGCACAAAAGCTGCTTTTTGACTTTTATAAATCCTTCATAAACTACACAGTTGAATTACAATGGGTACAAAGCCAAAAAGGAGGCATTCTGTTTTCATATTTCAAGCTGATCAACCTTCGATCAAGATCAGTTCAATATGGCGAGCATCCTGTACTGTTAAAAGTGGATTGGCTGTACTGTTAAAAGTGGATTGGCTGTACTGTTAAAAGTGGATTGGCTGTACTGTTAAAAGTGGATTGGCTGTACTGTTAAAAGTGGATTGGCTGTAGTGCCAATCATTGAAAAACACTGAGACAACTGACATATGAGAGCCATTGTTACCTTGGGTTTTGGGACCACAGCCACCTCGTCATTCGTATCCTTGTCCCCTTCAGATTTTGGAAGCTGATCGATCTCTGCAGGCTTTGCTTGTGCCACTTCCGCTTCCTGCATTTGATTAACAAATGTACTGGAATACCCAAACCATTGGTGTAATCTTCGAATTACTAAATAGCGTGTTAACAGGCTTGAAAGTAACAACACGTTAAATATATACTGATACAAAAGCAAAAGCAAATGTAAAATAAGAAACGGAAAAGAAATCAGATGTTTAAAGGAAACAAGAACCAGAAAGGATGCCAGAAATGGAAAGGAAAAAAATTTAAAGACCTTGGGAATCGCTGGAGCAGCATCAGTTGAAGACAACCAAAAGTCCATTTCATCAACCTGGAAAGGATTACACGTGAATAGATATTAATGCGAAAATGATCTGAAAGAAGGGGTCGTCATACCAAGCTAAGCGTTTTCGTTTTCAAAATACCCTGCTTTGACTGTTTAAAAATGTTTGGATGTGAATGAAGAGTGGTTTAGGAAAGGAAGGGAAAGGTTTACGTTTACTCTATGGGACGAAATGAGAATATTTAAGGCACGTGCTTTCATTATACATAAATCAAAGTTTTTAGTGAACAAGAAGATGTCATTTACCATTTCTTTATGGATCTTTATGGATGTCATTATTTACATGCGTTTATTAATTTTCATCAGTAAATACTAATGGAGTCAACTATTGGACGTTGTCTCAGGATCAATAAGAAACGGAACAAATCCATTCAGTTTTTAGCTCTTACGTTCTTCTTGTCGTGGTCTGTAATTCCATTGTTTGTATTCGAAATCTGAAGTTTAAGGGACAAAATTTTCAGACTAAAAGCAGGGATCTGATTCATCGTAATCGACGGCCAATTTTGAAGGTAGATTGGAAGGGACATAAATCGTGCCAATGACGTATTTGCAAGAGGCGTTTGCTTGTTTGACCGATACAACAACAAGTGGATGAAAGAGGAGTCAAGTGGCAGTAGTGAACCCTAATGAAAGACATCTCATCCCCACTCATCAGCTCTGTTGTGAAGCAGGTTTTCGGGCAGGTGATCAGAAAATCAGAAACGACAGGCGATCGAGACGATGGCCAGTTCACATGTTTTTGAAATGAAAACATGGCAGGCCCGCGAGTAGTAATTCACTCACATCCTTGTCACTGCCACGGCTTTTCAGTTCTTCGGCTTGGGCCAATAATGTTGCTTTGGTTTGTGCTGGGGAGGCTCGCGCATCTACGGAGAAAAGTAGACAATGCGGAGGAGAAAGGCTCCAAGGAAGAGGAAATCATTGGGTGTAGCAATAGGCAGGTCACATGTTGATGTACAAAAATGATATTACAATACACTGGTGGTGGGAGGTGCACTAAAAGAGGCCTTACTTTCACTAAAATGTACCTGGCACTAGAGACGCCTTACAACACATGTGAAAGCAAAATCATATTCGCATAGCAGCATCGCCACCTTAACCTCTAGGCATCTCAAAGTACCGAATTGGTACCGTGCTAGCTGATTGTGCTTCGTACTGATTGTGCTTCGTACCGCGCTCTTTCTTGTCGTGAGACTTCGCCCTCCGTTTCTTCACGCTTGATGACTTTGGCTTTGACTGTTTAGCTGACGTCACTTTTCCTTCTTCGTCTCTCTTCTTTTCATGCGAAGAAAACCCAGATAGTAATTAATTCAACCTATCCATTAACAGACCCTGTGGTGAGATTCTGGGATTGCCTCTATGAAGATAAGGGATGCGAAAGAGTTGTGAGTGCTCTTTTGGGAACCCCAAACGCTTCTCGGGCAACATTCTCACGAACAGATATAAAACATAACAGATGTAAGATATAGCAGGTATAACAGATATGATATATAACAGATATAAACCAGGCTTTACAGGATTTTGTCAGCTGAAGCTAGTAAAATTAGCTCTCTAACAGCCAGCTACTCTCTAGTATAAAGTCAAGCTGATTGCACGTGCTGCGAGAAGGACAACATGAAGAAAGCGCCATGGAACATCCCTAGTTTTTAACTCCAACGTAAAACATTGCTGCGTCCAAAAATACCATTCGTTGTGCCACGAATCTTAGTCTCTATTGGCATGTGCCTCGGCATGCAGTCGAACTAACACTAGGCGACACAAAAAATCTTGAAACTGAAAAGTAAAAAAAATCTTTATCAGAGACCAATTAAAAATATATCACCTTTTTGCTTGGCTTTTCTTTCGAGCCTTTCTTGGGCTTTTTTGACTTTTTCTTCACCTGAAGGACAGATGACGCATATATGCAAATGAATTTCTCTTACAAATAACTTTAAGAGATCTAAGAAATCTAATAACATTAAATAAGCATAATAGATAAGAGTTGATTACTTGTTTATTCCAAAACAAAGAAAATGAACTTAATGCTCTTCTGCAATCACTGCTTCCACAGGTCCGTCTTTCACTCACGAGGCATGTTTTCATTCCATCTTTCACTCACGAGGCATGTTTTCATTCCATCTTTCACTCACGAGGCACGTTTTCATTCCGTCTTTCACTCACGAGGCGTGTTTTCATTCCATCTTTCACTCACGAGGCATGTTTTTATTTCGTCTTTCACTCACGAGGCATGTTTTCATTCCGTCTTTCACTCACGAGGCATGTTTTCATTCCGTCTTTCACTCACGAGGCATGTTTTCATTCCGTCTTTCACTCACGAGGCTGGATTTTCTAGACAATGTTTAGTTAGCGGAGAAAAACTAGATGATAGCATGACTGAGTTATTTGCTGTCTGACTGAGGTATAAGTCACCATTCACTGCTGATATTTGAAAACAGGAATGAAGAAAAAGCGAGGTAACCTACGTTGGAAAATTTCAAGACCTATAAGATTTCAGATTACCCAGGGTGTAAAGTAATTTCTATAAAGAAAGAATCAAAATGCATACAGGCGTTTCTGGCTGGTCTGCTTGGTTCGCTTCAGTTCCGTTCTCCCTCGCATCTTCCACCACACGATGAGTCCGGACAGGCAGCACTTCATGCACTTCCAGAGGCCTGCAATAGAGGCCGACATTCGCACCTTATACTCAAATTTTCATTGCCATCCATAAGAGATAGCACTCGACCTAGGGCTCGGCCAATGTCTTGCATCCCATCAACATGCCAAAGTAGCTTTCAAAACTTCATACGGGAAACTGTGTTGAGGACAGTCACATGGGAAGTAAATAGAGTCCGGCGGCAAATGCATTAGAGCAATTCTTACTTATATCAGAGGTACACTGGATTCGAGCAAAATCAACCGCATCGAGAATGCGCAAGACGCTTCGCTTCGCTGATTGCGACAGCCTTGGCCCCAGACTCCCCAGACAGCCTTGGGGATAAATTCCCCCAGATATTCCTGCATTCAAACTACACTACGGGAGCTGCAAGGACATCCAAATTCCAAGATATAACTTTGAATATGTGAAAAGAGGTTTTCATTATTCAGCTCTTACTGCATGGAATATCATCCCTATCACTATCAGTGAACTGCATAATGCTTACGCGTCAAGGTCAATATCCAGTTGCTTGTGAGGATCACTGTCAGCGAGGTTTTGAGCTTCGTCGTCGTCCTTCAAAGAGAGATGCTGCTGTCAGGAAGATTGTCTTGCACAATCAGCAACAAATAGGTAACAAGTGGGAATACTCTATTAGCGATCAAGCTAATTAACAGCAACAAAGGTGTTTAGCAGCGGCTTATAGCTTGTGCATAGAAATGGCTTCGCTTTAGGATCTATCAAACGTACGTGTTGTGGAAATCGATGAATCTATGTAACAAACTGCAATTCTCAGCTTTTTGGCAAGGATTTCCATCCAAATGTCGTTCTTTTTCTTTGTTATCTTCAGAAAATTGTTCATTATGGTCCAGAGGAAAGCCGAAAAATAGTAAATACGATAAGAAGAACTCACATCAGCTCCTTCAATGGCCATTACTTCATAAGATGGTAGATTTTGTTCGTCTTCACTCGACTCAGCGTTTCCTTTTCCTTTTGAAAGGAAAGACAGTATCATAATTTCCTTGCCATTTTCAAACTCAATGATTTGGAGAACTCTGTATTGCCGAACTAAGCTTCAACGAAAAACTGACGGTGAAAACATTTGAAATCATGAAATTCAAGTTGCCGGATTAATCTTACCGTAAAAGCAGGAACTAGCAGTCGGATTCGCGTTTAATAGATTGCTATCAGGAATAACGGAAAGATTTACTTGCCTTTTGCACAAAATAAGGAAAATCCGAAAATCGTTTGCACTTATGACAAAATAATACACACCCTTCTTTCTCTTCTTCTTTTTATCCTTCTTTGACTTGCCTTTCTCTGAAAGGGAATTCTTTACAGTCATAGGGGAAATGTTGAATGTCGCCACGAGGGGATTTGGCGGGCAAAAGCCATGCCATGGCCATGCCACCCCAGTTCTACTCTTTTGTCAATGTAAACAGGTTACAGTGAAATGACGAAAGAAAGTTATAACGTTGTGGAGTGGCTGAAAACCATAGACCGTATACTGGAAAAGTGCTGAAACATAGCCATGATTTGGAATAAGACACCCAACTAAAATAAAAGATGATCTAGCCTTCGAAGCGAGACAATTCTCACTCTGCCAAGGATAAGGCTGAGCAATTATAAAAATGACAATGATATATTAACCACATGATAACAGCGTAAAAACAAACTTTCGATATGCAATGAAACAGGAAGATCCAGAGAGGCGACTGGAATATCGTCTACTGAGTATTCCTCTTTCTGAAACGGAAAAGGGTCGACCGTAAGCAAATGGAACATCCGTGTATACAAGTTAACATGCCAAAACGCTCACACAATCTCAATAAACTTGGTAGAAAAGTTACAATACAATAAACTGAATTGGATTCTTGTGCAGTATACTCAAACCCAGACCTACAGCTATCTAATGGCCTAATTGAAATATTAAATCAATTGGTAGCATTTACCTTAGGTGTGTCCATTTTCAGATAGTGTGGGTTACTTGCTTGCAACTGTTTTCGAACACCTCGCGCCTGCAACAAGACAAATTGGTTTCAACAAGACAAAAAGGGCGCAGACATAGCGAGGTCATCAGTCCGACATGCCGATCAAACAGCCGAAGCCAATTAGGTGCAATTCATACAAACCTTTTCGACTTCTTCGGGTGACAGAACCTGATACCTTTCCTTGTCCTCTTCATACATGCCGCTGCAAAAGACAGCAAAACGATTAAACGATAAAATAATTATTTCACAATAAATGTTAGTGTAATTTAAGGGCAAAAAGCAATATAAATAATCAGAAGCAATTAGAAAACTACATAGACATAAAACGTTGAGTTACTTTGTCTTTTGATCAGCAAAGAAAGCTGGCTGATCCTCATCTTCATCTTCTGAAGTATCAGACTGAGGCTCGTTGATCCATTTGTCTAGATCCAAGCTTGAATGTAAGAAAATAAACATTTTATCAGAGGTTTTTGAATAGTTTTTGGACACCAAATGGTTGTCTGGTGGAATCTATCAGGATTCTTAATTACGTTGGATTACCATGAAGGATCCATTTCATTATCTAATACTCACTGGAGTAGGAATTACAATACACATCATCTATTTCTCAGTCTGTCATTTTTCTTCTATGAAACACTATAAATTGGTTCACATTCTTGAGTTAAAGGCTGGCAAACGAAAAGAAATTCGACGATTACCCATCGGGTACAGGAACCTTCTTCTGTGCCTTAACAGACACCGGTAGGAGCTCCTCCGCAAACAACTGAGACAGCAACGTAGCGCATTCAGTATCTACAACGCAATAAACAATATAATACAAATTGGCTCAGTTGCAACCAGGCAGTGTGCGCATTGAGATCGATTCGGGCAATTTACAAAGCACATGCAAGATCATAGTGTTAGCAGGTTCAAAGAGAGAGAATTGCAGTGATGAATCAACAGAGAAAGCAAATTCCTTTGTCGTTGATAACTAAAACATTAAGAAATGCTTACTCGATTCCTTTAACTTCAGTATGTAGTTGACAATTTGCAAAGCACAACAAGCCTAGAAATCACAAAGAATCAAAATCAATTCATGTGCTAAAGAGACACGTGCAAATCTATGTGCAAACATTTAAAACTTTCGGTGGCAATTCTGCAATTCATAAATAAAGTACTTACCCTTTCCTGTGCTTCCAGATTGGAGCTTTGTGCAAACAAAGGCAGTTTGTCTCGAATCATTTGTCCAACTTCGATAACAACATCACTATCACCCTTAAAATTAGAGGAAACTATTATTGAAGCCTTCTAATAAGACGTCTTGTCTAAGATTATGAGCATCGAAAACGGTCATCATCGTCATTAAGTCATGTAGTCATTCTTAGGTGTAAGCTTGACGTCTTAACAGTCGACCATTCTGAAGCGAACAATTGTCATCAGACCTGCACATGTATCGATAAGCAAAGACAACATACCTCTTTCTCGGCTTTCACAACGATTCTCGAGTATAGCTTCAAAATGTTTTGCAGATAAACACCCTGGATGTGACCAGGCAGAGAAGTTGCCTTTGTGTGGAGAAGCGATTCTAGCCTTTCTCTCAAGTCATCCAAATAGCTGGGAGAAAGTTAAAGGAGTCGTCAATTCGTGATACATCTATGGCTCAACAATGCATAATGGATACAAGGAGGATTTTAAAGAGAAAACTCATCGTGTGAAATCGTTGAGGATCTTGCAGTGACCTAAAATGCACTTCTATCATAATAAAGTCGATCATAATTGAGTCAAAGAGCAGGCAATGCAGGTGCGAAAAAGTGAGACAGTTTTTTGAAAATATCTTTGTGACATTAGTTTGATACGACTAGTATCACAGTCACTGCATCATTGACGAGATGAGATCGATGTGACCTAGCAACAATAATAGAGGCATACTCCGAGAATTCCCCCGAAATCCAGGCGGCCGCCGAAAGGACTTCAGAAAATCCATCTTTGTGGGCGCCACTTGTTAGTAGGTTGATCTTCTCTAGCAACTGCGACTGAGAAAAAAATTCGAAATTTCAGTTGGCATGTCACACCAATAAATGATAAATGCATGAGGAATAAAAAATCATCGACAAAGGAAAATAGCATGAATAAATAAAAACAACATGCATCAATAAATATATGAATTGATAAAATAATAATGAAATAATAGCAACATCAATAATAAATTAAATAAAGCAAAATGAATATATATAGCAATAAAGTGCAGAGTCTACACGAACCCTACTTGCAATCGATACTTATATTGACTTAACATAAGTGATTAATTGTCTCTTTTAAAAGAAAAAGAGAAAACAGGGTATCCAACTCCTTTTATTCCGAATACGAGAAAATGGCTTCAATAACAACATACAACAACAACAACATCTCACCAGCGTCTTGACAGCGTATTGCCGCACGGCTTTGACGCGAATGGAGACGTCGAGCATTTGCGCTGCTATCAACTTGCCAAGCTTCGTGTTTTCAACAGAGCTTAGCTGCACAAGACAGTCGATGTACCTAAAACGTCGGTTAGAAGAATAAGAAAGCTGAACTAAAAGAATATTCGACAAAACTAGCCACAATAACATTTACGAAAAGAGAAAACGGTCAGCCTTCAAAGAGAAGGTAGAACTGGGCCTAAATGCCAGATTAATTAAAAAGGTTGCACCCAAGCAAAGAGAAACTGAGCTTGGCTTACCATTCAAAGTTGGTGATGTACTGATAGTTTGACTGGCTGCAAATCTGAATGATTTTTGCAAGAAGCTCATCACGATAACCTGGTGCGATAAAAACGGTAGGATAAGTGGTTTTCCGAAGCAGCTTAGCCAAATAAAGTTGAGTGAAGATGGGTGAAAGCGAATCTGGTTGTTGTGCACTACAATTTATCAGTTGAATCTACATCTTGAACTTAGTTCGGGAATCCTGAGAGAAGCTTCTTAAGAGTTTCAATAGCTCATATACCTATTCTCCAGCTAGGCTTGAAACCATCAAGCTATGTAAATCACTGGTAACAACGTGGTGCATTGTGGAGGAGCTACTCACCAGAACCCTCCGCCCTCTGCAGATGAGCCATCAGCTTCTTGACAATGTCCATGAGCGTTTTCTTTGAAATCTTGAGTTCAAAATATTATCAGGTAATTAAAAATTAACAAAAAGCAAGGCAATGCTGCTGACAACTACAAAGACGAGCTTCGATGTACAAGCATTTAAACGATACTGTTTTGGTTTGACAAACGATTGTCGTTGTAAGTGTAGGCGACAGGATCACAGATTATGTATTTCGCCATGAATTCAAGTAAGAACTTCATTCGCCACATCACTAACAAGTGAGATGCATGCAAATGAGGTGTAGAATCACGATCGTTGTGGTCACAATGCTTTCTCTCTGTTCGTCCAGATATTCAAGTCGAAGCCCATCTCCCAGCTAAATAGCGTCTTTCTTGGAAATGAGATTCTTGCAAAACACCCGTCTTTCTGCTTTCTTGGAATGTGATTGGTATTGAAAAGCAATGAAACAAGCATCGAAGAACGGCTACAGCAATGACACGAATTCACTTCAATATGCCACTTACCATTCCAACAATAAGGTCTAGTGCTCTGTACCTAATTGACTCATCTCTGTCATCCAAGCATTGAAGGATAAGATCTCTATGAAGAAAAGACAGGAAACATAGTAGAAAAGCCAGCTTTCTACAATCTGGAAAAAGATGATTAAAGGAAAAAGAGGTGATAGCATTCTCTGAAGGTAATGTAAACTTTGTTTTATGTAATAGAGAAAAGATAAATAAACTTTTAAATAACCATACATTTAAGAAAATTTTCCCAGCAAAAGAATCAATCATTGTCGAGACAAGCTTCTTTAGAAAAGGAAAGATTCTTTAAATATCCAGCAGGTCAAAAGCCACTAATCCATAGCATTCCTCGGTACCATCAAACTATTCATGTAGCACTTTAGTACCATACAACAACATGTCCTCGTCAAATACAGAAAATAAGGTGATCTGCTTACCTGTGAGGTTGGACGGCCTTTGGAACAGTAGCCAAGATCTTATTCAATGATAAAAGACCGAGATATTTCACTGGGGAGAGAACGAGTTAAAAAGAGAGATATAAAAAGAGCTTTCAAACAGCCATACAAACATCAAAGTTTTTTATTTCATAAGGAAATTCTATCAAAGCAAATAGGTTATTTTAAGTAAATATGAAAAGGGAAATTTTGCGAGAATATGTCTTATCAAAACAAGCATCTCTACACTCTGACCAAAAATGAATTATTCCATCAATCAACATGATTTAAAATGAAAATCTTTGTAGGACCGCCAAACAAGAGACGTTATACTCTTCTAGAGTTGAGTTAAAGGAAACTTACAGTTTTGATCTGGATCTTCAATTAATAGCCTCAGCTTACTGACGCATAGCTAAAATCCAATTTAGGCATATAGTAAAATATATGTAAGAAAATGAGAGTATAAAACAGTAAATATGGCTTGGCTAAACATTGGAAGATAAATTATTGTGAAGATGAAATAAACAAGAGGAAATGCAAAACTGTGAAACCTGTATTGATGGCATGTGATCCGAAAGACCTACAAGAATAATTTGAAAAGGAAAATTGAAAAATATTCTGCTACACAAGAAACGCCATTACAAACCAAAACAATCATCAAATTTTAGTTTCGATTTACCTCTATGCATACACAAACACAGCAAACAAAGGTAATGAACCAAAAGCAGAAGTCTGTTCACCTGCAATGACTGTTTTGATGCACTCGTAAAGGAGCGACATGGCCGACGTGCTACGAGAGTAAAAACCATTCGAAAATAAAGATGACTTCTTCAGGTCGCACTAAATAAACATATATATCCGAAATTAATGGTGATATGGCAACGATAATGTATAAACATACAGATATTCAATTTAAAACATGGCATGGAGTAATACCTGTGTATAAGGTTGGTTAAAGGCTCCATCAATTTTTTTCCAAGGCGCGGTTCAAGGGGGCACAGGGCACCAAACTAGGAAAAAATACAAATATTACAGTTGCACGTTAGCACGTCGCAAGTGTACATCAGTTTGATGCTTCAACGCATTACAAATTTAAGCAACTAGACGTAGGGATTCTACAGGAGCCATTGCCATTGCCAGAAGTCTCATGCTAAGAATCCCTGTCATCCCGTTCATCCCTTGTCGTAAATTACAGTATAACCAAAGAAGCTGAGCTTACCAATTTTATGATTTTGATGAGCATCCAGTTGTTTGATGACGTCGTCATCAGTTTGAAGAACAAGGGAGCAAGGGACAAGTAGTTACGCGGGTTCTTGCGAGCCAGTTCGCAAATCACATTCACAGCCGAGCTTTGCACACCTTCAGAAAGTAGAGAATAACGTAATCAAGAATGACGTAATCAAGAATGACGTAAGCAAGAATGACGTAATCAAGAATGACGTAATACAGCTGAATCTAACTCCCAACGTACAGTGAAAAAAACACGGCTTAAACAATATTTGCCCTATGCAAAACACCAATCTATCCAAATAAATCGCTTAAACCTCTTTCTGTTCTGGCTAAAAGCTGTTCTAGCCTGGATGGAAAACGGTGCTAAAAGACGTGTGGAGAAATTAAACAATACAAAGGAAAGACGACGTGAGACAATAAAACGCGAAAACACCAAGCAGTACATTGTTGCTGTTCACAGATCACGCTTACAAATGCCTCGAAGAAGTATTGATAAAAGACTTGAAAAATGCTTGGTAAAGAAAGCAACACAAACGGCAGGAAAGCGAATAGAAAAGAATGCAAACCAGGGTCTTGATCTTCTAATTTGTCTTTCAGGCGAGGAAATGCTGGGCGTAAAGCCTCTGGGAACTACAGGAGAAAGTAATGAAAACATTAGACTTTTCAATGACAATTTCCTCCTGCTTGCTTCAACAAACGTTGTTCTGGCCTGCAATGACAAGTCAAGACATCGTAGCATGTACGAAGCTTGACTCACACTTGCTGATCAAAGATTGATCGTGGATTGAAGATGAAGGTGAGAAGAATCATATTGTTGAAATTAAGTCATATGCCCTTCTTCATAGCATTCTTCAATCTAGCAAACAACAAAAACATTTGCAAAACGAAAGGCAGTGATGCCTTAAAACTCCTCATTAGGTACTGAAAAATACAATTTTATAGAAGGATAGAAGAAGATAAACATAAATTGAACACACATTTAAGAAGACTTTATACATCAGCAACACAGACTTCTTACGCATGTATGGTCGGGACGACACCATCTGAAGAATGTAAAAAATTGATCATTGCAGGTGTATTGGGTCCTCTAAATACAAATTAGCACAAAAAGCGATAAGCATTAATGGCGATTAGCATTAATAGCGATAAGCATTAATAGCGATTAGCATTAATAGCGATAATCATAAATAGCGACTAGCACAAAAAGCGATAAGCATAAATAGCGAAATCATTACCATTACCATAGGCCCATGGACTTTGCTCTTTTGACAGCAGAGGAAGTTATTTTTATAGCTAATTATCAATGAACTTGTTAAGGAAATCAGTTTGTAAATGACTACAACAACAACAACAACAAGCGCCCTACCAGGTTCATGACATCAGTGGCCAGGTCTCGGGCCAAATCGGCAGTAATGAAGACGGACAGTCCACTGATGGCCACGCCAGCGTCGTACTGGTTTTGTGACGCCATATCCTACATTGACAACACAGGGGAACCATGAGGGCAAAGGGTAATGAATGCCATCTTGCACTTTCGCCTTGGTTTCTCTTGGTTTAAATCACGGCATTGATAAGCTGATAATTCGTGTAGCCAATCAGGGAAAATTCTTTAAAAACTAAGATTCGACGTCGGATGAAAATCGGCAGCAAAGTGCAGTTAGGGCACTGGGGTTAAACGAGTTCTCTTAGTAGTTGGCTCCTCAAAAGTAGGCCAAAATATGGAGGACAAAAAACACAATGCAAATAGACTCAGCTCTAAAAAATTTAATTAGATCAACTCAAAATCAGCTCCAAATCAACATTTTGTGTGAATTATTTACGATATTCTGCATTTGAGCTGGTACTTTACTCAAAAGACGAAGCTTGTGTTCAATAAAGACAGTGCTTCCCTGGTTCCTTTCCCTACACCATCGCCCATAAACATAATTGATGGCATGATACAGTGCAACTAGCCTGCTGCTTATCTGTCACTTTTTCGCAAGTATAAGTTCAATTCACTTTTATTTCCCGTTGAAGGGTTTTTCATGAGATGGTAAAAGCAGCGACTACCGCCGGAAAACCTCTAAAAGGTCGATGCTCTTTGAACCCGAAAATAAAACTTCAATGGAAATTTCGAGGAAAACGGCCTTACCTTTTTGACCAAATTTGTAGTGAGCATAATTACGTCAAGCTCATCATGAAAACACTGCGAGGCAGCAAGATAGCCAATGCGCTGCAAGTGAAAAGAAAGTGAATCATTCACCCATTATGGCATTGCACCAGTCATTCTAGGCTAACCATTCTCTTGCAACACGTAAGAACTTCATTGTAACTCGCAGTTTAAGCATGGTCTCAAGCTTCGAAAAATACTATGAATAAATTCAAATTTGAGTCGTTCGGAAGCTAGTAGATTTTAAAGAATAAGGGTGATCACAGTGGAAAATGAATATTATTGCACCGAATGCTGCCAGTCGATCGATTACCGTATTGACCGATCCATCACTAGTTGATACAGCAGGTTACTCTTCTCCAACTACAGGTCTACAACTCTCACTACAACATGCAAGCAACTCACTACAACAGCCAAGCAACTCACTACAACAGGCAAGCAACCCACTACAACATGCAAGCAACTCACTACAACAGACAAGCAACTAACTACAACAGACAAGCAACTCACTACAACCGGCAAGCAACTCACTACAACAGGCAAGCAACCCACTACAACATGCAAGCAACTCACTACAACATGCAAGCAACTCACTACAACAGGCAAGCAACCCACTACAACATGCAAGCAACTCACTACAACAGGCAAGCAACTCACTACAACAGGCAAGCAACTCACTACAACAGACAAGCAACTCACCACAACAGACAAGCAACCCACTACAACAGGCAAGCAACTCACTACAACAGGCAAGCAACTCACTACAACAGGCAAGCAACTCACTACAACAGACAAGCAACTCACTACAACAGGCAAGCAACTCACTACAACAGACAAGCAACTCACTACAACAGACAAGCAACTCACTACAACATGCAAGCAACTCACTACAACCGGCAAGCAACTCACTACAACAGACAAGCAACTCACTACAACAGGCAAGCAACTCACTACAACAGACAAGCAACTCACTACAACAGACAAGCAACTCACTACACAACATGCAAGCAACTCACTACAACCGGCAAGCAACTCACTACAACAGACAAGCAACTCACTACAACAGACAAGCAACTCACTACAACAGACAAGCAACTCACTACAACAGACAAGCAACTCACTACAACATGCAAGCAACTCACTACAACAGACAAGCAACTCACTACAACAGGCAAGCAACTCACTACAACATGCAAGCAACTCACTACAACAGGCAAGCAACTCACTACAACAGGCAAGCAACTCACTACAACATGCAAGCAACTCACTACAACAGGCAAGCAACTCACTACAACAGACAAGCAACTCACTACAACAGACAAGCAACTCACTACAACAGGCAAGCGAAACTGATGAAGAATACCTTGTGTGTGAACTTGGTAGAGCTCATGACTTCGATCATGTTGAAGGCTGCCCATGAAATATCATAGCCATGCATTTCAAGCTAACGAATAAAAGTACATAGCGGTTAAATTTACGCAGCTACAGTAAATCTTTTTAATAAATGGCTCAGGCAAATTACACATATGGCCAGTTGGAATGGAGGCTGGTCTTGAAAGGGATTAGCTTTAAAAATGAAAACTTGTGAAACACCCGCGCGATGATTTTAGAGCCCAAGCATTTCATAGACAGAGAGCTTGTGTGACTTAAAATAAGGACTTGTTATCAAAAAGTTAAGAAAACGCTGAAGCTGAAGTCCTTGTCTACAAAGGTATGTCCAGCGCTTTAGATAAATTGACTTGACAACCATCGTCCCAAATGCAGAGCAAGAGACTGAAAGTAGGGCTTTCGAGTGTCACTGAATTTGGAACCCAGGAACAAAATTTGAAGACCAAGCTCAGCAATTTTTTTAAGGGGTAAAAATTATCCCTGTCTATATACGCAGAAAACCTAAGCAACAAAGAAATCTACTGACACCTTTAAAATGAACGTAGCGTATGATCTACCTTATTGGGAAAAACTTTTCTCACAATAATCGATCGAAAATACTCAATAATTAATCAATTTATTTGATCGAAGCCGGTTTTCAAAAAAATACTAAGTCAAACAGGAAAATAGCCACTATTCAAAGTCATTGAATAATTCATAACAACAGCTACTGTGAAATAATTTCGAATTTACAAAGCCGAAAAGTAGAAAAGTGACTTTTAGTTCAAAGCTTAAACATTACATTTACAAAAAACTTTGTTTGTTAGGTCGGATCCTTATTTTACTTCCAGCAGTGATAGCCCGGTTTTTCTACTTTGTTCCTAGCCACGAATGTTTGCTGAAATTGCACATGCAGAGATGTAGAACTGTGCCAATCCACGTTGAATCTCAACTTCTTCAATCCTATTCAAATTTGCGACTGTCCATTTCACAGTCATTTTCAATAGCTCTAATGCAAACTATTGTTTTCACTAACAATCTTGTAAAACTATTACACAAACTAAGGCACTGGAATGTGAAAATCGAGTTCCTCGCTGGGGCTAGAAACGACATCTGCACATTTTCAACATCTATTCCTTCCAGCGAATCGTTGCATTTCGTCTTTCATGGACGTTCTTTCGCTAATCATTAGTAGTCCTTATATGAAAAATATAATTCAAAAGTAGTAAAAACAAAACAGACTAAAATATCATGATTACCAAACCCGTAAGGGAGTTTGTGGCACCAGTGATGCAAGAATTCGGGTGAACAAATTTGTTATCTGACTGAAAAAATCCTGCTTTTCATTAAAGGAAATTCATTTTCAAAAGACCAGACATGGCACTTTGCACAACATCAACCCTCTGTAGAGGACTCCTGCTTAATTAATAATAGTTTATAGTTTTAGAGCTGTGATAATGATCCCAAATAGCTGAGTGTAATAGCATTACAAAGCAAAAATTACGATCTTCAAATAACAATTGCAATGTGACTGCCTCAGGCCTTCATAGCTAAATGGCAATAGATGAGCATGGAATTTGAAAATGTCCTTCAGCATCATCAAACTCACATATAGCAGCTTTGCGACAGCATTTGCTTTAATATTCATGTTCTCCTGCCTTAATTCTTGCTTTATCTCCTCAAGACATTGATTGATGTATTTCGCCTAAAATAAATCAATAAATTGTACCACTGCCAAGGGATTTCACATAAATCACATCTACACAACAAATAGGCAAAAATTAAGCAAAAAGCTTAGAAATAGACAGAAACTTTGTACCAGATAACAATGTTTTTTCTAACAAATACTTTTTAAAGTTCATACAAATACATTAAACATCAAACATAGGCCAAGGCTAGTAACAGCAAGGTATACTAGATCTTCAATGAACTCAAAAGCCAAAAGTTTCTTGTTGCTCAGAACAGGCGGTTATTATGAAGGCACATGAAAAAACAATCTGCTAGTTTCTTGGCAAAAAATTCTTTCATTCGATGTAAATGCTTTTTCTAATAAGCAGCGTAAACTTGATTTGATACATTCTAAACTAGAGTTCATTCCATCCATGTCAAGTGATCATGTGCAGGTCTTCCTGAGAAACATTTTGGAGATGTGTGTTCAATCACACTTCCTGAGCAATTTAGACAGGCTCCTTTCTCTTTCTTTGCAAACTATGCCATTTTTCCCAAAACCTTCCAAATACAAGAATCAACTCACAACCATTGAATGTGAGTCAGCTATATATATGTTCTTGACTTTATCAAAAGCAGTCAATGCTGGGAATGGCCTGCAATCGCACGCCCACGCCTTGGCACACGCCTTCCATTGCTCAAGAGTGCAGTGCATCGCACGCCTCAAATAATCTAAACACTTTATTCTAGAGTGCTCAACACTGCTCAATGTTGTGCTTTTATTATACCACAACGAAGTTTGGAGAATATTATAATCTTCTTAAGAAGCAGGATAGACTTCACAGAGACAGTTGTTGTTATGTGCTGGTTTGCGCTTTCCATGTTACAAGGCTGAAATAAGCGGTCAGTTAAAACTTACCTGTTTTAATGGACGGTCTTTTTTCGTCAGCTTTGTCTACTCTACCCTGGGTACCACATTCACTATGTGTAAAATAATTTTTTCATACATAGTGGATCTGGTACCCATGGTATGTCTACCCGTTTACAAATGAGTTAAAACTGACGACTTGGTATTATTCTTCTTCATTATACGATGGTGGCGACACAGATGCGCTCTAGTTATAGCCATGGTGTCAAAACGAAAAAAGAGAACTTCAAAACGAGAGGAAAAACCTTCGTAGGCACGAAGACGAGGGCAGATGGGTGCTATCAATTAGACCTTTCAATTCATCTACTAGACTCTCCAATCTTCTGTTTTATTCCCTTCCGATATTTGTATAAACTTGCCGTAACATCCCAAGAACTTGGTTTTGCCTCCCGCACGCTGATAAAAATTCAGTAAGCTCAATGCGCTTTGCTTTGCGAATCCTTGTCTTCGAAAAAAAGATTTCTCCGCACGAAGTTCAAAGAGGGGATTAACGCCCCCAATCGTTTACACAAATGTTATAACTTACACGTTGCGCAGAGCCAACAATGTTGGATGAGGTGGCCACGTTAATATGGTCCTCTTAATATGTTGGATTTGACAATTCTAAAGCTTGTTTAAGAAAAATGTATCGATAGGACTGGCCTTGTTTCATGTTTTCTTTTGATAAAGTTAGGTTCTCAACTCTATATACAGCTTTCTATGCTACTAAGTACTTGCACACCATTGCACACTAGTAATTAATTGCACACCATTGCACACCATTGCACACCAGTAATTAATTGCACACCATTGCACACCATTGCACGCCTTGGCACTACAACGAGTGTGATTCATTGCATCCCTACTATTTTATTCCCAGCATTGCCTGAAAAACATGATGTTTTTTATTCCTTTTACTTTAATGGTTACCTACTTGAAGGTTACCTTTTAATGGTTACCTTAGCTACTTTTCAACTGCACAACATTGCACGCCTGAAATGCTCAAGGAGTGCAAGTGAATACATGAAGGCCCACTATGTACTTGAGGACATTGGCAGAAAAGTATATTGAAAAGAAAAAAGATTTATACATCCTCTGTTTCATCGACAATGTGAAAGCGTTTGACTGTGTCAAGCATAAAGAGAATTTTGGATATTTATGGAAAAGATCTAAAAATAATTTGAAATTTGAATTGGGACCTGAAAGGGGCCATCAAATTGCCAGGAGAATTGAGCAAATGGATACAAATTCAGAAGTGCATCCAAGAAGGTTTTTTTTTTGTCACCCAACCTTGACAATCTATCAAGCGAGTATGCACTAAGTAAGATCAAAACATGCCCTGTTTTGTAAGTAAGGCAAACAGTAAGGCAAAAAAAAATTACAACAATCTGAGGAATGCAGACAATAGAACTTTGTGTGCAGTTACAGAAGAACAACTTTGATGTTTAATAAACAGAGTGACTAAAGAGAATGAAAAGCTTTGAATTATGATCAATTGGCAGAAACAGATCTCTGTGATCTGTTCCAAAAAATCATGTCACATAAACGTTAAAGGAATAGCAACAGAACAGAAGAGCAGTTTCATATACTTTACAAGTTTGGTAACATCAGTTGGACAGTCACATGTAGATATAAAAAGCAGAACTGGACTGGCAAAAACAATGTTTTATGAACATGAGAAACATTTTTAGTGCAAAACAAATTTACTTAAAAATGAAGATTGTTGAAATGCTACATCTGGTAGATTTTGATGGAGGCAAATATTGGGAAAATTGAAGCCATGACAAAACAACTAGAAGCTACGGAAATGTGGTTTTACAGAAGAATACCGAGAATCCTATGGAAGAAGTGTTGAAAAGAATGAAGGCAAGGAAACAGCTGTTGGCCAGCAACAGGAAAAGACAGAGGAGTTTTGTGAGACACCTGCTAAGAGATAGATACAGAATAGAATGTCACATAATAGAAACAGAATTGGCAGAAGAGAGAGGAGGAGGAGGACAGAGAATGAAGGTGTTTGACTGGATAAAGGAACGTCTGAGCGTGAAAACAGAGAAAAATGTTGCAAAAGTTGCGAAGGACCGAGGTAAATGGAGTGAAAAGCCCATGATTCGGTCAATGGCATAAACATGCCATGACATGAAAAAAATTATGCTTAGGAAGAGTATAATCATTATCTGTGAGTATCATCCTCTTCCTTGGGGTATATATGTATCCCAAAGGAAACAAGATAGCAATTACAACACAAAATCTTACAATACTTTGTTTTGTTACTATGGAAAACAGGTTGGTGGTGAAATTTGCACAGATTAACACAAAGTGAGGGCAAGCTTTTGTTTTCATTTTGTTAACTTCATATTGAATCATCCTTGATACCTTGAGAGTAAATTACCAAAAATGTGATTATTATCATAATTTGACCAGATCATTTCTTGTTATCAAATATGAAAACATGGACCATGAAGTAATCTTTTAAGAGACACAAATTTTGTCACCATATTCCAGGTATATTAAAACCTCAATTATCATTGCCTTTGTCAAAAGTCTGTTGCTATGGTCACTATATTGAACCAGCATTTGTGTCCTGATTTTAAAGAACAAATTATCTTAACATAAATAGTAGATTATTATTTTACAGTAAAATATATTTGCTTTTGCCTAACGAATGGCTTGGAACTGCACTTGAAGGTCACTGCTCATAATCATATTAACCAGTGTCTTAAAGCACTAAAAAAGATTGCAATGCACTACAAGATTATATTGAAAACTTGGAGATTACTTCTTAAAGGATAATCCAGGTTACTGAGAGGTTATAAAACGGAAATTGCTTGTGAAGGGTTCCCCACACCCAGCCTGAATAAGGATAGGGCTTTACTATGCACCAAAAATATCATGGAAATTCTTAAAGTCTACAAAAATGTAGCAATACATGTAAGTTTAAAACATATCATTTTCACATGCCATCTTTTATATATTGTGGTTAAATGAAGCTATTCAAGTTGTTTCACTATGCATAAAATGACATTTTTACACGTAATGAAATTGAACTTGACTGGCAACATTTATTTGATAAAACATGTAGTTCACGAGGCACCAGTCAAAGTACAATACACTACCATTTTGTAGTAATTTTCTTATCAAAGGTGTAGCAATCTAAAGTAAAAACTGCAACATCAAGGCCACGTAGAAAAAATTGATCTGTTAAGAACCTTTCGTATAGGCCCATCGTTTAGTCCTAAAACACTGAGATAAAGCCGAATTACCTCATTATTCTTGCTATTTCTTATCCCTCTGACGAGATCGTTGAGGTTCTTCTCGAACATTGCTAATTTCCGCAAACCTCTGTACAATTAAAAACTTTAGGCCCTAACGAAAAATTCCAGGTCCAAATCCAATATTGTGACAATTGGCAGCTTATGTTTTTGAAGAAAAATCAAAATCCCATTTAGTTCCTCCACTTCCGAGCTTCAATATATGGCCTGAATACTTTGATAGCAACAACGCCTGATATTGTGTTTCCCTGTTTTGCAAGAATCTAAGTTACCGATAAAGTAATTTGGGCCTTCGTCGTGACTGATGCATGACCCTTGGCAGTGGGAAGACGTTGCCCACAGGGCAGCAAGCGGTAGTGTTTTCCCCAACTTCGGAAGTAACAAAGTACAGCAAAGAAAGACGGGAACTTGAGTGTGGAAAACAATGCAAGTATTTGCAGATTCGTCTGTTTAAATACAGAGCCACGTCATACTCTTGGTTGGGCCTAAGGTGTGTTTAATCATATGTTCCTGAATATACACCATTATTGCACACATTAACACCATTAAGAAAATTATCCTTCATACAATTTCTTATGTTCTATGAAATATTATTGTATTCTTTTCATCTTCTGTAATTTGCCATGTTGAATTATTTGTAATTTTATTAGTCTAAAGAATTTTTGTATGTGGTTGAATTTTAAAATAAAACTGAAATGAACAGAACCAATAATTTCTCGCACTATTACCAAAGTTAGTTGCATCTAGTTGCACCGACCAACAACAACGTGAGTAGATGATGTTTTTATCAAAAGTTAAAATCGAAAATTTTCATATAAAGCGTACAGTCATCAACCCCTCCTTCATTATTGTATTTTCTCTGCATCCATCTCTGCCTTGAATTAAAGTTTTCTGTGTTGCCCTACTATTCCAGGATTTTCTGTGAGCTATCAAGATAGTTCTCTACTCGTTCTCTGAATTCCTTTGAGTATGATTTTCTTCAAATTTCAACAACTTACAACTATTGAATGACTGCCCACTTTTTAGAAGCCTTCCACCCCTGTCCTCGCATCGAGGATAAGGCCAATAGGAATGCTGACCGAGGAGGAAAGGTTTCTCAAACTACTCTTAATCTACTTCCATTGGGTTTTCGAAGAGAAAGCGCAAAAACCCTTGAAGGTTTTTTGTTAACGACACAGTTGATGTGATATATCCACAGAACTTCATGTTTATGCGTGGGCATATCTCATGCGTCCAGCATACCGCTTCTCATTGTGGTGTTTCGAGTGAAAAACAATGTCACACATATAACTCTAGGTGACAGGATTCGATAACATCCATGAAGAGCCCGACAATCTGTTCCATAACGCGATTACAATAATCACACATATCATTTATAAAAACAAAGTACCTATAGCAGCAAGTGAAATTACACTTTCTAAAGGTCAATGCTGAAACGGGTGTTTGGCAATCGAGAGAACTGTACTCGATATACTCGATTTCCAATTGATGGTATCTTGTCACGCAAAAGTTACTTGCAGCTTAACAACATATAGAGCGTTGAAGACATTGAAAGTCACGAATACATTGTCATCATCATCATAAACAACATAACAGCTTACCATACTACATTCATAATTTGATGTTGGATTCGCATATAAACGATCATTTAATATGTATACATTTTCAAAATTTAACAATCCAGCGTCCATTAAATGTGCTCATTACTCCTAAATTTAGAATGTCATTTCACTAAACAATCCAATCTGTATACATTTACTCACAGTGAATTGATGACATACGGTCTAAAATTGAAGATAGGGACTTGGTACTTACATTTTCATACGAGTCAATGTGCGTGTTTCAAGTATGAACATTTGGCTTCTAAAACTTTTTTAGGGTCTGTTATTCCTGCTAAGCAAACGAGCCTTCATCTCAAAAAGATTAGAGACCCTTTTTCTTATTTGCATGAATCTCGAATTTTTTGAGGGGGCTTTAGCCTGTTTCCTATTTGATTTGTCCCTGCCCCACGCTAGCTTAACTCTCTTTAAGACTCCGAGGCGTTTAATTTCCCGCATTCCTGTCTGTTGATTCCCGATTGCATGATAAGTAATCACACTCCCGCCATTTTGGGCACGTGCTACCTGTTCATTCAATTCAGGCCCATTCTTTACAGCCCAACTTCCATCATTAGTCTTAATGAGGATCATTTTCAAAGATTCTCTCAAACTGCTTTCAGAGATGGAGTCAGATTTGGGCTCAGGTGATCCTGGTCCACCAAGATTCCTTGAGGCCAGTCTCTTACTCTCAATGAAGTCAGGTTGTTGGGCTGCACCAAAGACATCTCGCTTAGATGTTCTCTTGGTGCTAGTACTACCTGCATTCTCCATTACCTGGCCACCTGGACCGTGAAAATGCATCTTTGCAGCAATACTTGCTTCTAAGAGGTTTAACTCTTTGCTATGATGCTTTATAGCGATACGATTGTAATACATATCACTTTTTGTTGGATATCTATAAACACTTGACAGCATATTGCTGCAGTGTTCAGGGTTGAAGTTTGTGGTGATTCGGCTACTACTTTGAGCCTCCAATTCACCTGAAGAGTTTGGTTTCAACTTTTTTCTCAGTTGATTTCCAGCCTCTTCTGTTGTTTCTTCGATTGACGGGGCCTCCTCTCCCCTCTTCCGTTTTCTCCCTTTGATACCGGCTTCCAAATAAGGAACCGCCTCATCGCGGCGAACAGGCTCATCAACCGACAGCACGTGATCAAACTTGAGTGGACCAATATCGAACATACCAGAGCCATACGACACTGCGACATCAATCTCTTCTTTCGAGGCCAGGTCGCAAAGCTTGAGGTTGTATGCCAGCTCCTCTTTACGCGTTTCGAAGAACATCGAACTCTTCTTTGCATCCACTTGCGACAAGTCGAGCAAGAGTCTCACTTCCATGCTGATGGGCGTGCGAATCGTTCGATCCTGTGGGTCAAATTGGAAATGGATACCTTCAAAAGCCCTTACATTAAAAGGCAAGGAAAGGTTAATAAAGCCTGGTCTCTGTATAACTTTTAAGTGACGGCGACCCACCGGCGACATACTTGCGGAACTCAACACTTTTAATGAAACACTTCACTCTGACTGCCGGCGACCCACCAACGATCCACCGCAGTCACGTTTCCAAATAATTTCTCCAAGTCGCCGGTGCTGAAATAAAAGAAAAAGTTGAACAATATTCAACTTTTTGCTATGACGGCGATGTAACGCCGGTGGGTCGCCGGCAGTCGAAATTTAAACGATTAATTCTCCATCAAGATTGATTTAAACATACCTTGTCTACAGTTTCGATGGAGAATAGAATGTGATCCAACGATCGAACAATCTCCCGCACCATCTTTCCGATGTCTTCCACCGCAGTAGATGCAATATAGTCATCAATCTGAAATACGGAACAACATTTTGGGAACTATTTCCAAAAGTGATCTTTGAAATTTGCCGCTAATTTGAAGCAATATAGGCCGCAACAGCAAAAGATGGAGTGATATTTCGTCTTGCATGATAACACAAATGGTAATATAGTAAAGTGTATGAGTTGAGAACCGATTTTGGGAAGATGAGAATAGGGTCAAGGGGATCAGAATTCTAGGATAAACAAATTGCCAATGTTATACTTTGATGCTTGCTTAACGTGAGTCTAACCATAGCATCACACAACACCATCGAAGACGACCCTTTAGCGACAAGGCATTTTTCATAGATTGGATTTTGTCAAATTGTTTTTCGCATGCTGAACTGTTGTTTTAATATCGAATGACAATTTCTTACCAAGGCATAGACGTTTAGAAGATCTTTGGTGCAAGCATTCGCACAGCCTTTTAACTAAAAAAAACATTCCAAATAAAGAGATGGCGCAGTGCAGTGTAGTCAATCTTGTGAAAGGTGTGCTTTAGGTAGAGTATTAAGGATAACATTAGCATTCATGTTGATCAAAGTAGAAAAATTCTAAAGACGAATGTTTTAGTTTTTTGACGCTACTTCTAAGGCACTAGGCTAAGGTGCTCCTGCAGAGGAAAACCTGCACAATGGGGTAATTGCCCCATTACCCTTGACCCCAACTACCTTCAGTAAAGTTGCTAAGTTCTCTCGGTTTTTCACTATCTTCAACATGCGGGTGATCCTGCCTCTACCACTTTCCTCTCCTTTTCGATCAGCACTTTTCTGTGTTCTCTGCTTAACGCCGTGTTTGCAAGGTGGTTAATCAAATCACTTAACTCAAAGCACTATCGCTATATCTTACCTTTTTAAACATAGAGTATCTGTAGGAAGAATTTGAAAGCTTCAAAATAGTCTCTTGGCTTGAGTCCTCTATATCAGTCAGCTCCGTGGCAATTTTCAGGAGATGGTCTGCAAATAATCATTAGTCATTCAGAAGAACATAGTTGCTTGTCAATGAATAGGCAGCAAAAATGAGTAACAGTTTTCCTTGTTGCCATTACGCACAGATTGTTTCTATAATTTGTTGAAATTATTGCTATTGAGGAGATGCCAATTACGAAAGGAATTATGATCTCACCCAAATTGCTAACCAGTATTTCAAACTTCGCTAGCAAGGCCTCTCTTTGCACCTCGGGATCATGGAGATTCTGTTAAACAAGATTACACATTTCACATCAAAGATTGAAGATTGTGATAAAAAAGAATCGACTCAAGTAATTCGGAAACGAATGAGGATTGCTTTCATTTGGCCTCCCTTAAATTAGAACTGATGAAGAGTTGTACTTTGTACATTGTACTGATAATTTGTTCGTGTCGAAGTCGACTTTTTATTGTATTTATTACTGACTCGCTTACATTAGATACGATTCTCAAACGAGACTAAACCTTGGCTGCTCGTTGCCAAGAGATACGTTACCATAGGAGCAATACTTAACATCAAAATGGTAGCCCTGCTTGTCAAATCTGCGTCCCAACTGAACCTCCGATCTAACTCGTACGCAATGATACACCAAGCGCTTTGTTTTATGTATATGATAGATAATATTTCAATGCCTAGGTTGAGTTTGCAAGAATATAGTCTCTGGAAATGGTGGCATTTCTACTTATGAGGTATCTAACAAGAACAACAACTCAAAATAACAGTGCAGCCTCTCAAGGGAAGTAAACATCATAGAATTGGGAATTAATGCCATCATCTATGTGACTGTCGTTATAATGCCTGAAATTAATACAAATTTATGTCAGCATATCACAAATCTAATAGTCCTAAAAGCTTCAAAACCTTTCCATAATTACATCTTCACATCAAGGATTCGAAAGATCGCTACTACTCACCGTTACATCGAGCTCCCCATTCGAAAAATCAAGTTTCCACATCAACTCCATTTCAAAGATTATAATTCAAGAGTGGATAATCTTTGATTAAAATCGCAAAAATCTCTGTTTTCAAAATATTTTGCAAGCTTTCGTCTCAAGTAAAATTTGCGTGAAGCAAACGAGTTGAGAAGATCACAACAAAGGTCGTAACGGTTTTTCCGATATTTAAAGCATGGATTCATTTGACGTAATTCTGTCGCCATGTTTCCAAGGAGACCCCGAGTATCATGCACTGCCATTATGAAAATTCCTCAAAAGGAGGCTAAAAAAGATTAACGTATTTTCGTTATTGCGCGACTTTCTAAATTTTTATCTGCATTTACTTTACGGTCAAAATAAGGGTCACTGCACTGGCAACACTAGTTTGCAGTGATTATTAAACAGCCTAACTGTCTGATTGCAATTAGAAGTGTCCAGATTGTAATTACAAATGTGATATTTGAGTCTCTGTTATCACCCTGCCCCGTCTTTTTTAGGGAGACCCGTGTTAAGATATATCTTTCTGCATCTTATATTCATTTTGTGACAGCAATAGCTGCGTAAACAGGAATTGGACTCTTCCGTCGTGTCACTTCTAGCATTACTATCACATAATCGTGGTCAAGGTAATATTCGACCTTATCCCAACCAAATGCAGGGAGCAAGGCCGATAAATGTTTGAGAAATGAAACTAAATACACAACGATGAATTAAGAAAAAGAAGTAGAGGCATAAATAATTTATTTGCATTGCCGAGGGCCCTATGCATAATTGCAACGAATAAAATATTGCTGCCAATCAGGAAAATCAATGGAAAATTAAACTTTGTTATACACACTAAAGAGCTGTTCAACATTTTCTGAATGATCAAGATAGGTGGGAGAGATAAATGATCCAGTCAATTATGAGAAACAGAAGATGCAAAAGTAACCCCCTAATTCATTTTCTAGATATATCTATGGTTTCATAGTCTTTGCACGTTTTTCCATAAACAGTAGATCATCATCTGTATTTTTAGATGATAAAGGTTTCAGATACCCCATGAGGGAGTAGCACTCTTTGTGAGGCGTCTTTTAACGTTTACTGCTTCCATTTTTACCAAATTTTCCTGATTGCACAATCTCGTTATCCACTCTACTGTAGCCTTACATTGCTTCGACTTTAAACTTACATTGCTTTGACTTTAGCTTTGACTTTGGTCTTACATTGTATTTCCAGGCTCCCGTCTAGCAGCACGTTTTACTCGGTTCAGTGAACATGAAAAAGTAAAATTGATTTTGTCCGTCTTGGTTAGATCATTACGACTATGTTACGACACATTCGAACATGTCCCGAGCTACCTAAAAACAATTTGACCTTCTCAATGTTATTGGAAATGATGCGTTGTTCTGACTTTTGGATGCTTCTTCCGTTGTGTCTGTTTTTCTTTGGACACATCAAATTGCCAAGGGGAAGATGAAGATGAATCAAGCACAAGTATGCTGGATAAATAAAGGTATCAAAACACCAGTTAGATTTTGATATAGTTACCTGCAGGGGCGGATCCAGCTTTTTAGTTAGGGGAGGACCATTTTTAGAGACGCCCTGAAAAATCTCACAGAATTTTGGCAGCGCCCTATTTCTACCAAAAAAATCACCAAGGAGGTAAATCCAATCTCAGAAAACTTGAAAGCTAAGAAATTTCATTAATTTGACAAATATCCCAACGAAATAGCCAAATAATCATGTTGGTGGTCAGAAGCTTTCGCGCATGACGGGGTTAGGAAACTATGACGCATCAGAGTTCGTGAATGAGATTGTCATTTGTATGTCCAAGAAACCAATAATATGACAACGAATTTAGAAAATGAGCACTTGTGCATTGTTTTGTTTCTTATAAGAAAATTGCGTGCATGGATATAGTTTGAAGTTATAAGGTTTTCCTCCGACCTGGAAGTTGCGAGCAAACTATTCCAGATTTGTTTTCTAATGGATCCATTGTAGCTTGATCCAAAAGTTGTCTGATTCTGTCGAAAGTGTAGTACATCATTTGATTTGCCTTCAAGTAGACTGAGAATATGCACCAGTATTATTTTGCAAATACCCCTAAATACTTTTCTGCTGAATTCTTCCAAATAGAACCAAAAGGCAGGGTACAATGACAGTAGAAATGAAATGGATTTGCGTCCCTGCAAAGGGTCTCCGGCCAACACAATTCCCCAAGTATTCGGCAACTATGGTTTGGACGCTCGTGTATAGATTTGCCTTTTAAGAGAAAATCTTCAATAACGTTAAAGTAAATGTGAACAAGTGCTTTGTGTTACAAAACTTCACAATTGCTAGAAAAAGCGGAACTATTTTTCGCATACTTAAAAGTACTTTTTTCGTCCGACACTCCTCAGAGTATGCAAACGTTTTGTTGCCGATGTGAAGCTCGGTATGTAGGACGCACTACTCAAAGATTGGAGGATAGAATAAAGCAGCATGTTCCCACGAGCATAAGGACCAAAACGTCTGCAGAAAGAGAGCAGCCGCGTCGAAATTGTAAAAGACGCAATGCCCAAATTAATTGCGATTCGGCTATAGGACAACATCTTTTAGAGAATCCAGATTGCGCCAAAACATACAGTGACGACAATTTTCGTATAATTGGGCAAGCTAGGTCGTCCTTTCACCTAGGTGTTTTGGAGTCTGTCTATATTTCAATGGAAAATCCCATTCTTTGTAGACAGAAAGAGTTCGTCTTTTCCCTTGGGCTCTTCTGAAGTGAGGTGTTAAGTAACGCAGATTGGCCAATTATAACCAATCACGTGCTCTGCTTATCACCCTCTAGTGTTTTCGATCCGCATCTGGCTTTTTATTCAGTCAGTTTTTGGTTATCTTCCGACGTTTGCATACTCTGAGGAGTGTCGGACGAAAAAAGTACTTTTAAGTATGCGAAAAATAGTTCCGCTTTTTCTAGCAATTGTTAAAGTAAATGTTAAAGATAAAATTCTCTAGGCAAAATTGAGTCATTCTGATTGTCTGATGAAGTATGTTTTCAGGCTGGACATAGCTAGAATTGTTGCTTATGCGATTTCCGTAAAATTACTCAATCAAAGCCCTCTGGTGCTTACTGTGTTACCTAATGTGAAATGTAATATGAGAATTTTCTTTGTCAGTTTGATATACAGCTAGTTTCTTGTTATGCAACATCTTATTCGTTCACATGTTAAATTGATTATGGATTGTCTTTTAAATTCAAATTGTCTCGGTATAAAATAGTCATGATCATGGAGCATGACCCCATTCCCCTGGGTCCACCCCTGTGTTTCTGAAATCATGATGAGGAGATTGGATTATGACTAGTTATGGTAGGCCGAATGGTGCAAAATTCTAGAAAACGTTTTTTCAACAAAACCAAGAAGTTATACCAAGTTCAAGAACATATTCAAAAATGTCATTTCACGCCAAAATTGTGAAGAATGGCATCTTGGGATTTGTTGACATTGATTTATTTTGTTGACATTGATTTATTTTGTTGACATTGATTTATTTTGTTGACATTGATTTCCAGCCTTGACATTGATTCATATTCTTGAATTGTAGATGCTTATTTACGTCCTTGACTTTGATTTACACTCTTGACGCTTAACATGTTCTTGAACTTGGTTTTGTTTAAAAAAAAAAAATTTTCTTGAATTTTCCACCATTCGGCCTACCATAACTAGTTTGAAGAGGGCTATTAACTACGATAAAGATTATTTTGGAGAAATCGTAACTCTAGGCATAAGGCTACAACTACAAGAGTAAAGCATGGACATTAAATAGAGATGCGAATAGAGAGGTGGCCTTTTCATTGATCTTTGTTTAAAGGTTTTGCATTTGAATCAAATTTAAGCCTTTGATAAATATTTGCATTATAATTGATTAACCTAATGCCGCATCTTTTATCTTTAGTCTCTGCCTCGTGTTGATGCTTGTGAATTTTTCAGCACTCTTCTCAAATTGCTATATAGTAGCATCTCGTAGCAATTTCTCAAATTTTCATATAGCAGCATGCAGCCAACAATAACCAACTCGCAGTTCGTAGAGTCCTAAAGGCAGGCCCGTCGAAACCAAATTGATATTGGGGGGGGGGGGGGGGGGAGTTAACTTAAGCATAAATACTTAAGCTGTGAATAAAGCAAACTTAAGTACGTCTTCACTCGTTTCATTGCGGAGAAAGATATCTCACTAATATCGTTTGTTGCTGGCATTACTAGGAGAAATTTTGCAACCTTGATCACCTCCGACATTGCAATTTTTCTTAAATAGTCAAGTGCTTGGGACAATTTTATCAGATCGTAGACTGTGAAGTTTTTCAACTCAAACTTCAAAGCAATGACGGCTGGTAGCAAAAGAGGCAGCTGTGTTTCAAGACTTGAACACGCAGTATATGATTGAAAGGGATAACTGGTAACTGAACTGGTTGGTTTTTTTGCGAACTTAAAGTATTGTCTTGCAATGTTTTCTCGGAAATTTAAAGAGCAAATACTTCCAAAATATTGGAGGGGCTGAAGCCTGGCACGTCTGTATGATCATTATCACATTTTCATATCATATCATAACAATATACTGCATTATAGGCTAAGAGCTTGTTCTAGATCATTTCCAAAAAGGCTAAAAGCTAAACAAACAGTGGTTCACACAAGAAATTTCTGTCTCGACAATAATTATTATCATTATCATTCATTACAACACTTAATATCATAATCATATATTGGTATATTGAAATATTGATATAATTAATATCGACAATGCTTCGACCCAGCTATTGTAAAGAGATCTACGATCTCCCTTCTATGTACTTTCTACAAAATTCAAGAGAGAAAACAAGAAAAAACAGTAGCATTTTGGTCCTTTAGTACTGACTGCTCTCTCTTCAAGCATTGTTGAATTATTATCCAAAGACATTTCTTTTGAGCTCGTCGTGAGTTTTGGGTTCCAAAGGGACTGGGGAGACTGGTGCGTGTTCAACACTGGGGCTACTCTGGTGGTTAGCAGACACTTCCGAATGACAATGTAAGGACGTTAACAGCCATCTTCAGAAAGTCCTGCTGGTAGCTCTGCACAAATCCACTTGGGCACACTTTCAAAGAGCAGTGAATTTTCTTTTCCTCACTTGAGAATTTTCTCTTGCTTTACATATTGCTTTCTATATATTTTCTCGCAATTTACAGGGGGCTAGCTTTTTCAAAAATGATGGGTGTTGTAAATGGTTGACAATGTTTGAAGTATTATGTTTGGTACAAGGTTTATAGGCTACTTTAAAAGATATCTAGCTGGGAAGGAGCTGGTAATACGTTTGAGGAAACTGGCTTTTGCTTTATTCGTCATGTCGAATTGATTAATGACACAATTGAAATCATTTAAGCCGATACGTAAATGAATTGAAATGAGTATGTATAAACCAATATGTGCGTATCTAAATTAAATGGTTTCCATTAGAGCCCATTGTTGTTGGAACAGCTTTTCAATTTTCGCAGAATTAATCGCTAAGAATGAAATTTAAAGAAAATGATGCAGCAAGCACCTGCCACAGACAGGTGAAATTTTTAGGAAATTATAAATGTGTTTGCAAATCATTTACAATAAAAACCACTAAGCTCTCATCCCACGTCGCTATTAAATCTATGAAAAGCAAATTAATGTTATCGAAATCTGGGAGTAGTCGTATCGATACGAACAAAAAAAAACTGGTGTACCATCTCAAAGACCTGGAGTACAATAGGCTCAACAGAGCCGTATAACGCTGTTTACATCAGCTGAAAATGAATAGGAGACAAGGTTTGATTCATAAACCGGCAGGGGAATCGCAGCAAGATTTTTTCAAATTTGCAGGGCCTTTCTCAACTGCATTGATTTCATCATTTTTAAGTTCAATGTGTGCAAATCATGCGCTAATCGATATATAGACGGGTCTTCCAAATGCTTGAATAGAAGACTCCGTTTGCAAAGAAAAACTTGCTGTCTTGAAATGAAGAGCAAGTGGTGTCCGGAAGAAATTTAAAAAGAAAGTGGCTTACACAGATCAGATATAGAAACAAACTTCGTAGCTAGGCCTGTGCTTACCCGCATTTTCAAAGGGGGCAAACGTGCCTTTCTCTGAAAATGCCTTCTGTCCTTAAGGGATGCAAAAGCGGCAGTTTAACGAAAAGCTGTAATAACTTTCAACAACATTTATAAAATATCAACAAAAATTGTGACTTCACGCTGAATGATAATCTCTATATCCTTAACAGAGATTGTACAAAGCATGGTAAGGGCGAAGTTTTGTGGCAGTTAAAACTAATTGAGAAGAAATGAAAAGTCACGGAACAATAGAATTTCACTCCAAATGCTTTTGTTTTATTAGCCAACTATCAATGCGAAAGATGCCCTTTAAACTTTTCCCTATGATTTTGGTCTTGATTGCAAAAATAGATTGATAACTGTAATAGCAAGTGGGTCATGACAGGTTAAAAGGCCGTGTGTCGCCATTTTCATGTCATTTTTATGTCATTTCTCGTGTCATTTTTATGTCATTTTTCGTGTCATGTACCAAGGTACCAAGGTAGCAGTGCATCTTCCCATATTCGGACCTCCTGAAATGATAAGCAGTTTCTATTTTAAATGATACCAGAATCAAGCAATGAGAAGATGTTTCTTTTGTGCTGCAAGGTGAGACCATGTTAGTCACTTCACTGCTCACCCCCATTACAGTTGAGCAGGTGTCATGGCGCCAAAGGACGCAAAAGTTCCACTAGTAGCTTAGGTTTCACTTTATCCAATCGACCTGATTACTGTGCTTCGTCGATTTGAAGCAGGTCATGGAAATCTCTTGGGTCATAAAGCTGTTCCAAGCAAACGGATTCTCCAGTTGTCATGGTTTAAGAAATGATACAACACGAAGAAATGTCCAACATGCGCATGTACTGGATGCCTTCTTCTAGACAAATTTAGTGTTCAGCTACATGACTACTTGAAAAACTGTTTGGCAGTCTTTAACATTGTCATTTTATATTTTTACAGTTAAAGGTGTGCTTGAGAAACTTTTGATCTTCTTAGAGAATACAAAAACCCGGAACTGAGCTTAAGCGCGAAAAAACTACATGAATATGTTGTCAATAACTCAAACCTATGACTTTTCTTTATTGGCTACAGCACCCGATAAAGGCAATTCAAATTTTGTAAAGAGGCAAAATAAAGAGCTGTGCGAAATTTCATAGCTGTGCTAGCCGTGAACGAAGCACTGACACGTGGTCGACAACATCTACCCAGTGACGTCACAATTTGAACGAGCTGTCTCGTAAGCCAGTTCATCACAATAACAAATACTATGTTCTTCGATACGAATTACTTTACATATTGTGTTAAACCAAATGTATTGCTAATGTCGTCTGCATAGCTTCATATTAAATAGATGGCTACCCGATACAGATAATGCTGTCTATACCAGGGTCCAAGCCCCCATAAAATGTAGCAGTTCGAGCTACTTAATTCGAGTTCAATTAGCCATGGTCCCCCACTTTCAAGTTCGTATACCCCTTTATTTCTCAAAATAACCATCGCCAAAATTTAGGTGCTGCTATTGAAAATTCCAAAATAGATTTTAAATATATACATTAATGTTTTTGAGTAAATGACTTGCGAATAAAGAAAATCTATGAAGCCAATTGACAAGACCTTAATCCGTATTTTTCAGACGTTGCGTATAAATTTTGATCGATGTAATAGAATATTATGTTTTCTACAGACACATTCGCTTGCAGTTAAAATAAGGAATGTAACTGTATGTGTATTATTAGTATATTTCGGAAATTTACGAAAAAGGTTAGAAATCTTCCAGTTGAAGGTTGACTTGTGAAATCCTAGATCCCTTCTGCTTCCGCCATTTGATCCGCCTGTTCTGAAACCAGACCTTGACTTGAATTTCATTTAGTCCTAGCTCGACGGCGAGGTACTTGCGCTCCTGTCCCACTACATACTGCTGCTGTTGAAACTCCTGCTCCAGTCGATCGAGTTGCTCGGCGGTGAAAATTGTTCGCTTTCTCTTATTACGCCGCAAGTCCTGGCTGATCGTGAGCATCTCGTCTGGGTGCGGACTTACCTCGCGGTCCCCTGTGATTGAGGGTGCACGATAGCCTGAAGGAAAATTGATGAGAAGTTTCTCGTTATACTGCTATGCTTTGCTTTGCGAAGAAAGGTGTACCTTTTCATTGCCAAATGTAAACAACTCAGATTGTTCAGTATTTTAGCTGAGACTATCTGCCCTGACTGTCGGCTAAGAGCTTGGAATCTATGCTTAGAAAAGTAATTGTTTATTTTGCTGTTATCATTATTCAATGTTATTTCTATAGATCACTGCGAGAGAAGACAAAACGTGGATTAGATGTGTATGCTTAATGTTGAAAGATGAAGAAAAGGATGAAAAGACGGTGAAAACTTTTGATCAAGTATTTGCTCAGATTCTAATATTTTTTGACATTCCCATAGTAAATTTGCAATTCGGGCTTCATTTTTTTGATAAATCTATCTTTAATGAAATTAGCGGAAAAGATTCCCTATTATACAAATTTGGGATTATGATTAAATAATCCAAGATTAAATATTAAACACGAACGAAAAACTGAGTGAATAAGAATGGCGCACTGCTTTGTCTAATTCTGTGAGCATTGTTAACTAAACACGCTGTCTGTATCAGCGCAGATTAATTGGAATTGCACAGAAATGCAAACAGCTCTTCACAAGAGGGTGAAAAACGTATTTTTAGATAATGCCATTGTAAGATACAAAAGTGAGCATTGCGACAAAGAACATAATCAGATCACTTTTTGAACTCAAGTTGAACATCACTCCGACTCCTTCCAATTTGACTTTAAGCAAATTCTTCACTTCATAATGCCGTAAAATTGCTGCGGCAGAAAGAGAAATGCTTATTTGATGAATAGTACATCACCATTATACACCAAGACTACATTGACATAATCTCTTATACTGCACTTCTCTTTAAAGGAGCTCCAGTAAACGGAAAAGAGGACTCTTCTTTATTTATTCTGAGGATGTCATAGGGCATCCGCAGTAGTTCTCCACGCCTGTCTGACGCGCAGATTCAGCTACATTATGCCTTCACACTTTGCAGGACTGTTCTTATCTATTTGGAATTCCCATTTAAGCACATTATGACATGCTTGCATCGCGGCCTTTCCCTCTGCAAATGTGGGAATCAAAGCGTTCCTAGTGTAGATTTGCTACCTAAAGGCCTTACGTTTTGCTGCCTTACCAATTTTGGCCCAAAATGTCCCTACGTTGGTACAATTGCCAACCAAGCAGTACCCTTCTCCATGCAGGTGAGCAAAATTAAGTTGAAGAGAAAGTAGCGTTAGTCATGTCTACCTCTATAAATAAAGATTTCTTCATAGTGAGAGACCAATTAAATGCGAACAAGCATGAGTGGCTTCCCAACCTTCTACAAAGGAAACTCGCTGTATGCCAAACAGCCTTTGCCATCTAGCCTGATCGCCTGAGCTAACTTGATTGTGACTCTTTGCAGTTTGCAATACTGACGCCTACTGGCTTTTGGCAATACCTTTGCTGCTCATTTCTGAGTGTAAAGCGCTGTCTGTTGCAGGATACGCATAACGATATACTACTGATTGCGGGATTGGTGGTAAAGCTTTAATATTCCCAATATTGAGCAAATGACTTATGCCTAAAGACAGCTCAGGTAGTGCGATAAACAAGTGGAATGAATGAAATAACTTTTCATCAAACGAGTATAGGATTTCACTGCTAAGCGTCATCGCAGCCAGTTTCATCCTCAACATTTTCTTACTTTGGATTTTCTTGAGAAAGAGCGACTTAAGAAAAAGTTGGATGATTGGCCAGAAACGTTGCTGTAATAAAAGTTTTCTTCTCGAGGTTGAACACCAATATCTTGACTTTAGCCTTGCAACTAGATTGATAACTTCCATATCTCAAGTCTAATGCAACTTATTAACAAGGATCGAATGCTTAATAATCAACTACATTGGTCGCCTAGTAACACACGAGTCTAGAAAAGCGTTCGTATTTTTGAAAGCCCTTTCCAAATTTCAAAGCTCAGCTATTAGAACATCTCTTGAAATGATGAACAAATAAGCGATCAATTTCAGCTGATGAAAGGCAAAATGAGAGTCATCACATGATAAAACAGTGAGGTAGTGGTACCATGGCTAGGTATCACCATCAGTAAAAATGTCTAGGGCGACAATGAAGACATATTTTATTGATTAAACATGCTCATTAGATTAGTTTACCAACATTTGGTCATTTGATAGGAAGAGAATCATCTTTTGATATGCTGTGAAAGCAGGCATTGTTATGTTCAGAACGCACAATGCAAACACGGCATTGGCGTAGAATTAGAAGACTAAAGCAAAGAAATTCGAGTTAGGTGCCTCAAGTACAAGAGGTCTTTTGTGCAGGTGGAAAGATCTGCTTGGGTGATTTGTAAAGTCAGGCTTCATCTGATATTAAAATTGACATTCCCTAAAGACTACGCTTTTCGACTACGGTTACCACTGACAGACAGCAGTTGCTATGGCCTAAGCTGATAGAACCTGAGCCCATTAAAAGCCTTTTTCTAACAGGTATATATTCTAAACAGTTTCTCGCATTACGAGAAAGGATTGATAAAGCAAGGCACCGCACTGATTGATTGCAGCTGTTGTTCAAAATAAGAGCTTCAACAGATGAATGCAGCTTATTGTGTGAGAGGCACAATCTCAAGCTGTTTCCGTAGCTAACTTCCACTTCTTCACTTTATCAAATCTTCAACGCAAGTCTTTCTGTCTTCGGATTGGATTCGACAGTAACTAAAATGAGTTGGCTACATGTATATATGGTGTATCATGTAGTTTTGCAATTTTATCAAGTCCTTGCGTAGTCGTAGATGCCGAATGTTAGCACCACAAAACTTGTTTGCGGATTAGGAGTTAACTTTCTTACATGTGTGCTGTTGGGATTTAAAATGCTTTGCTGGCTGATACTGAAAGCAAAACGAAACTGCTTGTTACGTTTACTTGTACGTAGATCCCCTAGGTTCTATTGTCACTCAACAAAGTAGTGTCGTAGGAAGTGCAGTCGAAGATAGCCTACAAAAGCTACAAGTATATATTTGTTAAAAAAATGAGAGAGAAATCCATTGGATGCTTGGTCAGTCGAGTACGCAGTTACTTAACGACTAAGCAGATGGCATTTGCATAAAGAAGGCTTGGCACATTTTGGACGCATGTCCCAGGAATGTAGTAGAAACGAGCGAATAAGCAATAACCCAAGAAGCACATACCAAGACTGAATCTTCGCATCTCCGAGTAGCTGCAGTCCGCACAGCCGGGTCGTTCAGGTGAAAGGCTGCGCTTACTGATTTGCACCATTGTCGGCTCTTCGAATGAGCGCTTCTTGAAGTGACCACCATCATGAGCGTCAAAGACCTTGCTGGGGTGGTACATGGCAAAATAATGAGGATGACGGGGAGCCTGGGTTCTAGAAGAAAGGCGGCTTCTTGAGCAACACGACGCCACCATGTCGACGCGAGCTTGAGGTGGGCGATAGAGACAGCTCTTGGAGGCGAGTTCGTGCAGCATCCCCGGGCTGCTTTCCCGCCTGCTTGCCTCGTCAGGGCTCCCGGCTCGGTCTTGACTTGACAGGATTGCGTCAATACTAAAGGTGCTGGGCTTCTTCGAGCTTTCAGCTGTCTGTACGTTTTCTTCATACTCATCTTTGAAAGAGTAAACCTTTGATATTTTCAGAAACCGATTGGAATCTTGATCCAACAGGTTGAACCTTTTCCGGTAAGAGTGCTTACAGCAACAGTCGCAGTTCTGCATCGTTCCTGCATTTTCCACAAAAACCCAGTTACAAAAATGGTTGGGCACAGGCTTGGTACCTTAATCATAGTCGATGGGGATGATTGCACGCGAATGGGGAAGACATTTTTTGATGGGAATTGAAACAAATTTAAAAAAAAAGGCACATCCCAAATTTGAGTAAAAACTGTTTCAAAAACATTTCCAGAGTGACAATAAGAACTATAGATAGAAAGAAAGAACAAGCAAGTATAAAAGAAAAAAGGAAAAGAATCAAAAACATCATCCGCTAGAAAAGGTTTGAATAGCTAGTTAGATAAATCTTAAAGCAAAAATTGATTCGAATTTTCAACAATGGATTATGAGAGCAATTGGTCTTACCGTTTCCACACAGGTCTTCACGTCAATTTTCCAGCGGGAGAAAGCCGACTTCGTCTAGGTATGGACATGAAATGAACAACGGATTTTGAATGCGCGAACGTTTCTACTGCTCTTTTATTGCAGCCGATGCCTTGGCAACATGCGTCAAAGACAGAGCTTTGTGTTTACATTGAATGTAATTGAATGAACACTTCTCTTACACCTGTCTGTTAAAAGGCCATTCTTCTCACATTAACAGGTGCAATAAAGAAGAATGTACAAATTAGTTGCCGGTGATTTCGAAAGTAATTTTGATATTTACACGATCATTCACTTAGTAGTGTTGGACGAAAACAAGACCAAGGTTTGCCACTACGAAAGTTTGCAGCGCAGTTCTGGAGAGTGATGAGAATACAGCCGTAAAAGAGCTTGCTCAGAACACAGGAAGTTTGAGTTTTGAGCGCAGCAAGAGCCTCTGGAAATCAGCGAAAACCCAATCTAACTTGCATGTCACACTTGTTTTCAACAGAGCAACTTTAGTTCTTATTAAACTGCCATACATAAAGCTAAAAAATAGAAGAACGAATTCGAAATAGTGTTCTAGACAAAAAAGTAAACATTCAAATTTTTGTTTATGTCAGGCAATTCCAGTAAAAATATTCTAGGTAGGCTGAAGGATGATGATGAAACTTTTAGAAAGTTTTCAACAAGAAGAGCTTTTTGTTGCGATTCTGCCTTCACAAAAGACTTCAAGATTTAAACAAGGGTACAATCAGCTTTGCAATAGATCCTATTGTGCATTTAAAAAAGACTATAAAAACAGTGTTGAGGCTCCAACAAAATGTGAAATGGGGGCACTAGGTTGTCTTTTTGAAAACAACACCTTTTCAAAAATAAGCCATTGGCGCAACATACATGATAACCGGAATCTTCAGTCGCTTTTTAAAGAGGATTGGCGCAACAAAGTTTGACTGGCGGATGACTAAAGATAGCAAGTAGTGAAAGCGGACAATGCAGTCGGGTCTAGGGCTTGTATTCCCAGTTCTTTGCTTCTCCGGCAGGTTTTGGTCTATAATTGAAATTATGTGTCACCCCAAATTTATTAAGAGTGCCCTTGGTTCCGTATCAATTAATTATATAATCGAAGAATCAAAAAAGCAAGTTGAGCAACGTTGTTAACAGGATGGTGAGCACCACGAAGAGACGCCAAGTGTCATCAAAATTAAGTTAAGGTCATTTCAATAATGTGAAAACGAAATGAGTGAAAAAATGAAATGAATTCCTAAGTTTAAACCGCTGTGTAATAGATACAGTGAAAAAGTCATTCTTTCAAGAAAGAGGTTCTTTTGGGAGAAATATTTCAATTTGCTATGCTGTTAAAAAGATTCTAAGTAGAGCTTTTCTATTGCACGAAGAGTAGGTTACAGTTGTGCTGAGAGAAGGGTTTGTGCTTCATCATGATGATTATTATTTTCGATGATTGTACTTCTGTATTTGAAAGCAATCAGATAGCAGAATTTAAGCCACGTTTTGAGAAAATCTCTTACACGATGATTACTGTTCATGACATTGAACTTCAGCAATATCAATGACCCGGCCAACCATAGCGTTCCATGAAGTGGTGGTGCAATTCCTTGTTTAGGGCAGTTTCTACAAGACTCAAAAGCTTGGGAAAGCAATTTGGCACTTTTGCGGAATTTTTTAGTCCATTGTGATGTGGCTATATATGGTGCGGCTCATTATGATGCCAAACCATTCATCTGATTTGCCCCAGGCGTGCTTCCGTGAACAGTGGCCTTTCGAATGATGATGGCCGAATCAATAGCTTAGTTCTGCAGAACAGAAAATATGCTTAAATTAAGAAAGTGTGTTGGGGCAACGGTAAACTTTCAAAATAAGGCATAGAGGACAGAAACTAACATTGTAATTATGCGCTAAAGCATAGCTTGCTAAATTTTGTTTATCGTTAAAAATTACACTGTGGGAAAAAACTTTTCTTGGCAAACAAAAGTTTGAATTTTGGCTCTACGCGCCATGCCATTACACTAGCGCGAATATGCCTTAGTATAACTTATTACCAAGCTAATTTGATTTCCTTCTCAATGCAGCATCTATCGACCGTTATTACCACTGCTGGTATAGTTTGAACGAGGCTAATTAAAGAGGAAGGATTATGCACAGGTTTTTGCAATTAGTTTCTTTATAGGTGCTAAATTCGTTAAAATGAATGCATCGCTTGCATTAGGGTTGTGTGTCGTATCAATTCTTTGCAAATTACTCGCCACAGCACAATAATCGCAAATTCTGAATTCCTTAATTCGCAGCTTACTCTCTATATAACTTTTTGCTAAACTGCATTTCTTCCTAAATAACCAGGATACACACAGAATAGAGCCGCTTTTGTGTTTATGTTTGCTATTTGTTGCTCAATAAAAATTGTTTACGAGATATACATCTATTATACGGGTATGCATAACGAAGCACTCCTGTAAAAAGCATAAATTCGTCAAGCCTTCTTCAATCAATTAGGCAGTAAGTGCCACAAGGCTGACTATCAATGAACATGGCTTTATGTAGAACCCTTAAAATCTCTAGAAGACTTAACAAGTACTTTGGACAAGATACAAGCAACAACCACTCTTAGCTGATATTTCTTGTAACGGCTGACTAGCGGTCTAGTGATAATGTGAAAGATTCTCCACAACTTCAAAATGGTAGCGACGAGCAAACAAACACGCTATCATGTTACAGCTTTAAGATTTCATAAGAATCGTTACTCAAAAGCAAACTACCTGCTTTTAAAGAGTGCGATGCATTTCAGCTTTACAAATGCTGTTCCAATGTCCAACGTATTACATTTATTGATTTCTCCTGAAATGCCTGCTTCTTGCAGCCTATAAATGCTCCAAGAAAATGATTTGGTTTCTCATTTCTGACATCATATTCTTGTGGTTAGCCCTGCCTATCAAAAGTTTTCAGACTTAAAAATTTTTTACTTTTTGTAACAAAATAATTTATTCTTAAAAATAAATCTTAAAAACTCACCTCTTTAAGCCCTTTAAACACAACAATTGCTCTTAAAACACAATATCTACTTTGATCAAAGTTGTCATCAACTTCAAGACAAGCTGGCTGAATATGTCGACAAGCACCCCAACCTTATGCTGCAAATTACTGGTCCACATTTGGCAAGAATGAACGGCGCCAAACAGGTTCACATGACTGAACCACCTTTACTTTCAAACGACCTGAATCTTGAAGAAGTGTCTTGGTATAACGTCACAAGAGTGGTGCCAGCAGATTGCTTTGGCATCGATGCCCTGTTCATAAGGCCTAAAAACATGATTGGGAAATAAGCGCAGCCGTTCACGCCCACTGAGTTAAAAATCGAAAGCGAGGGAAAACGGACCCAAGGTAACACACACATAAAAAGCTATTTACATGGCTGAAAATGAAAACTTTCGTTCATCCATCATTCAAAAATCGTTTTAGGATTAATTTTACCGAAACATTATCACGTTTGTTAATTAATGTAGATGAGGCAAAAACTTAAGAACAGCCATGTCTTTTTCTAAATTGGCCATGTAACCCAAGGTCAAATCTAAGAGCTAAGCCCTTAGACCGATTAAAGGAAACAATCTTAGACTGGGCTGATTCTTATGATGGCTCCATCAAGAGCATATTCCTAGCATATTCGACGCCATACTTTCAAAAGATGTTGAACGACCGATTTTCTTGTTTAAATGACACAGGTGCAGACGATGTGACCAATAGCATCTTACCATTTGACCAATAGCATCAATATCGATTACGTCATAGACCAATAGGTTATAGATCTAAGAAGCATTGTAGCTTACGACGAACAAACATTTTGTCTCTAATAAGTAGGGACTGAACATAAACGAATACCAAAGGACTACAGATATAAACTAGCCGCAAAAACAATGTCTCGCTTGAGCTTGGTGATACCAGTTGCAAACTTGTTCTCCAGTTCGGTATTGCCAATGGCTTTTGCTGCTTGGCACATCTGACGTAATAACTCTTCCAAACGCCGCATGCAGCGAATTATGCTACCTGTCAAAATCAAACATAGCAGAATGACTCGAGGGACTACTCAGAGTAACTAAGCAACAAGTAGATGCTCTTTCCACAAGTAGATGTTTCGGCGAATAATTTCATTAAAAAGTATTGAATTCATTTCGCAAATGATTGACTGTTGCAATAATGCCTAAATCTGCTTAACTTGCCATAAAGAAAAAATAACTTCGACTGACAAAATGTGACGATTGGTAAGCTATATAACTAAGTATGGCTCAAATGTAGCCCCTCGGAGGTTGATACCAAGGCATACCACGACATGATCAATGTTACAGCGTTGATTCAAGAGCGCCATTGGTAACTGTCATATTCGGTTGTCACTAATGCATTGACTGTCATCTCCGTTAAAACCAGCCAACTTTCAATCGACAAAAATGGAAGAATTCTTTTCACCAAATCTATTCAATAGATTACCCTCAAACACATCTGTCATTTTGCAGATCTCCCCGAAAGTGGCACCTTTGCACCAAGAATACACGACATCCATCAGGCTTGGCTTGAACTTATCCACATATGTATCTGCATCAATCTCCATTTTCGCCTCTTCAGAAACTTTAGCAATGCGCCGGGCAGATTCCTAGGAAACAACAGCCAACAAAATGTGAAAAAGATGGCAAAATGGATGATAAATATGTTCACCACCAAAAGTGCAGACTTGCAACAAAGTTCACAAAGAGAGATTCGCGATTTTCAGAATTCATAAAAAGGAGCTGACAAACAAGACTGGGAAGGAACCATGGAAAAGAAGAACGCACCTGCATTTGCCTTAGCGGCCCTGCCAGCTCTTCTTGCACGTTGGTAGGGTCATCAGCCTGCAACGAGCGTCGGTCATCAGTCGGAGCGAAGATGCCAAAAGAGCTGAATGACTTAGCAATTTCATAATGCAGTTTCCGGAGCAGTGCTGCGTCGAAAGTTGCAGCGAAGGGAAATCCAGCTAGAGGCTTCAGGCCAAACGGGTGTTTAAGAATCATGTGGAAGTTGATGACTGGAAAGGGTCATCTGGTGTGAAGAGAATGGGGCTCAACTTTGAACGAACTATATTTACCACAGCTAGGGAAAGGGCAAAAATGGACAAACCTTCTCTTGGAACACGAAACAACTCAAAAGTGCGACGCATTGTTCCGAGGACAGGTCATTGAAGACGCCGTTGAAAATCATCTCAGTCAGTAGCAGTTCGTCAGCGCTGAGAACAAATGGCAGAAGGATTACACCAAGAAAGATTCGCACGAGCAGCCACTGTGCAGAGTTGCTTTCCATGCCTGATTACGACAAGCTACGCAGGTACATGGGGTCACACGATTTTGCGACAAGCTACGAAGGTACAGGGGATTACACTATTTTGCGACAAGCTACGAAGGTATACTGGGTTACACTATTTTGCGACAAGCTACGAAGGTACAGGGAATTACACTAATTTGCGACAAGCTACGAAGGTATACGAGAAAAAATATTTTGCGACAAGCTACGAAGGTACAGGGGATTAAACTATTTTGCGACAAGCTACGAAGATCATCCGTGACAGATCTTCAGCAACGCAAGAACTTAAGTAAAAAATCAACTGCAGCTCACGCCTACCTGCTTATTTCGCATGCAACACGGCCCTTCAGTTCGATGACGTCAGATGCATTTACATAACCAAGTCTAGCAAAGGTAAAAACAGTCGGTACGTTTGTCTTTATTGGGGAATAAAAGTAACAAGTTGCGGAAGAAATAAAAGGATGGCTGGAGAAACAATGCAGCGATGGGGCCACAAAATCAGCACACAAAATCAGTTTATTATCAGCACACAAAAAAGTTTATTATCAGCATCTAAACTCATCTTGTGAACAAAAAAGTTTATTATTAAAAAGTCCATAGAAAGAAAGTATGGCCAGGCCACATCTTATGATTAGTTTAAATTAGAGAATTCAGCCACGTGGCTTTACCTTCTGAGGACTCTTTTGCGGCACTTGAGTTCATCTAGTTGTATCACAGTCTTCGCCTTCTTCAGACTTTGCTTAACGGCTTTTATCTCCAGGTCGATATTGGCTTTCTTTGCACACAAATTGTACAGTTTATCAAGATCTGGATCTTTATGCAAAGGATGATTGTACAAGCGATGTTCCAACACTTCAATTTTATTTACAGTCTTTTTCAATTGCTCGTCCTTAATATTCATATCTTCAATCGGGTCCAGAAGCGGTAGGCCATCGGGGAACCGCTTTTTTACTTCCTTCAAAAGTAAAACGTGCATTACAATATAAGGCTACCTAAATTTAAAAAACAAGGCACCCCTAGACCTGCATATATAACACTTCTGTTTAGGGTTGCTTTGATATACAAGCCTTGGAATTATAGGCATCTAAAGAACGTTTATGTTTACTCTCAGCCCCTGTACATAGTACTTCAACTACATTCAACTTGTTTCTTTGTTTAATACGAATATTTTGAAGAACAACCCGATTATTGTTTCTTCAACTATTTTCTGTCTCTCAAGTTAGAATAATTCATCGTCGACATCCGACAAAAATACTACCTGCACCGATTTCTTCACCGTCTCTCTTGCATCGAAGGGTCGCAGATCTTTGGGGAGGTATAAGCGGATGCTGCTAATGCCTTGTAGTAAGTTGAGAAGAACTGGGACAACCTAGACAAAGAGAAATTCGCCAAGTGAGCAGTTGCACAGTATGGACGGCATGCTAAAGCAAAAGGCAGTTGCAAAGGAGAACGACAATTCGAACTCAATAAAGAGGACTTGGCCCTGCCAACCTCACACCATAGTCTATAGAAGCGTTTGTCTATGCTCACACCAGGTACACTCATCGAGAATCGAAAGTAGTGGAGTCGGAATCGTAGCATCGAGAATCAATTTACAACCAACATGCATTACCTAGATGGCTGCCAGCCCCTTTTCAGCCCAATACACCAACAACTGGAACTTTAGAAAGACCTCTATGAATGATTTGAACTTAGGGGTGATTTGAACAGAGACAAATAAAAGGGGCTTACCTGCATTTCCCCCTTCTCGCCTGGCTTACACGGTAAGGGAACTTCACCAGTGGCCAATTTCTTTGTGGTTTTAGAGCAATTCAACAGAACTTCGACAATGAAAATCGTATCATTTCCAAGACTAGTGCCAGCTCCCTAAAAGGGAATTATTGGAAAAGGTCTGAGATGCATTTAAAGACTTTAAGAAGCTTTAAGAAAGTTCAAACGTGGGAGAATTTACATCCAATCATTCAACTAAATTCAGGGACGATAAGACGCAGCACGACAGCCATTGAGCAAAATTCTGCAAATTCCCTGTGCAGTAATCTTGGTGAGCGTAGTCAACAACGTTGAACAGACCTGAGTAAGCAATCGGCACGATAAACAGGCTGCAACGTTTGCCTGTAAGTGAAAACGCTTAGCAAAAACATCATAACCTTGGATTCAGAGTAAAGGGTACCACTTTAACCTATCATTTATGACACATCTACTTTTGCGGCGAATGGCTTAAGGAGCCTTGCGCAAGGGCTTTATACCTGTGATCAACAGTGTCCAGTTGGCCTAGAGTGAGGGGAATTGCATTTTGCTGACTTAAGGAACTTCTGCTTTTCAGTAATATCAATCTGTTACAAAAAATGATGAAAAAATATGCCTTTTGCTTGAAGAGAACATGGCAAGTGTCAAAACCTTTAAAGATTCACGTACTTTTTGATTATTCTTTTTCTGAAAATTAACCACACACCCCCATCCAAAATCTTGATCATGGTCGATAACCTGCAATGAAATCTGGTTGAATCAACAATCAGTCAATCGACATTGGCTTTTATCAACAATCAGTAAATCAACATTGGCTTTTATCAACAATCAGTCAATCAAATTTGGCCTTTACATCAAAGTACTGCACTATCGTAAGACGCATTGAACATTGCGAAGGAGCGTGAAACAAACCTGGACAAGTCTGCCCGGCTGCATGTAAGGAAGACAGTATTTTGGTTGATGGATGAATTTCATCAGCTCCTTGGAAAGTTTATCAAGCTGCTGTCGAATTTTGTAGTAGGACATTGCTGTATCTTCTTTTGGTATCTTGACCTCTTCTTTGACCTTTTCTTTTTCTTTAAGACCTGCAAAAGTAAAAACTTCATTGTACCTCTAAGTAGAAATAAGCAATCGAAGGACAATGTTAGAATAATTCAGTATGGAGTCAAAAGTGAATTAATTATGTTGATTCAATGGTACGTATTCAAAATATCTATAGTTAGCGAAAAGCATAGAATGACGTCTTCGTGACATTTGCACAATGACGATAACAAAATTGTACATGCTCCTAATGGGTACATGATCAAGAAGTCGTAATCTCTACACAAGTCTAAAAGTGTTTACATGGATGAAAACATGCATAAATGAAAAAGAATAGAATTGTCTGCTGCTCACCTTCCAGAAGTTTTGGAATTCCTGAATAATTTTGAAATTGGTAAAATGACTTTGATAGCATGTACTCTGGATTGATCTCTTCCAGTCGAAGAAGATTCAACACCATGTTGTACGTCAAGCGAAAAGCACTGTTGAGGGGGTCCGCATCTCCCTGAAATAAATAGACAAAATAAGCTGAAAAGGTATACGACTCACTGCGAGGCAGGCATCTCAACTACTCTAGAAAAATAATCAACATACTTAGCGCGTATGATTCGGGTCAGGTGAGTAACTCACAGAAAATCTTGCATTGTCCTATATAAAAACCAGCTGATCATAGCTTGATAAACCATGGCATTGCCTTACGACCTACCTTGAGAAGTCCTTTCCCGACGTCTGGTCCCATCTTCTCGTCAACTATCAAGATTACAATACCTTTGTCATCCAGCCCACGCCTTCCGGCTCTACCACTCATTTGGATGTATTCCCCACTCGATATCTGCAAGAAATTTACGCGAAAGCGCTGAGAATATTGTTTCAGACGCTAAAAACTTCTAAAGAATACAAGCCTTGAAGTTCGCAGAACAGTCAGCTCTGAATGTCAAGTACGATATACCACCAATTCATCTGATGGTCCTAATAGTTAATGCGAAGGAGCGCAAAGCCCAGCACTAACCCATCGGAAGTCGACACCATCAAACTTTCGAGCATTGGTGAAGACAACGGTTCTTGCGGGCATGTTCAGTCCCAATGCAAATGTTTCAGTTGCGAAAAGGGCCTGTAAAGACGAATTAGAGACGGTCAAGGAAAATTATCAAACTCACAAAGCACAACAAACGTTTGTGTGTAAGAATTTCTGGCAATTTGCAAGAACTTTGAAACGACCTCAAAACATCCGAGCATTTTGCGTAAATTCACAGCTAGACATGAATAACCGAAGACGTATGTGAATTAGGAGCGGATCGAATGAATACGCGAATAAATACAAATCTTGCCTTGATCAGACCCTCTGAGAATAGGATCTCTATTACTTCCTTGAGAATCGGAAGGAGGCCTCCGTGATGAATGCCTATGCCTCGCTTCAACAGCGGAAGAATATTCTCCACCTGAATGAATGCAGATTGAAGTCAATTTCTGAACATAAGGACGGGAAAAGTTCTTCACACAAATTCAACGAAAAATTCACATGTAATAACTTTGTTAAAGAAAAGAGAACTTGAAGCAAAGACTGAATACCAGAATTGATATTAATATGGAAAAAGATCTGATTACGACAATAAATGTTTGCCTACTAAACATGGGACAACATAAAGTCAGCAACCAAAGTAAACTTCGTTTGAAGTTCTTAAATAAATTCACATTTCAAATCGACCGAGTTGCCAAGCGCGGCTAGAGCTAAATACCTGCCTACCTGGGGCAAGGATTTGTCTTCACTCGAGAGGCAGTCGATGGCATTGGAGAACACGTCTTGCACCAACTTCCTCTCTTCATCTTAACATAAAAAGCAGCAGTTCAATTTGAAAACGTTGCTCGATCTTTGTACAAAGCAATTACCTTGGAAGCAGTAAATAACTAATCTATGGAAATCAGAAAAATAATATGAAACATGACGATAAAGACGTAGGCTACCTGTGTTGAAGTCGAGTTTCGACATTTGAAGGGCGTTGGCCTCACATTCTTTTTTCGAAAAGCCGAAGACAATGACAGGGGCGAAATTTCTCTCCATTATCAATTTGACAATCTTGTGAACATCGGATGGACCTGCCAAGGAAATGTTACAAAAACATGACGCGGGATGAGGCGTGCTTTACCTTGGTCATAGGGTAGTTCCCGGACCAAGTGGTTATATCAAGCAAATAAGGAACGAAGGAAAGGGGTCCCGTTCTAACATTCTTTATTGTCGTTGTGACTGGAGAAAATTCTGAAAAAGCTGCACTCTTTTCTGCCCAACCCCAACCCAAGAAACCAACCACGAATATTATAATGTGAGGCAATCCAAACAGATGCAAGGGCACTAGCTGAATCGTTCGAATTTCAGTGGCAACAACCATCAGGAGAGCTTCCCGTAGGGCATGAAAATAGTTACATACAGTAACAAATACATCAGCAAAACATGTCAAACTCAGTGGCGTAGCGTCAGGGTATGCAAGGTATGCAGTGCATACCCTGAGATTTCAGGGCAAAATATTGTCCAAAATAACCTTTTTCATTAAAGTTTAAACGCAGTAACTACATTAAAACTCATAAATGATCCCTCTTTAAACTGATTTCAACAACTTGAATAGTTTTTTTCTGTTGTAGGTTCCGTTTCTCTGTTCGATTTGCATGTCAATGCACCAAGGCCGATACATTGAACTTTTCTTTGAATGCGCTGCGAAGGAGGGTAAGCTGAGCTGTTTCTCCAACTGTCTCCCTTTGTTTTTCAACTCAACTCATCACGAAATAAGCAGTGAATCCCTTCCGCACAATTCTAACCAATCAGCGCACTGAATTTCGTGAATATATTAACACAAAATTGGCTGAAACAAAATTACAAATTCACTATGATTCCAGCACAAGTTATTCAAATCTTTTCACCCCACCTAGCTTCCCTGGCTCTCTTCTATGCCACGCCCAAACACGCCTTTTTGGCGAAAGTGAATACCCTATAAAAAGATTCACGCTACGCCACTGGTCAAACTAGACTAGCGAAAAATATAAATCGCTGACGATTAAACAAATAGTGGCAGATAAGTCAGTCAGATTTGCATAGTCAACCTTCAGACTAAAAATGCAATTTCTCTTGTTCTCTGAAACTATAATAAATAAAATCATAAATTCATTCATAAAATAGTGCTGGGAAATAAAATGAAACTGACCCTTAAAACTTCTTTTACCAGTCCTTTGCCATTTGTTGTCTCCGGAGGAGGATGAATCCTGGAGTATCCTCATGGCCTTCTCAAAATTTTCTTCTCGAAATTGTTTCTATAAAATAGCCAAACTTTAGTTAGCATGGTTAGTATTCACATGCTTGATGCTTTTGAGAATACAAAGAAGACTACAGTTGTTAGGTTTCTAAAATTCACAAAATGTATACAAAAATCTGCTGGGGTTTAGGCAAAACTCTCCAACAGATTTACAAGTCGTCAGAGAAAGTAGGAGACAATTTATTTATATAGAGACAACCTTGAAACTAAGCTTGATTAAATATTCATAAACCTTTTCATCTTGAACCAAATACAGCCCATCTCCTCCAGAAGGGTAAAGGTAATGCTGCAAAGGTGTAGGCCTGAAATCGGTGTATACCACGTGACAAGGCTGAAAAGTAAAGCACTCCTGTCAACATACGGGGATTCGACGAAAAATCTTTCAATAACCTAGTGGTCACAAAAAAATGACGGCTTACAATTCCGGAACCTATCCTATTTGCTAATATGCGTCCGTATCGAAGTATGACTGGAAGAGTTTAATATAATACAGGAAAGATACTTTAAAAAGAGCCGGCCATCAATATACCTGTTTATGGAGGAAAGCGACCCATTCTGCAAACTGGCGGGCGTTTGGAATGGTAGCGGACAAAAAGACGTAGTGGACGTTGTCCGGTAGCAAGATGATTGTTTCCTCCCAAACAACTCCTCTTTCTAGAAATGCAAAATGATAGCCAGATACACTGCATAGGTGAATATCAAATCGATAACTATTCTATGTAATCCACCAAAGCACGCTCTGATGTTTAGGAAAAATAAGAATGATAATGAACTTCTAAATCAACAATTTTAAAGTACCCCTAAATGAAGAATTCTATGGTCATGCTAAGAAGGCTGAAATAAGGCAATGAAAAAGGTATAAAACAGCAATCCCTAGTTTCATTACTTCCAACATATTCCTTGTATATCAATTCTCTCTTACCAGATGCATCAACGCATTTTGTCTGCCTTGACGGAAAAAAGATTGGCTTGTAAGCAGTGTCCAAAAGATATGTTCCAAAATTTAATGACGTTGTGTAAAAATAAGTTGAGGGCAAACAATTGATTTCAACAAACCTTTGTCTCTCATGTAATGAATCTCATCGAAAACAACCCATGCCACTTCGCGCATCAACTGAAAGATCCAACGAGGTAGTTAAACCTTAGCTGTTAGTCACAAGAAATTGAAGTATGAGCATGTGTCTGACCTGGCGTGCATGGAAACAGACTTTGTTGCAACTCAGTACGGACAATGGCAATGGTAACTAGCAATTGCGGCCCACTTGGAAGGGACTGGGTCCACTATCAAACCATGGCTTTCGCGTGCTTTCAATAAGTGCAACCAAGTTAGACACCACATACAATGGTTTCCCAGTGGGAGTCCAGAGGCTTTGTCCGGGGTCGTCCTAATTGTATACTAATGTGATACAAATAACTAGGTGTGGAGCGATTAAAAGAAAGTACATTAGAAGCTTGCAGGAGGTGCCATAAGCAATATATTACTCACATTCATACAGTTTATAGAAACTGAATAAAGTTCTCACCTCTGATCCCCTGTACAGCATGCTCCTCAGAATCTAGCATTGAGAATAATATCGATTCTAGTAATCGTACAGAAACAAGAAACACAACCAAAATAAACAGAGAGTAACGGGTCGTATGGGAGAAAGCCATAGTTTGCAATACATAAAAAGACAGTATCAAGAGTAGGGAAACTTTGCGGTGGATAGGAGCAAAACTAGTGGTAACGTTGTTAATTAGCTTTATCGCGGAAGTCAGCAAACAAACAATTTACAGAGGAAACTGAAGCAAATGGCGAACACGAAAATAACAAAAATCAATTGATCAATTGTCCACCTAGTAAATGGCTACCTGGGAATTTGAATTTCCAACTGTGACGTGAGGTGTAAGTTTAAGTTAAACAAAACTTTAAGGTTAACAGTAGAATAAAAGACTTTTGTAGTTGCAGTGGCTAAAAGTAAGCGGGAAGAAAACCAACCATTACATAAGGAAACAAATAGATAATGCTTTATGACTGGGAAATGAATGACAGCGTCCTCTAACCTCGGTAGTCATAATCAAGGCACTGGCGCTTGGGTTAATTGTGACGTCACCAGTCATAAGACCCACATCCTGAAATTCGTCATACAGTTCTCTGTATTTCTGGTTACTTAACGCCTGAAGAAAACAACGAATCAAAACACTTTAAAACCTCTAAACATAAACATTCTTATTTGATGCACAACACTCTTCTATCACCTATGACACGCTTCAATGGGTCCCAGGAAGCATTCTTTCTTATCATTCCAAAATAGCAATAGAGATTAGCTAGGAGAGTCTGAAAAGCTTGAATTAACACATTTGAAACCAAATGCAACCAGATTGAGTCGGCAGTTAAAGCTTTCTTCTTTGTTCGAACGTGAAGGGCAGCAGATTTTACAAACAAGTTCCAAAACTTAATGCGCTCTTTTCAGCTCATTGTGTTAGATACAGAATCTGATATTTTAATGTAATATATTCAGCATGAACGAAATAGCTAAAAACAAACACCAACATCATTCAATCAAATTTGTTAATTGTAGCTAGCTGTTGGAGTAAAACTTCAAAATAGCTCGCATGACGAAATTGCAAAAGACGCAATGCCCAAACTAAATCTGATTCAGCATTTGGACCATGCGCCAAACCCAATACCAACTACAATTTTCATATTATTAACAATCCAGTTTTTTTTGGAGTTTTGGGCTCTCGCTTCATTGTATTCGATGCATCCATACTTTGAAGAGTCTCAGACATAAGTACTTACAGCATGCAAAATTTAAGCTTCGCTCTTGTTTTTTCTTAAGTTTTGTAGTACAGAACATTTGCTCAAAAAACCTACACCAACCTTAATAGGAGTTGTATAAATAACTCTCTGTTTCCTCTGAAGGGACATTGCAATACAATACCTAAAATGAAATCAGGAAAAATGTTATTCTGCCATATTGAGAAATGTTATTCTGATTAAAAGCTCTGCTGATTCTATAAAAAGGTATAGTTTCAAGAGAAAAAGAAGGGTCTAATCTTTCGAATAATTTCCAGTAAAAGTGGGTATGCATCAAGGTTCACTTTTGTCTCCGTTTTTACCCACAAATTTGATGGATGCTGTGATGCACACTCACTTTCCCTTGGCCTCTGCCATAGAATCAACAGCGTTTGGCCAGCATGTTATTCACAGTTGCACACACATGCAGCTTAGAGCAAACCCATTTCTGGGAAGCAGTACTGTTACTAACATATGAAGCTGGCTGCATAATAAGTGTTATTCCTCATTTGCCCACTGTATAGTAACAGCACTGCCCCATGTAGCCCTATGACACCAGGGTCAGCCCCCTCTAATGAAAGAACCCCATGTGTCAACAATAAAAATAGTTTTATACTATAAACTACATACATTTGAAAGGGTGTGTGAGGTTATGTAATTCTTAAAGAATAAAGATTAATATTAAACAAATCTTTGCTTTTCATTGTTAATTTTACTAATAAAAGACATAACAAGACCACTTCTAATATAAGACCCTCATTTAAATCCACTGAAATAAATAAAAGGCTGGTCTTATAATAGAGGAAATATGATACACATGAAGAAGAAAGAGTAGAGTACATACTCAGCAACCACAGTTTTGCCAGCTGATGTGTGTGCCGAAACCAGGACTGACTGGTTATTTCCTAGGCATTTCAGAGCCTCTTTTTGAAATGGATCCAAAATAAATGGGTACTCCTGTTAAATATAATACAGGTGTAAATTACGAAATTAATTATTTCTCTTTTCATTAATTCTGAGTAAGCTTCCAAAGCCCTAAAAGACAAATATATGGAATAAACAAAAACTATAACTAATCCTAACCTTTGCTGGCTTTTCATTGAGATTTTGAAGAGGTGAGTACTGGCACCCTTCTGGAATGACAACCTACACAAATTCAAAATAGAGAAACAATATCAGCGCATGAATAATATTTCATATTGATTTCACCTTTAAAATGATTTTTTAACTTTCAATTCAAATCATTGTTTGAGAAGAAGAGAGTTGAAGAGTGTGAACAGCTGGACAGAGAGGAAGGTCTAGAACAAGGAAGAATCTGTTTGAAGGATTGAGTGAAAAACTGATAAGGAGAGGCATGGACAGGGAAGTGGCAGGGATGGTGGAAAGCAGCAAAGCAATGTGGAGGTCAAGAAAGAAGAAAGTTGTGTAAGCAAGTAAAAGAAACTGTGAACCTGTACATAAATTACTATTTGTTTTTTTTAAATGGCAATTTTTATCAGCCTAAATTTATAAATGAATGAATAAATTCAAATCCAGCCATTTACCTCATGTGTACAAGCTTCCATTGTTTCAACATTGTGCACTTGAACCTTTGGAATATTTAGAAATCTATAAAATTGAAAAACTTTAAATGAGAGAATGAAATCAAAGGATAGCAGACATTGGAAAAAACAAGGAATGTATATATATATATAAAATGTACAAAATTTGATATCTTACCAATGCTTATCACATAAAATGCAAGCCCCTTTTCACGAGATGAGAAAACACATAAAAATGTTTGTTATCCTGTCACGATAACACCATACAAGGTGAACATGTGAAATGAGTGAGAATAAGAAAACATATATCCTGCCAAAGCAGTACAGACAATTTGACAAGACAGATAGACAGACTTGTGGTCACTTTTGTCAAAAAAGAGGCCTGAACTACAAACATAACCAATCAAGTTTGAATTGATATGATTTAGAATTAGTCTCTATCAGAAGTGACAATTTTGGAATTCTCTCAATTTTGAAACAAGAATAGTGGTGAGGAAATTGATGAACTGTCAAGAAGCAGTTGTGAAAATTTCAAGAATCTTACACAAAGAGACACTGTATAGTGAAGCTTCCAAGCACAGTACTCCTTTATAGGGACATCATAAGGCAAATCATTTGTAGTATATATGAGTAATAAAGTGACTATAGTGCTATAATGATCAATTTTATGCCATGTTTTGTCCATTTGACATTTCTGCCTTCTGGTTATGATAATGCATTTATGTGAATTTACTTGAATTACAATACTGGGCATCTGGACGAGTTTTAACAATTTTACAAATATATTGTGTCCGAAAACTAATTTAGCAGGACTTTCAGTGATGCCCCCCTCCCCTAAATTTTTACAAGCTAGAATTGCCCCAGACACTGCAAATGTGCGTCTCAGTTTTAATTCAGTGCAACTTGCTTGAATTTTGTGCAACTCACTAGAGTTTTGTGTGCGTGGTTTTTCTTTCCACATAAATTGGTTTGTTTCAATTTGAATCAGTTACATTTGAATGCAAATCTGTTTAAGTTACTGTGTGGCAGTTGTGGGTTGTGGTAGAAATGCTATGAATATACTATAATTAAATGGAAAAACAAAAACCCTCAACATCATAAAATTTGTTGACAACGTAAACAAGACAACAATTTACCTCAACTTACTTCACTTTAACACCACAATTTTCTTTTTAACTTTGAATATCCAAACTTTCTTAGCTTTGGAGATCCAGCCATAAACTTTCGTAAATTTTTTACTTACTTTGTGTTAGCTTAAGTCTTCGCACTTCTTTCTTTCATCATAAAGGAGTTGTAGAAAAGGTTATTTAAAGGGAACCAAACGGGACCTTAGACTCCATGTCTGAAATAATGCGGGAAAACCGTATTCACTTACTCAAAATCGTTGACATCAGATTTGTGCTTCTTGGTTTTACCAGAAGCAATACCTTCCTCGACATCATCATCTATATAATCTTTTACCGAGCTGGCTTTATCTTCAAGAGCTCTTTTACGGATCGTGGCGGAATTCGACAATCCTGATGCTTCACTGATCTTAGGATTTTTCTCATTTGAACCTTGATCATCGAAAACAGAGAAAAGATCTTCCCCAAACAAGTCCTTCGCCATTTTTCAATCACGTTCTCGAGCAGCCTCGTTTATTCTCGTTCTGAAATCCTCCAATGTGAGACTGGCCAGCAGGCTGGTCTTGAGAAGGGCAAAGTCGCTATGGCAACCAGAAGGGATTGCACAAAAGCGACTCCAGCCCTCACTTTGACTCAAACCATTAAAGTTTATTGTTAACTATGATTAGCCTCTCTCGGATGTGATCAAACAATTATATGGTATTGTGGGGTAGAGGGTATTCAGGAGCAGTATAGGGGGGTTTGATACTTGACAAGTATGCATGCACTAGAAACGGGCAGGGGGTTACTGTATTCATAGAAATTCACCTACCACCATATGTTTTGCAACATACTTGAAACATTTTGTCCTATTACCCCTATAGTTGAAAGCAGACGCGTGGCTGCGGAGTCAACAGGCGAAGCTGAAAATTCAATAATCATGAAAGCTTTTCATTTTCAATTTGGTCGAAACTACAATTGCAAATTTCACTATTACAACAGTAGTTTGCAATTGGCTAGCCTAGTTAGCACAAACAAAAGAAGTTAACATAAAAAGCTGCTTTAGAAGTTGTTAATAGCAGAGATCGTCGGTTATTTTTCCGCACTCTCTATGATTTTTCGTAAGAAATCCTGTTGCCTATGACTTTTGTCACTAAGGGGACAAAAGTATGGAAACGAAGGGCCTAAAAATATGGCTTCGAAAATGTTGTATGCGGCTGTTGAAAACGGTTTGGACTACTTTGGCTCGAAAATAGAGCTTGACGTGACCAAAACAATAAAAAAATGTAAACAAACTATCCTTTTCACGAGATATCACATATTGCCGACATTAATTTTGTAAGTCAAAGAAAAATAAGAAAAGAGAAGTATGGTAAAAGTCCGTGAATTGCCAGGAGGCGAACGAGTTGCAATTAAACATCTGCGATTTACTGCACTTTCCTTTGCTGAAATCGGGAAGCAAATAGGATGCAGCAAATCCGCAGCTTTTAAAATTGTTAAAAATTTCAACAAACGGGCTCCTTGGATAAAAAGGAGAGATGTGGACGACCAAGAAAATTTTTGAAAAGAGGAGAGCGAAGTTTCGAATCTTCTGGCGAATGAAAACAATTTAAGACGATCACAAATGTATATCTTTTGAAACACTCCTATTATCCTTTAAAACGGTCTAAATAGTGCAGTAAAAGCATCAAAAAGTTGCAAAATTTCAGCTCTCTTTATTCATTACAATTAATTATCAGAATTTGAAACCTCTGCGCTTTGACCTTCGAGCAAATGTATCCTGTTTTTTGATCTCTCAATCAAGACCTTTCATGTCTTGGCGTCTGGAACTTCTTCGGTCTGCCAACCCTTGGCAAATCTTTCACGGTTCTAAATATAAAGAACCTTTTGCATACAGCAAAAGCTGTATACTTTGAGCAGCCCACAATTGATGCAGTTTCTTGGTAGCTTTTACCATTATTTTTATAAAAGATAATTTCCAGAGGCTTCTCATATGATATTTCACAACGTTTGATAACCTCCATGTTCATGTTTCTGGCCTAGAAAAATTTTACGGTTAACCTTTTTCGAATAATGTGCGAAAAATTGAAATACTTCGAAACATGAACAATGTCTTATGAAAGTTTCATGGAAATAGCCGGTTGTAGTACTTAATAAGAGAGGATCAAATGCATGTTTTTAAAGCTTTTATCATAAGCGTCTTTCGAAACTTCGAAACGTCCCAAGACTATTTGAACGGTAGTGTATTTATCATAGAATGTGAATAGAGGACCTTTCCGTCAGAAGTTAAAGTCGGGAATTGTTACATAAAGCGTATATTCAACAAATTTCTGAACATTTCTTCGGCCCCTTTGTTAGGGGTCATCTTGGGGCCGTTGCTGCCTACCCTTTCGCCAAGTTGTAGCTGGCCTGGCATCCCTTTTATGAAATTTTGCTTCCGTTATGAAAAAGCTTTTTTTGTTTTTTATTTTGATATTGCACTATAAAGCTTGCCAAAATGAATCGAAGCTCAATAAAGGATCGACCGGATGAGGCAAAACGCCAACATATCAACTTTTAATGAATGCGTTAGTCAGTTTAGTCGACTTTATAGCACCATCAGTTTAAGTCGCAATGACGGAGCAGCGAATGGAAAATGAAGCTTTAGAACGCTATGCTAACAAACGTTAAACATTAATTTTATGGTTAGCAAATTTTTAGACTAAAGGGAAAACTTTGAATATATTCCTTTAGCTATGGTTAAACTTTATAGTACTGCTTTCGTAAAATTGACTTGTAATGATTTTTTGATAAAATGTAAATACAGGACCTTTTGATAAAATGTATAAAGCGTAAATTTCTGAAAATGTTTTGGCGCTCCTGTTATCAACTGCCCCCTCAAAGCAGCTCCTTGCCCAGACATAACAATTGCATATCACCAATTTTTCAGTGCCCAAATCATATCAGTTTTCAGTCCCCTGAATAAGCGAGCCTGTAACCACCCACACATTTAGAGTTTTCCATAAAAATTGGTGTTTGTCACTAAAGACCATAAATAGTAATTATGTTTGCTTTGCGTCTACCTTATCAAAAAGAAAGCTGATTACTGGAAGGGAAACGATTTTCAGGGAGGGTTGTACTCCTTTCTGCTGACCGGCAAGAACGTTTCTGTCTGAAATTAGGCCGTTGCGAAACTCAGCCCAGGTGTGGCCAAACTCAGCCCAACAGTAGGGCTTAACCACATTCATGTGACATCATTCATTGAAACCTGTCACCATTGATCTTCATTGAAGAAAAATCTTATTGTTGTTGACACAGTCTAATTCGGGATCTGATTCTAGAAGAATGGTGAATGTTGCACAATGCAAAATCGACTGTTCAGTATTCCACTCTAGGAAACTGGTAAGCGTGTAATTAGCTTCTGTCAATGGCAAAGAATCATATCGGATCATCTGCGTATTTGTAGAAAGGATGCTCGTAGAGATTCTTTTCGAACTCTTTTCGTTGTTTTGGACAACAAACTCTTTATAATTAACGATCAGATAAATTTACAACGATGACGGTCTTCTTAAGTGTAGCTTGACTTTATGCATGGATACGCACAATACCAATGCTGATGGTCAGATCAAAGTTTATCAGATCAAAGGTGGTCAGGTCAAATCATAGGTGGTCAGATCAAAGGTGGTCAGATCAAAGGTGGTCAGTTAAAAGATGGTCAGATCAAAGGTGGTGAATCAAAGATGGTCAGATCAAGGATGGTCAGATCAAAGTGGTTAGATCCAAGGTGGTTAGATCAAAGGTAGTCAGATCAAAGATGGTTAGATCCAAGGTGGTTAGATCAAAGGTGGTTAGATCAAAGGTGGTCAGTTAAAAGATGGCTAGATCCAAGGTGGTAAGATCAAAGGTGTTTAGATCAAAGGTGGTCAGTTAAAAGATGGTTAGATCCAAGGTGGTTAGATCAAAGGTGGTTAGATGAAAGATGGTCAGATCGAAGGTGGTTAGATCCAAGGTGGTTAGATCAAAGATGGTCATATCAAAGATGGTCAGTTAGAAGTTGGTCAGATCAAAGATGGTCAGATCAAAGTTGGTCAGATCAAAGGTGGTTAGATCCAAGGTGGTTAGATCAAAGATGGTCAGATCAAAGATGGTCAGTAAAAGGTGGTCAGATTAAAGGTGGTCAGTTCAAAGATGGTCAGATCAAAGGTGGTTAGATCAAAGGTGGTCAGTAAAAGGTGGTCAGATCAAAGGTGGTCAGTAAAAGGTGGTCAGATTAAAGGTGGTCAGGTCGAAGGTAGTCAGTTAAAAGATGGACACAATCAAGACCATTTTCCTGTTTCATAGCAATTGCTAAACCCATGAATTGCAAAACATGGCAATAGTCATTTTTCCCGTATAAATACTTTAAATCACTATCAACACATTTCGACACTTTAGAAACTAATATAATTGTTATTGTCCATTATCTCAGCCAATTGGCTTCCAAATAATAGTTTATCGACACAAATATCTAAACACGACGTACAATACAAATTGCTTGAAATTAATAAAAATTTATGACCTAGCTACGAGAATTAGTGATGTATTGAAACTAATTTCTCACAAAAGCACAGGTTGATTTACCTCAAACTCGTTTTGATTAAATATAATCAGTCTAAAGCAGATCTCCATGAACAGCAATTCTAATTCAAACTTTTTGAATTTGCACTGAATAAATGTCGTCCCGTCAGCAATAAAATACAATTGCATTGCGTCCTTGGTTGAAACATGGTTGCAAAAATAATTTCCTGGAAGAGTGTTCCAAACAACTTTAGGAGCATGTCGGAGAATAAAATTATCTGGCATTGGGCAAAACACTGAAATAATCAACGTTTCTAGTCACTCTGAACAATATACTATCAGCAAGTAGTCTGCTCATAGATGGTAAGAATACTTTCTATGGATGCAGTTCAACCATTCGAACCAGTTTGAACTGAATTACATTAATCTACAAGTCATCGAATAGATTCCGAGGCGGACCAGAGCGGGCCGCCGAGCTTGGCTTTGTGTAGGCCGCCGCAGTTCTTGTTGCTGAGGGCAACGACGGCGCCTCTCGCTCCATTGAATCGAGAAGGGACGTGCGGTCGTTCGTGTCCTTTTCCGTGTACTGCGGACGGTGAGAAACGTTTAAACGAGTTCTGGAGTCGATTCTACTCAAGTCTTCCTCCTCACTGCCACCCTGGTCGTCTATTCGTTGGCTGCTCTGGTCAATTTTCTGCCGTATCTGCATTCCTCGATGAGCCCAACCCTAATAGAACAGAGTGATCTCTTGAAAACGTTTCCTTGCTCTCGTATCAAGCCCAGTTAACAACCCTTCAGGCGAACATGTTATGAAAAAACTGAACATGGAAATAGCAATGCGACACAACACATTTCTGTGCCTTGAAGTTACAATTTCGTACTGGCAAAATTTTGCAGGAAATAATGCCACACATCTGGTCACACTACATATTCCCATCTAAATGCGGCGTCCAGTATAGCCCTCCTGGCAAAAATCGTTAAAGAGAAATCGATAATTAATTTACCAAATCTGAGCAAAATAACAAAAAGCAGGTCTATACTTACCTTTCCCCCACTTATCAATTTTTGAAGTCTTCGCTTCTCTGCAAGATGATTTTTACAATATATCATTTCCTTCATATTCATAGAATGGCAGTAACGAACGGCTCCTTCCATGGAGGTAGGAGAGGAATGTTTAAGCTCTCGGACTACTTAAAGTACTCTTTTTTAAAAAGCTTTTTAACCAGAATACGTCATCGGAAAATATGGCAAGCAGAGCGTTGATATATTTAGGAAAATTCTTCTTATGGCAGAGGAAATCAAAGGGTGTATGGTACCTCTCTTGAGAATTTCTCTTCCCTCATTCACATAATCGCTGGACAGTTCCTCGTCAATTAGAAACTGCTGAACCCCGAAGCAGTGCAGTATGCGACTTCCAATCTTGAAGTATGTGCACAAGCAAATCAGCAGAATGAGCATCGGATAGTAGACGTTAAGGCCTTTCGATATAAACGAAATAACATCCATGTGTCCCATGAACTGAAAGGAAAATTAAAGTGACAAATTGAAAGATGCCAGTAGACAAAATTCGACACTGCTTGAAAGGAGGAATGAAAGTCTGCATCGATCCAAGTGGCTATTAAGAAATAATCCTTAATGGTTGCATACCCTCAGTTAGGACACAGACACATTATATTTGGATGTGGACGCAAGAATGTAACGCAATGCAAAAAAATACGATAGAGCGGAACGACAAGCTCAAACACGAGCTGAGGACAGGTCTTTTGAAGAGTTGCAACAGGTCTGCTCTCTTCCGCTCGCTGTGGACAGTGAAATCAGCTGACCTGCAATCTTGAACAAAAATCGCCATGAAAAAATTGCAACGGTGAGCTGCGGAGACTTACGACGGTGAAGGAGGCCTGCTCCACTGTATCAGCGACATGACCGTCCAGGTGAATCATTGCCAAAAAGTTCAGAGACAAAGCGTAAGTTAGTCTGCACAGAAGCCTGTGAAATAAGTGGAGAGCGTGTGCTGAGTTCTTCAACTTCCTTGGCTAGATGTATCAGGGTGCAAAAACAATAGTTGCAAAAACAACAGTTGCAAAAACGAAGCTCGAGGACAAAAGAATTGAAAAAACAATGTGAAATCTACACCATCAAATCACGATCAAATGGCATTGAAAAATTATAAAAAATGCGAGTAATACGCAATTGGTCTAAGAAAGAAACCAATATAATAGAAAGTTTATAAAACTGATGCAGGAATGCATTGTATCTTAACAGCAACTCGCGTGCTATGAAAGTGACTTTTAAACCATTCACGAAGGCTTGAAAACAGACAATAATAAGAGTGAGACACCCGTTCTGTCTGTAATTGAGAAATGGGACCATCTGGAAATGCCATTCTATAAAATAATCCACGCATAATACGATACACTGTATAGACAGCTGGCTGGCTTGATGCTGGTCGCAATGAAGCTTCGTCATTATAACAAAAAGCTTGACACAAAAAATTGAGAAAAAAACTTACAATCCGCTGAAAAGTAAACTATTGGCGTCAGTTTGATGGTTTGGTGCAAAATAGTAGAAGTTGAAGATTCTCATCTTGAAAACGGTGTAATATGTACAAGTGCACATGTACAGCACAGTGAAGAAAGAAATGACCTGCGGAGAAAGTAACAAACTAAATGAACTTTAAATACCAGGAACATTTGGCAGTTAACAATAAAAGGTGGGTTTAGAAACGCGGCAGCCACTGTTGCTCATAATTCAAAGAACACAGGTAAGAACTTTGTTAAACCCCAGTGCGTTCACTCGGAAGGACATTAAGAGAAGAATCTAGAGCATCGGAGTGGGTGTTCATTAGCCAGGTAACAGCAAGCATAAACCAGAAAACGTGACTCATAAAAAACCGATGATCAATCACTACACAAAATAGAAGGAGGAAAAAATAAAAGGAGCATGCCTCGACTTGGAAGTAAAGATATTCGGTTTTAGCCATTCGAATAAGGACAGCAAACAATGATAATGTTGGGGAGGTGCTGAAAAACGTCATCTCAGACCAAACCAACATGACAGTGAAGACCATCAACACTGCAGCCATCACTTTCAGCAAAGCAGGCTTGAACCACAGCTTCCAGTACCACTCTACGATTAGAAGAGAAGTTTTCGTTAACACCGTAAGTTAAGTGTTTTCTCAAGAGAGCCCCCCGGCATCATAAGCTAGTCACTAGGTATCGCGTTGACTTCGCGTGACTTGAATAGGTTGGCTAAACAGAACAAGCTAAAGTATTGATAAACTCCTAATGACCTTGGGGCAATAAATGTTTATATTAGCTTGAAATGACATTCGACGACATTAAATGATGTGAAGCTTCTTTCCGGGTATGAAAAAAGCATATTCTATATACAACACAGTATTATTTATGATTTGATCGAGGTAAGAAGCAAGTAAAAAATAAACCCTCAAAAGCTCTATAAATTGACTTATAGTAAGACCATAGAACCCTACCAACTTTCATTGAAAACGACCCTGATTTCTGCATTTGATTTTGAGATGACGCTTTGAAACTCCTACGATTAAAATTTTGCATATCTCAAAGATTGTAAACATAGGAGCATAAGGCCGTGAGCAACAACAGCAGCTAATTCGAGAAATACTGCGTAACATAAAAAGCGGCCTTGCAACAAAATAAAGGAAAATAAAGGATGAAGGCTGCAGTTGAAATATGAATACACATTCATTGATGAACCATTCATTGATGAATACACATTCATTGATGAACCAAAGTCTTTTGAAAGACCCATTGGGTGAAAATAGTGACACTTACCTATCTGTGCTCTCTCTGTTTCGCTCCAAATCATCCAGTTGTATTGCCTTTTGCAACAACATGTTCCACTGGCTTCAAAGCAAAATCACACACAATTTCGACAGGCTAGCACTACTCAGACAGTTTATAATCTTGTTCTTCTAACTACTGTACCATAGACAAAATACAATGAAACAAAATATTCTCCTTTATAAAAAATATTCTCCTTGCAAATAGCACGTTCTACATGCCACAATGTTGAAGAAAGGAAAGGAAGAAAAAAAGGAAGAAAAGAAAGGAAGAAAAGAAAGTAAGAAAAGAAAGGAAAGGAAGAAAAGCAAGGAAGAAAAGCAAGGAGGAAAAGAAAGGAAGAAAAGACAGGTAGAAAAAAGGAATAAAGAAGGGAAGAAAAGAAAGGAAGAAAAGAGGAAGAACAAAGCTGTCATAAAACCTTACACAGTGGCACGATGAGCTCGTTGAGTGATGACGATGACTTTTCTGTGTAGTTTGACAAGAGACTTCTCGCTGTGCATTTCAATTGACTTCCCATTGACGTCATTATAATCCAAGTAATCGTCTTTTGCTGTCCTGAATAGGTCTTCGCTTGCATCGGGACACTTAAGAGACAGACAATTCAAAAACATTGACAGAGTCGCATTTAGAAACCAGTTAATACGAAACAAGTTCAATAAAACTTTTAGTCTATAATGCGTTTTGAATGGTTCGGACACAGGAAACTTCTAGTAAAAAAAGCAGCCAGTTTAAAATGATGTGTGACACTCATCCAGCCTCTTCAGGCTTCAATGACCTGCCAGGCCTTAAAAAGCAGGGAAGGAACAGGTTTTAATGTGAAATGACACCTAGAGCTAGAAGAATGAATGGATCTGTCAAAAGCATGAAACAGTAAAGACGGGCATTTTGAGACAACACCGTCACTGCCGTCCTTAACCGTTACGAACTATTTGAGAGACTCAAAATAGAAGATACTACATAGCAGCAGTGCATTCGCAACGAAAATCACAGTAGCACCTTTCTTTTCATTATGTCCATTTTAATCCCAGTTTAGCTTAGGATCTAATGAGACTCTTCACATGTCAATCATGTTTCAGATAAGGATGGGTGGTAATTGATTGAGCCGGACAATTTAGCAGACCCAAACGGACATCCACATCTAAGGAGGGCCGGGCAGCGTCAGGCAATTGACACAAGTATATTTCTGTTTTCAGTTACGTTATGAGTAAAAATTTTCGTGGACAACTTACCTTTTTTATTATTGTATCAATGTGTTTACGAAGATTGCTATTGTACCTTATATCTTCGGAGGCCTTAACAACATTCTGGAGTAAAAAGCATTGAATAATTTTGAGTTCCAACGAAAACAAAATATAAATTATCTTACAAATTTGAAGAAAAAAATGATGCAAATAAGTGTTTTAAACAACAATAGAGAAGAGAATGGGTAGGTATTCATTCCTAATTAAAGCAAAAAAGTAGTATTGTGTTTCACATCTACAGTGCCCATATTCCTATTACAGACTTCCGAAAAGAAAACATTTAAGACTATATTATACATAATTACCCAATTGTAATTTAGAATATTAGCTTTACATTGCATTAGTAAACAAGCATCGTTTCCATAGAATTCTCTTGTAATGAAACTCAAAATTAGAAATGATTACAAAAAACTAAAACCTGTAGCGTTTCAGTCAATTCTTCTTCAATATCCTCCTTTTCTGTGCTAAGCTTCGAGATTTTGAACAATGTCTGAGAAAGTATGAATCCTGGCAATGACATGTTCCATGCTGTTCTTGGTAACTCAATCAGGCCATACCCCATCAGAAGAATGAGAAGGAGCAGACCCCATGTATTTGATGCAGTTATTCCAATTATTCTCAGCTGTTCTCTAGAAAATTATAACCAAGAAGTGGACTTTCTGCATTTGCAAGCTTCTGCAATGATGCCCAATGGTCATTTCAAAAGGCTACATTCAGAATTTATATGACCTCCTTTGACTTTTCCCATTCATAACCTAATTAATTTTGGTTACCTTTTCTAGTTTAATTCAATAATTGGAGAATTTCCACAAGTATCTTGCTAACTGGCAGAGCTTTCCTAATTGATGCTGCTGATGCCCAATGGTCATTTCAAAAGGCTACATTCAGAATTTATATGACCTCCTTTGACTTTTCCCATTCATAACCTAATTAATTTTGGTTACCTTTTCTAGTTTAATTCAATAATTGGAGAATTTCCACAAGTATCTTGCTAACTGGCAGAGCTTTCCTAATTGATGCTGCTGATGCCCAATGGTCATTTCAAAAGGCTACATTCAGAATTTATATGACCTCCTTTGACTTTTCCCATTCATAACCTAATTAATTTTGGTTACCTTTTCTAGTTTAATTCAATAATTGGAGAATTTCCACAAGTATCTTGCTAACTGGCAGAGCTTTCCTAATTGATTGTCAGTCAAAATCGTATCCCACTTACCCATTTAACTGGAGAGTAGGGTGCACTGCAACATAGACAAGTATGATTCCAAAAATCAGTAGGTAACTGCCATACCATAAAGCATTTTCATATAATGCAGTTTTTATTTTACCAGCAACTGTGAATTCTCCAGCATATTCATAAGATTGCATCATTGGCAGTATTATCCTGCAAAAGACAAAAAACACTTGAAAAACACTTAAAACAGCTACTGTTGTGGCAAATGAGCATCAAATAGTGAAGATGCATCAACAAAAAACATATATCATCTTTAATTTAACCACATAGGAAAAAAAGGCCTTATAGATGGGACAGAACAAGAGATTTTAAAGCAAAACACATTAAAATCCAATACTAAATGTTCAGTTGTTTCGTATATTTGAATTATTTGAATTCATTCTTCAGCTCAAATCAGTAATACATTGAATGAAGATAATATAGCTAAATGTTCATATTATTATTTATTTATATATTATTATTTTATTTATTTATCTCGTATTCATTTATTTCTACTACCATGACTAAAATTTTTTTATGATGACGCTATACAACAAATGCAACAATACAACAAAGCAATGAACTTTGCAATACACATGCTTACTAAATGACCTGTACAATTGATACAACTGAAATGATCTTGTTCACTTGCAATATGTGTGCTGTCTGACTTATTTGAAAGTATAAACAAGTTTAGAACAGACATCATCAGTTTGAATTCAAGACAGATCTCACAATAAAAATGATGACATTGTAATATTTGTCAATTCATTTGTCATTCAACATACCATGACAGAAGTTGTGAAGACCAATACACAACCCTCCACAGATCTGGTAAAACATATGATGGCATATAACTCCAGGGCACCTCACAGAAGAACTTATGTTTCTTTGTTTCATTAGAAATAGGAAGTGAAACATTCCTGCTTTTGTGAAGCTTCTGACATTCTCTGTAGCAGGTCTGAGATTGGAGAATTGAGAATGAATCTTTTTGGAAAGCTCACTTAAATGCAAACATAAAGGCTTAATACAAAAAGCTGATTTGCTTTTACTGCAAAAAATTGAACAATATAGTCATCAGTTTAAAAGAATTTATCCTTCATAACACATAGACAGCATTTCATTAGAATTGGGAACAAGAATATTTCCTGAAAAATATTTCCTTGCCCCACCAAAATATGTCATTTCTGGTAATCTAGACACTTCAAACATTGGGGCGTGTCAAACATAACAGGGCTGGGAAAAACCAGGGGGCTTGAGGAAGTCTGCTTTCCTACTTTAGTGAAAGAGGTTTGTATATAGTCAGAATGAAGGTCAGGTATTCTGTAGTTTTTTATGGGTGGTTTGCAAGACAATACCCAGGGTGACACAACTGTCCTTACCATCAGCAATAGTGGTGGCCTTTAATAAAAATGAAAACCAAGTAAATAAGTACCTCTTCATAAAGATATAAGCTGAAATGTTTAACTTTTGAATTTATTACTATCAGGGAGTATCAGGGAAAATGGCAAAGCTCATCCAAGAATGTTCAAATTGCAAAAACGGAAGATGATACAAACTATACCTGACTCTATCAAGAACCTAGCCAATCCTAATGTAGATGGATCGATTCGAATCTGCTTACAAAATGAATTGCAAGCAGCTTCTTCGTGACGAATGCTTGCCAACAAAAATAGCGGTGTTATTGCAAAACGCTGCTTTTTATCTTTCTAAAGATGATCTGAATATTAACTTTTAAAGGACAATTGCATTATTCGCTTTTATTCGTTTATTTCTATAAATGATTATATGTCAAAATGATGATACTTACTGCAGAGACATCTAGTGGGAGCACAAATACAATGAGAAACGAGAAATACCACGCAATAAACACGGCTATTGTAACGATTATGTGCTGCTTTCTCCAGTTCCCATACCGATGAAGAAGACAAATGGTTATAAAAGCGGCAACTACCAACTCTATGATAAAAGGTGCAGATGACATCGTGTCTATGAGCAATGGAATATTCTTCCTTTATATTTCAAAAAAGTTCATTGCAGTTGTTGATGTTTTGAGATTTTGATTGTCTAGGCCAAACTTAGTGCGCATGCCCCGACGGCCAGACACCTGGCCTGAGGAGACGGACAAAGGAGACGGGTGTATGGTCCAAGAACTCGATTTGGGGGAGGGAGCAAATCATTACCGAACAGAAAATAGAAATGTTTTTGCTACTATTACCTAAAGATTGCTTGGGTTGATTTTCATTGGTTTGAAGATTATAGGGTTTAATCAATGGTTCGTTCAGATACTGTTTTACATTGGCATTGTAAAATGCAGTGTCGTGCTTTCAAATTATCTGACGTGCCTCCAGTTTGGCTTGCCACGAACTGAGCCGCAATTGTTATCACTGCACTTTATACAGTTACTCTAAGTACTAGTACCATGTAACTGGTAATCAAATTAATCAAACCAAGCTCCAAATCAAAGAATTTAGGTCACGCTTTAAAAAGAGTGACAATCCCAAGTTGATCTAAATCATTATGAGAAACGGGAACCGAAAACTTTAAAAGCTAAAAGCATTCGTCTACCACTTAAGGAAGATTTTGAACCAGAAGTCTGAAGAGCTCTGGTATGACACGAAAACCCCCAAAATGCAAGTAGTTTTGGTGTATAATTTTTTGGCAAGCTTAGCTTCCAATTTCAGACCTCTTTTGATTCACCATTGTCTCTAGCAGTGATGTGCCTGAGTGGGAAAGAGCAGTGATGTGCCTAGACCATTTTAGATCATTTTTAAACCAACTTTTCTCCATAATAAATTTGTTTAACAGTTTCAAGCTTGGTCGAAATTCCCAATTAACGTTGGGGGCGTCACGCACGCGAAACACTCTTGGCTTAGCAAAGAATGGTAAGCATTTTCAATTATTTTAAATCATTTTAGCTAAAAAAAGTTCTCTAGATGACAGTCAACAGTTTGAAAAAAGTGAATAATTTTCCAACATTTTGTGAACAACATTAACAGTGCAGTTGCATAATAGACGCATGGAACATATTTCGTTGAAGCATCATTACAAATAGAACTGATAATCCTGTGTCATTTCTTTTTCTTTTTCTTCTTCTTTTTTGCCTTTTTCGATTTTTTCCCCTATAAGGAATCGAACAAAATATTATTAAATTGTGTCAAGCCTAGAAAGTAAACCTGTTTATCATAGCAGGAACTTAAAAGGTGTACTTTAGATACAAATGCACAAGTAAAGTGACAAATAAAAGGCTTCTAAAAGTTTGCAATGCAGGAATTTTCTGGGATAAATTCTCTATACAACAAATCAAACTAAATCCTTATTTACCTTTTTGCCTGTGTCTTCGTCGTCATCTTCATCTTCGTCCCTTAAAAAAGTTTAAATTATATTTCGCAAAATGTTGCAAAGACTTATCAAACAATTATAGCTAATGTGGTCTTGCATGGAAAATGAAGGTTTAGTCGTTTTCAGTGAATCATAATTCATTGTCCGTAGCTTATCTAGTAAGCTTCTTTGATTCAATTAACTTAATTCTGATGATGTGCCTAGCCAAATTCGAGATGTTCTGGAATAAGACCTATTCACATTATGGCAATATCGCATGAGTTAGGCAAACACGAATTAGTCAAAGACTAGTTAACATGTTTCTGTCGCTTGATAAACATGGAGAAACTAAGAAAATTGTGGTGAATGATATTTATCATCATCAGTATTCTTCAATTTTTAGGCAATGTGCAGACTACAAAACTGGGTGTTTTAGTGTTGATCTAGATAATGTATGGGAATCGATGCTAGTAGCAGGAAGCACTTGAACTTTTGATTGGATGGTATGAAAAGTATGCCAGCAGCAAACGTAACTCGAGAAAGACCCTTACTCTTCAGCTTCAAAGTCAACATAATCATCATCCGAGGATCCTGAAGCATCGTCTGCCAGTGTATCAAGTATTTCTGTAAAAGATCATACCAAAACCTTAACTTTTGCCCAGTTTCTAATTCAGCGGTGAAAGATAGATATCGCTGTTAAAACTGCATTTTCTATACTATTAACCTCACTGAACATTTTATTCCAGCTTCCAGCAAGCATGAAACTTCCAACAAGCAAGCGTACATCAATATACCCTTCTCATTTATTTTTGCAAAAGAGCAAAAATGCTAGAGTAATTAGACATGTACTTAGTTTTGATCTCAAAGTAGCCAGCAGGTTCTCATAGTTCTCAATACTCTGACTGTACTTTTCTGTAATGTGATAGAGATTCCCAAGCGCCGCGTAGGCCTTGGTAAGCCCGTCTTTGTCTCCACGCTGTTTGGCGATATCAACTCGCATAGTTTGATACTTAATCGCTCCTTCGTAGTCCATTTGCAACTCGCACAGATTTGCAAGGTTGTTGTAAAGACGTGCCTCCGCAGAAAGCTCTCCCCGCTTCTTCACTATTGCAAGTGCTTTGTTATAATGCTTAATAGACAACGCCAAGTCTCCCTTTTGCTTATAAAGTATCCCTAAGTTGGAATGAGCTCTTCTACGGTTCGTCTCATCGTCCTGCTTCTTGCCAAGTTTAAGTTGTTTTTTGTACAAGTCCATAGCTTTATCGAATTCTCCAAGTTTGTGATATCCAAGGGCTAGGCTCCCAATTGCTTCCATTTCCTCTTTCTTCTCTTCAAAGTCCTCCGCATCTTGCAAATGAAATTCTAAATACTTTATTTTACGGCGAACTTCCTCGATGTCATCTTTCTCGAATCGAAAATCTCTCGGGTTGTTTTCAATCTTCTCGTAAATCTTACTTTGCATTTCCTCAAGCAACTTCCTTATTCCTGCCATTTTGTGCGACTCCTGCAGGCTTGAGCTTATAATCAACAACCATCAAGTGCAAATTGCTTTTAGGCCGTAGTCACCCGCAATTCAACAAAACTGGTTGCTTATGAATTTTTAAATGCATGTCAAGAGGGATCTATTCTGCATAATTTGTTCTCTTCAAGCACCAGATGTAGATAATTCCCAGGCAAGGTTGATGCTGTCATTGGCGAGATGTTTTCGGGAAACGCAGTCATTATACCTTCCATATAAATCCTTTTATGTACCCACGTGTTTTCTTGCTACTGCCTCATATATCGGTATAAGAACCTGGGTTATTTACTTTCGAAACGTTCTAGATTTATTTAATCGGATTTATCGAACTTAAAATGTGATTTATTATTGGATTTGTCAAACTGGAATAGTGTTAAACTGGAATGTTGTTATTAAAGTAAAAATTGCAAACAATGTCAATTTCTCAAAATACTTTCATTTGAAGCTGATCATATCCAGAGCGTTTTCAGACCGTTTTCAAATAGCAGTATGACACGAAGAATGGAATTGGAAGAATTACACGCCTTCATAAAAGCTGCTGTACATTAATAAGTTCTACGGTTGACCAGAAAAGAGGTTTTACATTCATTAGAAGGGTAGAAAAGGCATGATGGTTCACTTTCAAGCAGCTCTCCTTCCTAGGGCTTCGTCTTAAGGGGCTTCCCCCTTAAGGTGGTAGCTGATTTGAGGAATCGCTAATGAATCGATCATCTATCGAATATTGAGAGAGGTAATCAATAAAAATGAGCAATATTTACATCCAAGAACCGCCAACAAATGGAAAGGTAATAATTACATAACACTTTGTAGTTATGAGGCACAGGTACCAAGAAGGTGTGAATGAAACAGTGAAACTAGGCCCAACAGCGTTCTCCTATAGGCCTGTAAATTTAATTCACTGAGACGGTTTTATAGATGAATATACATGTCAATGTAACAAGAGGGATCTTCATCTCGTTAGTTGACTTACTTTTAAGGCTCCTCCTGAAGAATTTTGCTTAATTTTGTTTTAATGTAATTATTGTTGTTGTTGTCTTCTTGGTAGATTTGTTTATAGTAAATAAAACTAGCTTTTGTTGTATTTTAATCGAGTATGAATTTAATCAAAATCAGATCAAATCAAATTCTTTAGGATGAAGTACCATCCTGTCTTTAGAACCAATCTTCTGTCACCTTTCATCAAACTTTACTACCATCAACCTAGTAAAAGCTTTTCCCTCTTGCTTAATGTGATGTGCTTTGAAGAAACTCAACTGCTTGGTATTGAAAGATGTGTTAATTAGAATCATTTTGTGACGAAAGATAGAGTTATTGAAAGTTGAAATACCAACATTATTAGAAATTGCACATATTATATATTTAGTATATTCATGGTTTTGCTCTCTGTAACTTATGGAAAGATGAAGGCTTTGCATATAGCTTACTCATGCCTGATGGACAATTGGCAGTTCCAGGAAGCAGTGGAAACATTTGTATTATTGATTTGATTAACAGAGTATTCATACACTAAGAATACATGACAAACAGTTTTGAAGCTCATAGATGCTCATTAGATGCCAGGATGTTTAATTTTACTTATTGGATTTTATTCATTAAGCCTAACTGGAAAATTAAAGTGCAATAGGTTGCGTTTGCCTCCATTATTTAGAACAAGATTCTATCCAAATTTTCAGGTTCTTTTGGACACCTCATTAGGAGACATTGATATTGAGTTATGGTCAAAAGAGGCACCAAAAGCATGCAGAAATTTTGTGCAATTGTGTATGGAGGGCTATTTTAATGGCACCATATTCCACCGGATTGTCAAAGGTAAAAGTGATCAAATTGACAAAGTTTTAGTACTCATTTTCATAAAACATGTTATAAAAGATTTTGGTCCTCTATCACTATATCAAATCTTTGCCTTGTGCAAACTTCCTTCTAATTTAACACATCTTCTTTCTACTTTTTCTCACTAGGAATGGTCACTGTTACAAAACTTTACTTTGATTGACCTTTCTATCTCCAGAGTATTGTAAATTGCCAGATTTTTGCGCATTTCTTGTCTGTAAATTTTGTTATCCTTATTTGCTCATGAAATTACTTGTGAAGGTTCTCAGGTTTAAAATGATTCCCTTGTTTGACTTCTGATGAAAAACATCTTGTAGGGTTTATTGCTCAGTGTGGTGACCCTCAAGGAACTGGATATGGTGGGTAGTAAACATTCTTTTTAACAAGCTACTTATCTTTAGGTGCTGCTTTATGGCAATGGTCCCTCGTTGTTTGCCACCATAAACAACATAAATAACAAGATAGTCTGTCTTAAGCCTGGAAAACAACATAAGCTTTCATTAGTCTTTGACTGACAGCTTTGGTCAAAAACTGATCATGTATTTTGCAAAAAACTGGTTGTAAGCTAGTGCCACTGTGCAATATGCCATTTTTTTACAGTAGCATTGACAAGAATAGAATTGCTCATATTTTCGTCAATTTGAAATGTCTGCTTTAATATGTATCAACAGCTTGTCAAAATTTTCAGCCATCATTCTAAAAAACTCTCAATATTTTGCTTCATCTTCCGATCTCAACTCCCGTAGGGCAGTGTTGTTAACACTGAGGTTAGTCCCCAGTATTTGCTCCTTTTTTTCAACCAGAGCTTGCAGCCAAATAATCTGCAGTTATTCTTGATCAGGGGCCATGTTAAAAAAGAGTTGATCTAACCAAAACCTGAATGGTCATTCAAAAACTAAGAAAACCAATTATGTATGGAGGACATCAGTGTTTGTAAAACTGAGGACTGTCAGTAAACAAAATAATTAATATTGATCATCAGTTTTAAAAAAAAACTGACAACACTGATAACTGTTAAAAAAATAATAAAAACTGATCATATATTTCAGGCTTTAGGCATTTTAGTGTATTAGTCTGAAAAATTGTTTTAAGGTGTGCTCCTACAATCCTTGCAACACAGAGATGCTTATTTGTAATACTGCTCACTATGTGGAATAACAAAAAAGCTATCTGCAGGAATGGGAGACATAATTTTCATGTCAGCTGCTAGACAATGGCAAGACCAGCCAACATTTTCAAATGAATCAGTAAATTATTTCCTTTCTTTCTTCTTTTGAATGAAGCTATATTATCATCATGATAACCAAGTGTTTTAATTTTCTATATAACTTTTCTTATTATCTAGCTCATTTACACTTTCCATCTTTTGCAGGGGGAGAGTCAATATATGGTAAACCCTTTAAAGTGAGTATATTTCACTTTTAATTAGTGAATATACTCCCTATATTTTTCCTTGATTAACAACATGTTTGCAGTGCTATGGAGCTTGATATCATTCTAGGCCAATGCCACAACATTCTTCTTTAATTTGTTATATTATTGTTTATTAATGCTTACAAAGTGCTTTATACAAAAATTCAATACCCTTACAGGAGAATCCCGAAGGTTTGTGGTTTCTTGGACTATCTGTGTTTTTGATACAACACATTTTTTGTTCCAGTTTACTAGAAGTTGAGCAGCAATTGATGATTTGTTGCACATGGATCTGTGTCCTTGTTATTGCTCAGAATTTTTTGTTGACACCTTTATATTGATAATAAGGGTTCAAGAACAAATCTAAGTGCTGGTCTTATATAATCACATAGAGCTGAGGATTCAGCATTTTCAAAAGGTGGGCTTTTGAATTTGCTGGCCCTGCTGTGAATGCCAAGTACGACTTCTAGCTTCGACTACAATTTCAAGCTCGAGTACGGCCCTTTGTTCAAGTTCGAGCTCAAGTACGACCACAATTTTTAATATGACTCAAAATTCTGTGACTGCCAAGCATTGTTCTGAGTAGGGAAGGGAGGACAGTCAAATAGGACCTCGCTCATAAGTGTTTCACGGAAAGTGTAAATGGTAATGGAGGTCAACATGTAGGTCTCTAATTGCGATGAAAACCTTTGATTCTGTGACAATCCAGCTAATTGATAAAGTTTGCAGGGCCCTGGAGAAGAACGCTAGGCTTTGAATTCAAGTCAAAATAAACGTTTTGTGATTATTAAAAGTATAAAATGTGAAGTATGGAAGAATTTCACCATGCGAGAGTAGGTTTAAGTTGTTGATCGGAACCTCTGGTGAAATATGAGGATAATTTCGCTCGCTTTGCTTTTTGTTTAAGACGATTTAAACAAGCTGGATGGTTATGACATCAAAGCATTCAGAAAATTTTCTTGCGATTGTAAAAAGGTAGGTAGAAAAAGTACCAGGCAACCTTGTTAACACAAGATTTTTGTGGCCATTTCTCAAATCTACTAGAAAATTTATTAGTTACATTCTTGTTTTTTCAGGACGAGTTTCATCAACGGCTGCGCTTCAATCGAAGGGGGCTCCTTGGCATGGCTAACTCAGGACCAGATGACAATAGGAGCCAGTTCTTTTTTACACTTGATGCAGCGCAAGAACTTGACAAGAAGCATTCTCTTTTCGGAAAGGTATTAGCAAGTAGCAACTGTGTTTTCATGAAGCCTCGCGAGTTTATAATTTCTATGTTACAGATGTCATAGAATGTAAACTCCTTTGACTATTTACTCTCCGAAATGAAAAATCTAATGTTCTACCATTGCCTCCATAATTCATGGTTCAGGGTCATTGAATAATTATGTTCTGATTTTTGTGTGTGTATCCAGGTTGGTGGAAAGACCATTTACAATCTGATCCGCTTAAACGATCTTGAAGTAGATGGCAATGAAAGACCTCTTGACCCGCCTAAGATTTTCAGCGCAGAGGTGAGCCTGAGCTTTAAGGTGCTGCACTTGTGTACAAGGTGACACTGTTGCATTCTTCGAACCGTTAATGACTGTGCACCTCTACCAGACTTCTGCTTTTTTAAATGTTATCAACCCAAATAGGCATATAAGATTTTCATTCCCCCTTCTCTGCGCCCTCCTGTAAACTCCCGTCACTCAACTTACTGCATAAATTTCCAACAACATGTTTCTGTGTGATTTGAAGTGCTAAAACCGGCATGTTGTTGTCGCTTCAAGCTCGTTATTTATGGGCGTGGTACTGGCGGATACGTTTTCGGACTATTTTCATCGTAGATTCTTTACAACCCTTTTGATGACATTGAACCAAGAAATGTGCACAAACAAGCAGATAAAGTTCCCAATCAAGAAGAAAAGAAGAAGACGAAGAAAAAGAGAGAAAAGTTAGTTCTCCAGTCCTGTGTTTTGATTTTATTGTGACTCGAAAAACATCAACTGATCAGTATTTCTTTAGCTTATCGTTGAAATGTTTGTATGATTGCAAATAATTATCCGTTTCAACTGATTTAATTTAGTTCTGGTTTATATTCGGTAGTTTTAGTTTGCTGTTTAATTGATGCTAGCGTGTTCCTGTTGATTCCATCAATATCATTATGATACGTGACATACCTTCTGCTATCGCGTCATTTTGCTGCAGTGCATTATGGGTTTTTCAACCATACCTCTTCGTCTTCAGGGCTCGACGAGTTACTTGTTCATGGTTTCGCTTTTTATATCAGCAATGTAGACAATAAGCCAGGGTTTGTAAGCACTCATTACCTACAGCGCTTTTTACTCTTTCTTCAAACTCTTTTGATCACCTAAAAGGTATCCTTTTGGCGGGTTCTGTAATTTTCGAATACCATGTCGTCTTTTCATGAAGGAATTTCAAGTTGTTATCATTTGGAGAGGAAGCAGAAGAAGATGATGGACAGCTAACGGCTATTAGTAAGGTAGTCATCGTCAAATACTTTAGCTACCCTAGATTGAGTTAAGAGAGGTGGTTACAGGATATATACTGACTTTCTTTTGATTGCAGTCCGATCAAGCCATCGTGCGAGTCTCTTTTTAGCCTTGAAACGTCTTTGCAGTATCAAGCCGTAATGCGATATCTGGATGGCCTGCTGTTATTAGCCCAGCTTGCTGTGTTTGTTGATACATTGCTGGAAGTTTGCTCTTTCAGGATATAAAAATACAGAGCAGCCATGATCTACTGAACGACCCAAAACTCAGCACTGAGAAGGCAGTGGATGTCAATCCGGTAAGCGCAGGGCCTCATACCTTGCAATTCCTAATTCACGTTTTACTGCTTCTCATACCTTGACTTTTGCTTACCTCTGCTCCCTGTGTACTGATCCAAACGTGCGTCGCCGTGATAAATGCATATAATCTTCACTTCACAATTTTCAGAAAATGCATCAGGCTATCATGCATCATGTTGGTAAATGTTCTACCACTTTCCCTTTATATTTTAGTCTGAGAGGGCGGCTGTACATAATGTAAGGCAAAAATTAACAAAAAAACGCGAAGAAAGCAATGCTGATCACGACTCTTTGTCAGAAGACGAAAAAGAGACAGAGAAAAAAAGGAGGAAGTGAGTCCAGCTTAACAAATGGTTGATCTTATCAATTATTTAATTACAGGCCGTTAATCAACTTCTTTGAATGCTGTTTGTTTCACAATTTTTAATGCCATCACTAACAATGCTTTGAAACAGGGCGATGTTTGTTTAGGAATGGACAGGACCAATTTTAGTTCGAGTCTATAAGCAAGCCATCTCTACCAGGAGCCTTTGAGGGTTGACAGTTCTCGCTATTCCATGGTTAATTGCATTTATTCTTGTCCTTGGAGCCTTTCTTACTAACCAGCAAAAGAAAGATTGGAATAACGTGAACTCACTTGATCTAGGGATGGGTCAGGTGTTGCGTATGGTACCATTTTCGTGATCAACTTTTCTATTTCGGAACACTTCCACCGTATTTGCCAGGGCAGCATTGAAGAAAGAAGCAAGAGAACTGAAGCGTGAGTTAGCTGGGCACAACAACAAGAAAGCCCTTCCCGATGCAGCTACCAAAGATTCAGTGGGTGGGTCTATTGCTTTTTCTCAGTGAGTTTTGGGCCTTCGCCATTTGCTCCTCTCTCTTTCGGAAAGGTGCCATGTACAGTAAAAATAAAATGCTTGCTTTCAAACTTGTGTCCCTGAATTTTCTAGAGAAGGACGCTCTTTGTCCTACAATAAACCACCTTGGGTGCTTGGTCATTATCTATCACTTTTTAAGAAAGCCGAATCAATTTCTTGTAAAGAAGTGTTGCACCTCACTAATCAATGCTGCATCTGTTAGAATCATGGTTTTGACAGCAACAACTGTAACCATTTTGAGCAAATACATAAATCGGTTGGAAGTTATGAAAACCTTATTCGCTGATTGGAATATTTGATCCATTTTAAGAAGATAGAGAACGCCCAGTGATAAACGAGCTGATGAGCCAACTGAGAGATGAAAAGAGACAATTTACGAAGATGAAAAGGGAAAGCTCCGTTTTAATGAAGGGTGGCAGTAGAGAGAAAGAGGTATTTTTCGTCCCATGAAGGGTGACTAATTCTCTTTTTCTTGAATAGTTACAAGAAATATAATATCTGATAATTTAATAGCCATTTTTTAATGCTGTTGATAAATGCTAAAAATGAAAAGACTCATTTTCAATTCTGGTTTTAACAATTAATGACGTATAGTTTACAGCAATTCACTAATTTATACAGACTCTAATTTACGCCTTATATCATTTTTTCCTAATGAAAACTAGCTTGACTATTCTTGTTTCTTACAAGATCGAACAATAAAGCCCCAAATACTTACGAGGGGCTGGGTAGACAATGGAAAAAATTGTAGAAAATGTTAATGAACAGCATCCGTTTGTGTCTTGTTCTCGTTACAAAAAAGAGGGGCTCTATTCAAATGAATACACATTCCATAAAAGCCTGTTGGATATTTCGTTTGCGCTTGTTCTTAGACTCTTGCAATGTTAACTGGGTTTCAAAGCAAATTGTCATCAACTGAAGATGCGACCGTTGAAGATCTGCCCGAAAACGACTCAGATATTGGCTGGCATGTATTCTTCTTTATTACAAATTTATTTTGACAGTCAGTTTCATTTCACCGATCTTTTTTCTTGTGAATGGACTCCACTCTGGCTTTCTGAGAATTTGCTTCCTTTTTCAAACCTTCAATGTTAAGTCGACGATTTGTAATCGTTGTGAATCCACCACTTCGCGAACTGACTCCTTTATCAGTCTATGAAAGTTTTGGTGTTTTGTTTAATGGCAATGAAAGTACATTTTTAAAGTGCCTATTGTTCTTTTTAATCAACCTATTATCATCATTCATCTTTCAGGGCAACCGTAATGCCTGCTTCTTTAGGCTAGTCTACTAATCTTCTTCTACTTTCACTTCCACTTTCACTTATTGCAAACGTAAAGTTGCTACTCCTATATGCCACCATTTTAGGCATCGTTCTTCCAATATGCTGCTCCAATGGTTTTTCAATTCCTGACACCCTCTATCGCTCATACTTATGTCTGATCATTCGTTGCAAACCACAGAGACCTCACTATCTCTTTGGTGCAAATCACAGAGACCAGGGGTGGAAAATGTTTTTCTTTCTGGGGCCGCAGTTCATAGATTCAGTTAAGGGTTCCGCTGTCTTACATGGAGCTATTTCTTAACTATCTTAGTTATCATTGTAAATATTGGTTTACTCTTTAAAATGTCAATAAAACTGGCCAAAGGTTGTTGCCTACTGCAGGTCTTTAACAGAAGACAAAATTATTTAGTGCAGAAGCAAAACTGAAACAATTTGATTCTCTAATTTCTTAATCCTTCACCTGTTCCATAAGTTCTCTCAATAAACTTGAAACGGCTTGCAGTGTTCAGGCTCTTAATTCCTTGTATGGGTGCTTCACCATTGCTGACTGAATTAATGATGTTATTTCTTTCATATCTTTCTTTCTGCTTTTGTTGATTCTTTCTGTCTGAAATTTTAGTATCTTTCTATATAAATTCTGAGTTCTGCTTTTTTATTTCTGGGACCCAAAATATGTTCTGGGACCAATGGTCCTGTGGTCCGATACTTTTTCCACCCCTGACAAAGACCCCACTATCTCTTTGGTGCAAACAGTGAGCTTCTCTTGTTTTTTAGGATGGGCCACACCCTGAAATTCGAGAGTGCTTCCAGCAAGGCAAAAGATGCCAGCATACGGGACGAGGACACTTTTGACATTTATGATCCAAGGAATCCGATCAACCAAAGGCGGCGAGAAACGAGTGGACGCGAGGACGCCAAAAGGGCAAGGCGATGACACAAGCCTGGGACTGCTGCCTATTCGTCGGTGATGTCATCTCCCAGCCAGCTAGCATGCTCAGCATTCAGAAGAACAAAGTAATTCACGAGTGGCTTTTTGCAGAAATCTCATCCTGCTTTTCTTGGTGAACGCTTGTTTGAGGCTAAAGAGAACCTCCGTTACCCTATCTATGAATCACAAACCATCGCTAATGCAGTAGACCTCTTTTTGGTCGTCTGTTTTTAACCCTTCCATTTAAATGGCCTCGTATCCGGATTGTCTCGTACTTTAAGACTATGGCTATAAGACTTTTCTCTGGCGTGTGAATACACACTGATAATTTTTTCGGAAATTTTACAGAAGGCAATCGAGTTCAATTGGGTTTTTCTCTCCTTATCTTTATATTGTTGAAAATGAAAATAGCATTTTATTTAAAAAACCGAAACCATTGATCAAGTCAGTGTTTGTGTGCAATTCAAAGCTTTTCACGTTTTAAAAATGACTTGTACTAGGCTCGCCAGATCTAAATTAAGACTGTGACGAAACTCGTCTTGAATGTCTTTGATAAAGTCTACTGATTTTCACAAACATGCGGCTAGATCATTGCGTGTCATTTAATTGCACCGTTGAAAGCCCTCCAAATGACCAGTGGCGCCGCTGGGAATTTTTATTTGAGGGGCAAGGACCGAGGAAGGCGGGGTCTGGGGGCTACGCCATGTTGGTTCATATGAAGGCGTGGCACAGCAGACGCATTGTAATGAAGCAAGGGAAAGTTCCTAAACCTTGATATGAGCAAAACTTAATTTAAGGAAGGTCACAGTGAACAGGTTGGGGAGGTCTATCAGTGGCTGTCAAAAAAGAGCAAGCCGAGTGATCATTAGTAATTAGAACGGAAGGCCGACAAAAGAGGCAATGTAAATTCGCAATGTTGAATTTACAACAGCTGACACAGGTTCGAGTATTTATTGTTTTTTGTCAATCATTCATTTCTGTGAAAAAACAAAAGTTTCCACAGTTGCGAACGCTTTTAGACCTATCTTCGAAAAATTGGGGAGAGGGGGTATAAAGCAATCCCTAGTCCTATTGCTGCCTGCTTGAGAATAAAGAAATCCCAGAAAAGTGCAAAATTATAACTGACGAGATTTTTCAAAGGTATGTTTCTTGTTGTTTCAAATTGCTAACGGCGTTGGCTGTACTCGTTCTCGAGGTTTGGCTATTGGTTTGGTTTGGCTATTGGTTTGTTTTGGCTATTGGCCAAATTATGACTGAAAATGCTTGTTTCTCATTTTTGCCATTTAAACAAGTAGTACGTTAATGTAATATGTCAACGTTCACAGCAGGCATAACGCCCAACGTATGATCTATGTCACGGGTAGTTAGTTAGTCAGTCTTCGAGGATGGTTCGATATTAAACTACATCTAGCGACTCAATGTCTATTCATCGACTCTTGTTCTGCCTCCGCAACTATTACAATTGGTGACAGAGGTAAACTGGCTTTATCTTTTTATGGCTGTTCATCCAGAGAGGTTTGCTAATGGCGATTTCGATAAATGGCTACGCTCTTTTGAGCGTTGTGCGAGAGCAAACGGTTGGGGAGACACGGAAAAGCTTCACAAGTTGCCCGTCTACCTCACTGGCACCGCTGCCACATATTTCGAATTGCTTGCGCCCACGGAGAGAGCGTCTTATTCGTCATTGACTGCCAACCTTCGCAAAGTTTTGATTCCATCAGTGTATCGGGAATATTTTTATGCGCAGTTTTACGCAAGATGCTATTCTCCTGCTGAGGACCCCCGTATTTATGTCGCCGAGCTCAGGGACTTGCTGGTCAAGGCAGATCCGAGTTATGATCACACGGTGCAGCACTCGCTACTCTTGAGGCAATTTCTCTCCTCATTGCAACCAAATTTAAAGATCGCTTTATTGGAGAGGAATCCTACGCCAACTTTACAAGATGTGGTTGACTTCCTGTTGCACTACCGTGCTATACAGTCCCTTTCACGCAGTGATTGCCAGGACCCGCCGCCATCTTCAAAGGCACCCGCCTTGGCTCGCTCTGTTGCTGATCTCCGCATGTCTGTGGCGAATCTCTCCAAGACTCAAGACCTGCTTCGCGAGTCAATTGTGGCCCTTCAAAAAGCTCCTCCGCCGCCCAACTCGAACAACAACTCCCTCGTCGAATCCCGTGACATGCCTCCTTCGCCTCCCTCGCCTGCGATGTGCTCCCAATGTATGGCTTGGGACCGTACACCTCATGACTGTGAAGGACGCTTTAAAAACCGAGGTAACTCTACTCATTGTAAATTTCGTCGGGGTAAAATGTATCAGCAATTGGCTGACTGCGGGGCATCTATCTCCTCCTCTGCCAACCAGCCGTTGGTTCTTTGTAAAGTCAATGGTGTTTTAGTGCGCGCTTTAATCGACACGGGGTCCGTGAAGTCCTTTATTAGTTCTTCTGTTTATACCGGGTTAATACCTAGGCCGCCCCTTGATGTTTTTGCCGGAAGTAGTTGTATATCTATAACGGGAGAGCCCTTACGTGTGACGGGGACCGTGCAAGCTGATGTACAGTTGTCCTGTGGCGAATGTTCTACTTATTCTGGTACGTTTTTTGTTTGTGCCAACTTGCTCCCCCCACTTGAATGTATCCTTGGCTGGGACTTTTTAACCGCCAATGGGTTAGGTATATGAGTACAGGGCGCGATTACTTACTGACAGGTCCTCATGGTAATGTTCCACTATCGCCCTCTGTTTCGCAAGGCGTTTCTTCGTCGCTATCCTCTGCAGCCGCTGACAGAGCAGCAGCCCCCGTAATTCTAACCCAGTCTCCTTCCCGGGGGCCCGTTCCCGTGACTTTGCCGGACGATATCCTCATACCTAGTAGAGTCGAGGTTATTCTTACCGGTTCCGTTCCAAAAAGTGTTTGTGGGGTTGTTGGTATGATTACACCTAGGCCGGCGGCCAATTTGCATTCTTCGTTGCAAGTCGCATACACAATTTGCGATGCGACTGATAATAGTCGAAGTATTCCGGTACGAATTATGAACACTTCTAATACAAGTGTTGAGTTGTTTTCCGGCCAGAAAGTTGCTGACTTTTGTCCACTGGTTGAATCGTTACCGACCATTGATTCTGAAATGACTTATCCTATCTGCAGTGCTGCAGAGCGTCAATCTGCCCGGCACGACTTGGAAGCTGCAATGAGCCCCAATTTATCTTCCCAGGACAGACGTTTATTGTTAGAAACGCTCTTACGGTATACTGACGTTTTCGAGCCTGATTTAGGTGAAACTGACGTAATAACTCATACGATTAATACCGGTTCCTCGCAGCCTATTCGCCAATATCCAAGACGTTTGCCCTATGCCTATCGCGAAGAGACAAGAAAACAGATATCGGAAATGCTTCAACAGGGGGTCATCACACCAAGTACTAGCCCTTGGGCGTCCCCTATTGTTCTCGTCAAGAAAAAGGATGGCTCTTTTCGATTCTGTGTTGATTATCGTAAACTCAACAGCGTCACAATTCGAGATGCCCATCCCTTGCCCAGGATAGATGATTTACTCGACGCCTTAAATGGCTCTACGATCTTTAGCACACTTGATCTTCGCCAAGGTTACTGGCAAGTACGCATGCACCCAGACGACAGGCATAAAACTGCGTTTGTTACTCCGGACGGATTGTTTGAGTTCGTTCGTCTGCCATACGGGTTGTCAGGCGCTCCCGCAACTTTTGACAGGGCGTTAGAAATAGTTCTTTCTGGTTTACAGTATGATGCGTGTCTCTGTTATTTTGATGATATTATTATTCCATCAAAAAATATTACAGAACATTGCGAGAAACTTAAATTGGTCCTAGACCGCTTCCGTACTCACAATTTGCGTGTGAAGGCGTCCAAATGCTGTTTTGGCGCCAAGAAAGTTCTCTATTTAGGACATGTTGTGTCGGCTGATGGCGTTAATACTGACCCTGCCAAAATCGAAGCCGTTAGTAAAATCTCGGCCCCGCGTAATGTAGGGCAATTACGATCCTTTCTTGGACTAGCAGGGTATTATCGTCGATTTATCGATAATTTTGCTACCTTGACCTACCCTCTTGTAGAACTAACAAAGAAAGGGAAACCGTTCTGCTGGACTGCCGCTCACGATAACGCGTTTTTAGCTTTGAAAGCACGCCTTTGTTCCAGTCCTGTCCTTGCATTTCCGTCTCTTCAAAGACAGTTTATATTGCAGACCGACGCCTCTGATGTCGGTTTGGGTGCGGTCCTCACACAACTTGATGATAGCGGCCAGGAACGGGTAATCTCCTACGCTAGTAGGACGCTGTCTGACAGTGAAAAAAATTATTCCGCAACCGAGAAAGAATCCCTGGCTGTTGTTTTTGCTGTTGATCATTTTAGGGTGTATCTTTTAGGTCGCAAATTCCTTCTTCTCACTGATCATAATGCACTGAGGTGGCTTCATAGTACCGAACCGAAAGGGAGAAGAGCCCGCTGGATAATGGACCTGCAGGAATATGACTTTGAGGTGCGACATCGTCCTGGCCTACAAAATTGTAATGCAGATGCTCTCTCCCGCCTACCGTCAGACCTTTTTCCACCTCAGTCCCTTCACCCTAGCCCTGTCCTCCCCACGGCTTTTGTATGCTTAACTACAATATCTCACGAGGCAAACCTCCAACAGGCCCAACAAACGGACCCCCACATTCGCAAGGTTCTCGACATGAAAACAATGGGTTTTCCTCCACCACCTTCTTTTGCGTGGGGTCAAGATTCTCAACTGTCTGCTTACTGGAACTGCTGGAGTGAACTTTTTATTCTTGATGGCATTTTGGTGAAGTCTACACCTAAACCGAGGAACACCCCCGATTACGCTGTCGTTGTACCAGAAACGCTGGTCCCCAGGTCATCTCCGGCCTCCATTGTAGCTCGTTCGGTGGGCACCTTGGCATTACGAAAACGATCTCTAGAGCCCAGGGTAGATTTTTTTGGCCACAAATGGGACGTCGGATTCGCGAATTCATTCAGTCTTGTCAGACGTGCGGTGAGGTAAAGGCATCCTCCCACACCACTAAGGCCCCCTTGCACCCCATCAGTGTCAGTGAACCTTTCGTATTCTGGGCCATGGACTATATGGGACCCCTGCCAGCCACTTCTAGGGGTAACAAGCACATCCTCGTGGTCATGGACCACTTTACCAAATGGTGCGAGGCTTTTCCAACCCAAGATCAGAAAGCTAGGACAGTTGCCGACATTTTAGTGTCGAAAGTTTTCTCTCGGTTTGGTCCACCAGTTGCCATTCATTCGGACCAGGGGGCAAATTTCGAAAGCCACCTTATGCACGAGGTATGCAATATTATGGGGATCTACAAATCTCGTACTACGGCTTACCATCCCCAGGGTGATGGTCTCGTCGAACGTCAAAATAGAACGTTACAGAACATTATTTCGTCCTTCGTTTCCGAACACAGAGACGATTGGGACTTATGGATTGATATAGCAGTGTACGCTTACAATACAAGTCCCCAAGAATCTACCGGATTTTCTCCCTTTGAGCTATTGTTTGGTCGCCCCGCTCGCCTCCCCCTGGAACAGACACTTGGCATTCCTTTTAAAAACCCTTGCTCCCAATCAGAATACGCTCGCTCTTTGAGGAAAGCGTTGAGTAGCGTTCGACATGCAGCACAAGACAACCTTACAAAGGTACGACAGCGCCAACAACAGACGTACAACTTAAAGAGTCAACGCGCTTGGGCTCCTTTCGAGGTCGGAAAATGGGTGTGGCTACGTCGCCCAAAGCACTGGAAATTTGGGAAAAGGTGGAGGGGCCCTTACAAGGTTCTATCCCAGCGTGGGGTTAACTATAAGGTTGAGTCGAAGGAAGGCAAAACACTCAACGTTCACCACAACCAGTGCAAGGCTTGCATTGTCCCTCAAGATAAGGGGAAGATTATCTGGCCTGTCCCTGAGACAGGGGAGATAGAAATTGTACATGGGAGCCATGAGGGTGGAAGGAATCCCGGTTGTGCAGATCAGAGGGGAAACAATCCCCGAATGTTCGCACGCCCAACTCACTTACGGCAAAACATCACGCCCCCCATGCGCTATGGCGATTTTATTACGCATTAATACACCATTTGCTAAGGAGGGGGATGGTTTGTAATATGTCAACGTTCACAGCAGGCATAACGCCCAACGTATGATCTATGTCACGGGTAGTTAGTTAGTCAGTCTTCGAGGATGGTTCGATATTAAACTACATCTAGCGACTCAATGTCTATTCATCGACTCTTGTTCTGCCTCCGCAACTATTACATTAATTCGAATCCCCTGGTAAAAATGACCGTGCAGAATAGATTGTCAACTACACCATTTGCCTCATCGAATTTTTGATGAGGCACATGCAAATGCAAAAATTACGTGGGCCATCTTTTTCAATCTTAGGGGCAACCGCTCCCTAGCCCCCCCCCCTTGCCGACGCCACTGCAAATGACAGGATACTGCTTTTTCAATAAATGCAATAGCTTTTGCTGCCTCCCAATCATTGTTCAAACCTGCAAAAAATTGGAACAGTCAATCAAAACCGAACAATAGAGTCATTTGGGTATTCACCGCTGTGCTGTAAAATTTTTAGTACTCTGCCTCTAAGGTTTTTTTATAAAGGCTCTTTTGAAAGAAATACCGTAAAGCTCTATTAAGCCCCCACAGGGCTTATTTAATTTTCGAGGTCCTAGATGGGGGCTTTATAGAGAGGGGGCTTATTGGAAAGGGGGGCTTATTTCAAAAATCAAGATCAAGAATAGCAAAATGATTTTTATTTTCCTGTACTTTTCTGGTTTACATCTAAAAACAAAAATGTTTAACAAAATAGTGGCTGAAATCTAATTGCTAAATCGTGGAATGTAAGTCTTAGTCTATGATGATTTCCTACTCTTCATCTGAATCAATGATTAAATCAGCAACATCTTCCTGCGAAACATCATCATCTGGTATTGCTTCAATAAGATCAATATAACTTTCTTCTAGGCCTTTAAGACGAGCTAGTAAATCTTTACATGGGCCATTTTTAATGCACATGATTAGATTGTCTTCAGATCTATCGAGTGCTCCACTCAAAGCACAAACTTTTCTCTGTAGTCTTTCTTGTATGAAAATGGTTGGGGCTTAATAGAGAGGGGGATTATTTCAAATTTCTGCTTAAAAGGGGGGGGGGCTTATTATAGAGGGAGGCTTAATAGAGAGAGGGGCTTAATAGAGAGGGGGGCTTGATAGAGCTTTTACGGTACGTGCATTTTGCAAAGTGGATTAGGTGATCCAAAAGTGGAAACAGCGGGATGAGTGCACAGCGCAGTGCCCAAAGCAGACGGAGGAGCCTAAGGGAAGATCTGGAAAGAAGACTCAAACGAGTTAAACTGCTAGGGAAGTTACTTAGATCAGAATGTCGACAGAAGTGGTGGTAATTGATGTAACGAAAAAGAATTTTCTTGAGTTATGGCCAGCAATGTTATTCGCCATACGAAATTCAACTTTTGTCGCATTGGATCTGGTTTGTCTTCTTTCTTTGCTCCTCCTTTAGTAGAACAAACTCTTTGAGAACAAGGGTGTTTCTTCGCCAATCATAAAACGTGTTGTACATAATTGTTGAAGTTGCATTTTAATTCACCGAGATTCTCGGCTTAATTTGCTACTACCCGCAAACCGGACTTTTCATACCGGATACAGGTTCAAAAATCTCATCTGTCAAGAAAAAACTGCATTTACCACAATGCGTTCTACTAAAGGTACTACTGACTACACGTGCAACGGCTTGATGCAAAATGTCATCTGGCATTGCACAAGGGCTAGAACTGCCACTAGCTCACTTGTTTAATAAGCTATAACTTATAATGTGATTCTCTATGGCTTTTGAAGTCCAGATCAAGTTGAATTTGCTTTTTGCCAGATCTTTCAACCTATAAATGTCAAAACCTGGAGGTTTCAAATTTTTTTGTTCAGAAAAAAAGGGGGCTGTGGCCAAAAACAGGGGGATTCCTGGAGTTTGTTGAATTTATAAAAAACAATCTGTCAAAAAATCATGGTGACCAAACAGCTATTGACAACAGTTATCAAGGGTAGCCTCTGCCTAATTGTTTTTAACATTTTCATTTATTTGAAAACACTGAAAAAAAATCTTTGCCACAAGGAAAGTCATTTTGATCCTTTTCTTTATAAGAAAATCTCTCCTGAAAGACAAGGAAAAACTGGGAAATAATCATAAAAAACTGGGAGAAAGCAAGCAGTACCTGGAGCCTCCCGGCAAAACTGGGAGAGTTGACAGGTCTGTTTTTGCTGTCTTTCTTGTCAACATCATTTATTTTTGTTACAGTAGTACTATTTCAATGATGTTGTAGGATGACTTTACAAGGGCTCCGACGCAGGTTGGAAAGTGGAGGGGCCAATGAAGATTTTAACAATCATAACAAAAGATATTTAGAAAAGCTCTATTGTTTTACAAAAAAGTGCGGGGGCCATGGCTCCTTCGTTGGAGGCCCTGCTTTAAATATACAGATCAGCAGTCATAGAATATTCAATTATCTTTTTTTGATTCAAAGTTGTGATGATGAATGAGAGAAACACCAAATAAAGAATTTAATACAGGCATTTTGTGCAACATATGTATGTGAGAAAAGGTGTTAGCCAAATATGGTATGTGGAAAGCAGCACTTGGTGTCCCACAAAGAGAAGCAGAATTGCCATGAGATTTAAGCTCATGCCTAATTCACTTTCCAAGTAAACTTCTTATCTTTTCAAGAGTTAAATTCAAGAAGGAGACATTCCTAGATTTTTTAAATTAGTGAGTTGATTTGTACTTTTTACTTACTTCTTTCACAGGAACTGAGTGGACTAGGTAATAGAAAACAACTTAACATTAGGTAAGTTTAGCAGCAATCATGCTGTCTATTTTTGTCATTTTGTTGTCATGCTTTTGGGAAGGGCTTGAATGACAATGTTTGATCTCAATCTGCAAAAAGACTGTGGAAAAGATGCCAATCAAGTTTAATGTAAGGCATAAAAAGAATATTCAAGTGAATCTGTGAGACATATCCATTATGCAGAGGTGCAAGGCTCCGAAGTGTTACGGTCTAGTATAGCCCTTTTCCAGAAACCATCCAATTGGTAAGGTTATTTTGAAGAAATGGCTGACAATTTTATGATGGGTTTAGGTGGGGTAGTACTTTTGACAAGATGTGAATTCATCAACAAGGTGTTGGAATCTGCTAATGTACATAATAATTTTGTTGTTGTTGCTCATGCACTCTCCTTGAAGGGTAACTAAGGGCATTTTTTAGCTTATTGTCAAGGCTTGATGCCATGACCTGTATTGATAGCATTGCTCTACCTTCATCACATCATTAAAGGTTATTATGCAGAGTTTATCCAGTTGATAGAAACAAAGTTTATCCTCATTGTTCCACTGTCTATCTATGTCTATGTGAAAATGTCTTTAAAAGGCATTGTAGGTCAGTCTTTCTTGCAATGTGTTAAATATATAAAGAAATATGTGAAAAGGTTTATTTGCTTTTCATATTGGTTGGTAGCCAAACTGCTTGATTGTTGTTTTGTATTTTTGGGAATATTTCATAGAAAGATTAAAGAACAAAATCTACCTTTTTATCAATTCTGTTCTACCATACCTTTTTGCATTCTTTGCAGCTCTATAGATGAGAGGTTTAAAGCCCTTTCCCTAATTGCACAATCCCGCTCTGTTGTGTCAATGGGTCTCTCTTGCTTTCGAAGAGGGGAAGATCTGGCAGATGAACATGAAAGAAAATTTAAAGTTCAAACATTCAACATCTTTCTGTTATGTGACAGTGAATATGTTGTTGAAGCACAGTCTTTGCAGTTTTTGGTGAATCATGGCTTTGATTTCAACAAGCAGTATTCTGTTGGAGTTCCATATGGAAAAGGGGAACATGAGGTTTTTAAGAATTTTTTGTCCTTGTTACTCATTTCATGGCATTCATCTAAAATATGGTATGTAGCATGCAATAATGTGGTACTTTAATAGGTATGCCTCTTCTCATATATTCTCAAATGTTAGTTATTTTGTTTGGATTTTCTGTTTTTTGCAGGTCACTGATAAACTACAGACTGTTCAGAAGCTACTTCTCGAGATTGTTATCTCAGAAAAGCCCTTAATTGTCCATAATGGTTTTATTGACCTAGTGTTCTTGTACCAGAATTTCTATGCTCAGCTGCCCAATTTGTTGCAAACATTCATAGCAGACTTGTGTGAAATGTTTCCTAGTGGAATATTTGACACTAAATACATATCTGAGTTCCATGCAAGAGAAAATTTCTCCTTTCTAGAATATCTGTTCAAAAAATGGTAAGTGCCCTTGTAGTGACTTGTTTGCCTTCTTTTAATTGTCACACCATGTCATGCTGACACATCTTTTCTCGCTCCATCATCCTCTCTCATCCCTCATCAGCAAATATATTTTTAGAATAATCAATCTCTCTTGGCCTGGCTCTGTGTTCTCTCCACGTTTCATGCACGGATCGTCCATAGCTATTGAGCAAGGCAGTCAGTAGTAATCCATCACAACTCATTTCTACACCCTAGCCTGTTTATTGTAGAGTCCATATGGATTTGCAGAAAATGTTGCCTTTTATGTGAGCTTTTCCCCATTTCATAACGCCTAATATTTTCAGAAATCGTTTCACTTACTGACTTTTATAGGTGTATCTTTTCAGCCAGTACAAAAATGAGGGTTTAAGAGTTGCCCATGAGCCCTGTTTGCTTGTGGAGGGAAGGAACTCGTCTGTGCGGCAAAAATTGACCAGGAGTTATCTGCAGCTTGCCTGATCTTCAGTCCACCCAAGCACTCCTGGCGTTGTTGCCAAACTTGTGCAAGAGTTTCCAGGTACCCAAATCAATTTTTACTTGCCTTCTTGAGCCCAGAACCAGTCACTTAGAATCTGCATTCAGTCTGTATGTGTATTTGACTGGACCTTTGATGGTTAATTTGAAATGCTGTATGACAGGAAGGAATGAATTTTCAATGAAAGAAATAGCCAACATACTTTATCTAAGTGGGAAGTGACAAGAAGTGAAGAAATTGGAGTGCAGATCTAGAGATCTCAATTACCGAGCAAGATCTGTTTACTGTGAAATACTGTGTTTTCGTTGGGCTGACTTAACAATTCGAGCCTGATAAGACATCAGCACAGCTTCCTAGTAAAGTAGAAACATTTCTTACTGGTAAAGAAGGTTCAGTGGAATATATTTCACAGCACTATGGCAGTGATGTTAGTCCTGCAAGGCTAATGTTGCTTACAGATATGTTAATCGACAGATCAAAGACCGGAGGAGTTTCTCGTCAGGATGCTCAAGGTGTTTTTAAAGAAAAGACAAGGAATGAAATTCCAAAAAATTTCCACATAAACAGACCCTGGAAAAGATATAACTCTACCTCTACCCCTAACCAGATCTATCTAAATAAGGACATTCTGCAGTGTTTGCATACGGTGTAAACAAATATTTTTGTATTTGCTTAATGGCACTTGTTCATTCGTAGACACGTGGCTATTGCTGCGCGAGAGATTCGTGCACGAAGATTCACAGCGTTGATTTGGTGATAGTTGGTGAAAATGCAGCACGGGGCGGCAGAAAGAGGAAGCGAAGGAGGAAGCGGAAACTTGATACAGATGGCGACGACGGGTCGAAAGACGACAAGGAGTTGCATTGTGATAGTCCTATGAAAGCCTCCAAGATGGTAGCAACAGAAGATGGCTCGAAAACAAGTGACAATTCAGCAAACAACGGCTGCGAGTTAATTGAAATGAAGTCGCACAGCCACTGGGAGCTACCGCGAACAAACGGTCATCGCGCGGGTTTTGACGCGTTTATGACAGGATACTGTTTTGCGTTTTATGAGCGGATTTGCGAACAAGCAGACATTGAAGGCTCCCGAAACAAAATTTACCTAACCGCCAAAGACCTGCCACTTAATGTTCTAAAGAGTCATTTTGCAAAGACTTCTGCCCGTCATCAGAAAATAATGTCTTTACTTAAACAAAAGGAATAGTTCATGTTGTACTGCCATGCAAAAAGCATTTCCTTTTTCCCCGGTTATATCCTAGTCTCGGTTCCTTTCAGCGTTCTTCAGTTTCCATTACAAGATTTTCAAGGTTGTTACGCGGAGTAAACACAAATTAATGCTTCTAAGGCCATTCGATTCTTTTATCATCGTAAGGCCAGAACTATAATTTATCTGCTCGGATAAAAGACATATGAACAGTCAACTCAAAACCAGTTGATAGGAATCACTGTGGTGACATATAGCGAGCTTTATGCCTAAAATAAAGTCCGTTCTTTTACGTTATTCCAGCAGCAGGATGCCGCTCTCGAAAGACATAATCCAGCAGCATCTTAGAAGGCCCCTTTTCGGCTCTTTTTTTCCTCTATTGCTCAAATTTAGACTTCAACCTTATACAAAATAATCAAGGATAATTATCAATTTCAGATGTTTGTATCCAGTAACGCTAGAACCATGTACATTATCATTAACGTACCTGTAAAGGTAGTATAGACATTTTTATTTGTTTTCTAAATGTAAATCTTTTGAAAACATACTTAAAATTGTTTCCTCTTTGTGAAGGAAAGCAGTAAAAGGGCCAATATAAAGTAAGTTACATAGTAAAATTTTGGATAATATGTCTTTTTACTTCTTTTTCGTATCATTTTGCCTTTTGCTTCCAATCTCTTGTGCTGTTCAACCTGTCAACGTTTCTTTATTGCCAACTTGGTAATGAATTTGAATACAGTACTTATTCAATTGTGCGGCCTTCTCGGGACACGAAATTTCAAGATGCGTGCGGATAATCCGAAATCCCGGATAATTGAAAATATACGAATATTGGCAGAAACCAGCACATATAAACAAGATTAGTTTTTCAAAAGCACATATTACAAACTGCTGTAAGACAATAAATACCCTCAAATGTAAATGAATCTTTGGCTGATTGCGCGATGCCTCGCGCTTCTTGGCGGCCATTTCCCGCAACTGGACCAGGGTCTCTGAGTCATACACTTAGCCATACATCATACAGTATGAGTCATACATCTAGACATCGTTACCGCGCAAAAACCCTCAGATTCTGCAAAATTTTAGGAACTCTTGCTCAAAATTTATTAAATTATTTGAATGCATGTTGCAGAAACGTGGAAAGCTGAATCGTCAAATGAAAATTGGTAACACATACTGGTGGTAGTGTGCAGCTGAGATTCTCCAAGTCTTGATCATTTAACTTGTTGTGCTCTGAATGTCCATTGTGCCCCTGTACATTTATGCCTTGCAAATGTCTTAAGTTTTCTGTTACTAAAACAGCCTTCAATAATGCATTTGCAGTTAAACTCTTTATTAGTCTCATAACTTTTGGGTGCTAACTTATAAAACTAAGAGGAATTTACTGTAATCAATGTGTGGTGTAAGCTCAAACAAAATGGAACAGAAATGAATACATTCTAAATAGATTACAAAATGTATTTATACCTTGAGCTAAAAAGACCTAGAAAATCATAAGCTAAATTTTTAAATATGGTGAATGCTGTAAAATATGGTCTTCTACTAAAAAGGCGAGCCGCTCAGTAATTGTGCATTCGTCTTAACTCGACTTAACTCGTCTTACCTATCTACATAATAATGTTCACTTTGCAAAGTATCATGAGTATTGGACTACCAGGGTATTATTTCTCTATTTTTAGTTTTGAATGTGATTGACGCTTTCAATTTCAAGCCAAAGAACGAAAACAAACCAAACCAAACTATCTAAATAATAAAAAACGAAAAGTTTGCAGTCAAACAAATTATTAAGATATTGGTCATTCTAAATTATTCACAAACTGTCCTCCAAATTTTCTTCTATATCTGCCTACATGGCGTTCTCGCAGCTCACTCCGCGGCATTCTCCGCAACACGTTGTGCATTTCACGCCACTCTTTTTGCAACTGCATCTAGGATTTGCGCACCCCTTCTTGGAATTATAGCTGATTAACCTGAGGAGTTCTTCTGGTGCGTATGGAAGATAAGTTTGCAAAGGCATCATTTTCCCATTTTCAATGATCCACCCCCATTCTGTATGATCGAGATCTCTTCCTTTCCATTGCATTACTTGAGCGAAAACTCGATAACTGTGACACTTGGCAGCAGAAGAGGTGGGTGGAAGTACATGTGGGCTGATAACAGATTTACCAGAAACAGCTTTATTACAGAAGGTATTGTAACGCAAGGCATTGAGTCCTTCTCCTTCCTTTCCGCTATATAGGCAAGCAAGGGCATGCTCGCCTGCAGATGCTATTTCCCCAGGGGTGGCAAGATCATTTTGGAACACTGCAGCCTGTCGTTGTAAATGTTTATTTTGTTGGAATATCCTCAACGCTAGATGTTGTGTCGCCCCCAAGAATGGCATGCAGGAACAAAATATTGTTGCTTACATCTTTGCCCAACAATTCCTTACATAGTTTAATATCCCAGTCATTTGTACCTCTAGCAATCTGCTTGGAGTCGGAATAGAAGTAGATCTTTTTCGATTCTTTGTTTTCGGGGTAAATGAGCGAAATTAGCAAATCTGTGTCTTTACCAATCACCGCCGTCCCTTCTTCCACTGAATCCCTTTTTGAACAATCAGAAGATCAGCATCAGCATGGTAGACACTACAGCCCTCTGCCTTCAACTTTGCTGCAAGCATGCTGATAAACCTTTGCTTGTTTTCTTTTTTTGCAAGAAATGTATATTTCCTTATAATAAGAAGCATATTTTCTTGGAATCTCGTCGTTGTTATGTCCTTGAGCGAAGGACCAGCGTTATATCCATCAAAAACTATGCAAGCTTTTGTGTGCTTCCTTTTCACATATGCCACATAACTATCGATAATGGAGGCATATGATGCTCCACGCTTCCAAGATATTCGTTGCAGCAAAGAACCCCCATCTAAAACATACCTTACTGGCTGCGATGGTATTTCAATCTCTGTGTCAACCACTTTTCTGATGGTACTCGCCAGGATGGGCTTGTTAGCTTTTCTCAAGGAGCCATTTACTTCAAATATAAATGCTGGAACAAAACAGAGCTCGTAGCTGAAAAGTTTTGATGAACTTCTTTGTCTTTAACAAAAGGGGGACATCGTTATCCCCAACAATTGTCATAGTATTCTTCCTTCTCTTTCAGTGTGTCTAAAAATATCGGGGATCAGTGGTCACCAATTCCGACCAGTCCTTCGTCAAAAAGTCACATTGAATTGCATTAAGTGAACGTGAAGGTAGGCCACGTGAAGAAAGATGGCGCACAGATTGTGCCGTATCCGTTACCTTCATCTATGCAAACCATTTATGGTAAGTTACCCACGCAGTGTAAACCGATGCAGTTAGATTTCGCATATGTTGATCTGATAAAACTGTGGAATTGGGATTCTACAAAAATTTGAATTTGATGATAGTTCTTACAGAGTATACCCCCACTGTCCTAATATTTGCAGTAGCCTATGTTTCATTGGTAATGCCAGGTTTACGTTCCACAGTTTCGCCGTTTTCTAAAGTTTAGCTTTTCAGATATCGTTTTACCACTCAGTTCCACAAACAAACGTTGATTTCTCCAGTTATCTCTTTGGATTGGATTTTATCGTATACTTATGCAGGATAAAAAGCTGGACCTAAATATCTAGTTAGTATCCTTCTCTTTGTTAACGCAAAGGCTATTTTAGCTTAATTTTTTTTCTGCATTTTCATTTATTCAAAACTTAATCTTAACTTGCTGCAAAAGGAAACAAACCCAATTTTGAGCACGATTTTTCACATTTCAGGTTAGGCCAAGTTGCTTGTTTAAAAGACAAAAGTTGCTGCTTGTGACTAGCCAACATTTTCCTAAATATGTAGGTGCTGGTGTTTCATTTTACAGTTAGCCTAGAATTGGGCTAGCCTATTCCATTTTTCCTTCATGTAAAGGGTATGAAAGTAAGATGTGTGTTTATCCGGATATATCCAACACCCCAGATTGAGAGAATATCATACATTTTTCAATTGCTCCTTGAACACTTTGTTAGCTTGGGAAAAGCATCTTGATCTATCAAATCGCGAGTCAAAAAAGTTCATGCTTGAGAAATTGGATTGTTTTGTTAGGTGATGAAATTTTGTGTGAGCTAGGGAGTGAAAGATATCATTGTTGTTTATGTCTTTATGCACAGGAAAAGAGTATGAGATTAATTAGTTATCATGGAATCTCTCCAATGATTACAATTTTATTATATTCCTGTACAGTTACTTTTATTTGGAACAATGTTCTCATTAAGCATCAATTTGAGGTCACCTCTCATTTTTCTCAATCCATGACTATGATTATGATTGTCTGCTTTAGGCAGCTGTCAATGTGAAATTTTTTGCAATCTATTGCTTAAAGTAACATTTGCAGTCTACCATTCATTTCATTTGGTTTTCAGTGTGGACTGAGCTAGGGAACATTGGAGTAGTCAACTTGGTTTACTAAAAAGATGTGCAACTTTTGTTCACCCATGATTTAAGGAGTAGTGCTACTGAAGTTTTTGCTGAAGCCACAATTTTTTCTAGAATAGGAATAATTTATTGCATAATTTTCCAAAGGTGTTTAAGCCTCTACTACAACTCAGTATCCTTGCTTCTTGGTTAAAGTTAACATTTTCACCAGGTACAGGCATTTTCATCACAGTCAAAGCTGACAGAAAGACTTAATGGTGCAAGGGAAAGCAGTTTTCATACATCAAGTGTGTATCATTTTCCTAAATCAAGTGTCTCTAGCTTATTTTATTTTATCATAGACAAAAATTCCCCAATAGGGGAAGATTGGGTCTCTGAGAAATATTGCCCTCAGTTCAACAAAGACTTCATGGCCTTAATGCAGACTAGAGATAAGCTAAAAATGGCAGCATTAAGAAAAAAGTTTCAATTTCTTATAGACTCATATAGACAAAACCGTAACAAATTCAATATTATGAATACTTAACTTTAAAGAGCAATATTATACTGACAAGATTTCAGCTTGTCAAAGTAATATGAAGGAATCTTGGAAAGCAAGCAATCAGATTAATAAGAGATCAAAACCTAGTAACATCATCTGTCTCAAAGATGTGGGTTCTGAAATAGTTGACAAGAAGCTCATTTCAAATACTGAACAATCACTTTTTCTGTAGGCAAGGATCTTGCAAATGAAATTACTCTAGTTCCTAATCCTCTTCTATCAGGTGATTATGAAGTCAACAAAAGTAAAACCAAGTACTGCTTCAGGACAATTGGGGTTTATGAGATCAGAGTAGCAATTTCCAAGATTAGGACTACAAAGACATACAAATAGATAGTTGCTTGTACTGGAAAGATCAAATGAAAGTTATTTCAGCTAAAGTTTCAAAGGCTATCTGTTTTCTAAAACACACAAAGAATCACTGAAAACCTTTTACACAGGTATTGTTGAGCCTAACATTTGGTATTGCTGCTCAGTTTGGGGTTGCTGTGGTTCTACAGAAAGAGCCATTTGCAAAAGCTCCAAAATTGTGCTGCAAGAATCATAACAAATATTAGCTATGATACACAAAGCAGGCCAACAATGGTCTTTAAATCACTCAGTGAGCTGGCTCTGTCATACCTGTGCAACCCTTTCATAAAAAACTCAGAATGCTTCACCCATACCCTATGTAATACTGCTACTGATGTGAGAGTGCCAAAAAAATATTCAACAACTGGACAAAAATTTTTCTCATTTCAAGGAGAAAAATTGTGGTCAACGCAGGCATCCTCTTTAAATATACTTATATAGCAGAACACGTTTTTAACAATTTCCCTTAATTTTAAACTTTATCTTATTTTTAACTAAAGCCATTGTAGATAAGTTGTACTGTAATTAAGTTTTTAGCAATTTTTTTCCAATTTTTATTTTTTTTAGATCATATTGTTTATGTTTGAAAGGAGGGTCCCTTGAAAAACAACTTCTGTTGAAGGGCTACCCTCCCTAAATGAATGGAGAAAATTAAGCCCAAGTGGCATCTTCAAAGTTACTTAAAAGCCCTAATCCATCTTCAAAAGGTGTAAATGACAATGCTAGCAAATGCAAACATTTTTTTAAAATTTTGTTTTTGTAAAATGATTTGCAAAATGCATGTTGTTTTTGCATGCAGTTAGGCTTTTATTGTATATTACTGTTAAAATCTTTAGCTTAAATTAGAAGAAAGAAATTATGATAAAGTCAGACGAAATAAATATGTCTTTAATTTTATCACAGTTTTGTTTTCATTTTAGGCAAGATTTGCAAAGTTTTACCCTTCAATCTTTCTGATATTGGTGAAGGTATAGCAGAAGTGACAATAAAAGAATGGTGTGTGCTTAGCCTGTTTCTATAAGTCAAAATAATTATATACAAAGATTTTCTTTTTTTGTAATTGTTGTGAATGTATTTGAAATAACTCTATAATGATTGATGTTATTGTTGTCTAAGTGACAGTTCAATCACATGGAAATCATTGCAGCGTGAAACCAGTATGGTACTCTTCATTATAGCTATTTCAAATTTGTTGTAGGTATGTTGATGTTGGTAGCAAGGTTGATCAGTTTGATAGTATTTGTGAAGTACAAAGTGATAAGGTAATCTGTCTTTGTCTCTTAAATCATGTAGATGTTAGAATTTCTTGTTGATTCATACTAAATCTCAAGCAACACTGACTCAGTACATACATGAAACTAATCTCAATGGCTGCCCTGCAGTTGATACACTATCTTCACTGTTCCTTTGTCCATCAGAATTGGAACCAAATTGCTTTATTTAATATCATCATGTCAGACTAGGAGAAAGCAGTAATACAATTTGACATTATATTCAAGGCTAGCAATTATCACATTCCCCGTGCCCACATTCCTTTGCAGTTTTAAAACATCCTAATGATAGAGTATTTCTTAGAGAATAATCATGAATGCTAGAAGCTTGCCTTGTGCTGGTGGTTTATTGGCAAGCTTGTTTTTCATGAGCATGTTCTGGCATGAAGTGTGATATGAGTATAGCAAATTATATCTTAATTAGCATATTTTTGGCTTGAATTGTAATATGAGAAAAGCAGATTGAACTTCATCTTTTATCTTAATTATCATGTTTTTGGCTTATTAGGCATCAGTTACAATCACCAGCAAGTATGATGGAGTGATCAAGAAGCTCCACTACAATGTTGATGATGTGGCTCGTGTAGGAACAGCACTTGTTGACATTGAAATTGCAGAGGATAAAAGTGAGAATTTTTCCTGAAATACTTCCCTGTTCTCTTGTGGCAAATACTCATGGTGCAATGTGTCCAGGTGGGCAATATTTACAATACACAATTTTGGTTTGCAAATCCTTGAAGCATATGTAAGGAAAATTCACATATGTTTGTTTAACATTTTTATTGCTATTTTGTAATTAAATAGTTTTAAAGAAAGAATTCCTTTATTCCAACTTCGAAACTTTGTTTTATCATGGATTTGAAAACTCAATGGACAGATTAGGACTACTACATGAAAAAGAACCCAACTTATGATAACTCACTATTAAGATTTATTTTTTGGACAGAAAATCACATGGGTGAAGATGCAAGGAAGTGTTAAATTGGCAGGTGAAATGATAAAATGGAAACCAAGGCAGGTGGTTTCATTAGCAAATAATCACCAGGCTCCATACTTGCCTTGATTGCCAGACCTTCTTCTTGGTGGCTATACATTTAGAGGCTTATGTACTGGCAGTCACTTTTTTTTCTTCCACATTGCAGAAGCAGAGGTGAATGAAGAATACGAGCATCTGCTCCAAAGTGAGCCTGGCACTCCTACTTTACCAGACAGTGAAATAACATCTTTGCCACTTGTGTCCTCAAACACTGTGCCCGAAGTGCCTTTACCTAAGAAAGTTGAGTTTGCAGCTAACAAGACACCTGCTACCCCAGCTGTAAGACGTTTGGCAGCAGAGTACAAGGTACCAACCTTACATGTTTTAATAATTGTTGCTTTGTCATCACGTTACAGTAATCAACAAACTCATTAGATTCATTTGGAATTTTACCCCAGAAACTATTCCCGCTTTTGCTGTTAAAACTGTTTTGCTGTTAAACCTATTCACTAACTGTTTACCCATGAAATATTTGCATCTCAACAGTTGAACTTGAGTGATGTGCCTGGCTCAGGTAAGGATGGAAGAGTTCTTAAGGAAGACGTCTTGATGTTCATCGAAAAAGGAAGTCCCACTACTCAAGGTATTTCCATTTTAAACCTATCAAATTTTGAGCCAATTAAAGGTATTTCCAATCCAATGATATTTTTTTATGAAGAAGCATGGTAGCCAGTTGTTGCATACGACATCGCGGCCTTTGAAGCTATTCCACAGTGGCGATAAAGATAAAGCAAAACTTTTGTCGTTCGTTATGCAATGGCATGACCACGTCTAAAAACAGTTCTCGTTGTGCCCTGTATTAGCGATGTCATCTTTCATTTGATTCCTTGCTAAGTTTAAGATTAAAGTCCTTTCTTTTGATATTGTCAGTGACAATTGGAAATAGTTGACCTCTTGCCTCATTTTGTGCAGTTGAGCTTGATGCTGTGTTATGCCCTCTTGTTTCTAGCATCTGTGGATCAAGCAGAGCGTCGACCGTCCGTGAAAGGACATGATGAACAGCCTCCCCCCACCCAAAAGCCTTTGCCTAGCGTTGTAATTCCTGGTGCCAGACAGGAAAAGCTTAGAGGGGTTCGAAAAGCAATGGTGAAAACAATGACTGATGCACTGAGCATTCCACATTTTGGCTACTGTGATGAAATCAGTGCTGATGCTTTGATAAAGTAACTTTGTTATATTGACAATTTTATAAGATCTTCTATTGCCTAATTATTTCATCGAAAATTCACATTTAACATAATGTTGTACTTGCCGTACCTAATCAGCTCTCCCTCCTTAGGGTATGGGCCAGTCTGCCCTGACGTTGTCTTGTTGGCAGTGCTTGCGATTACAGAACAGACCAATTCCAAAACCCATTGACATTTTATCCAGTGAAAACTGGAAACTCTTTCCAAAGTAGCTATTGCAACTTACCACGCAAAACGTTAAAATGCAGCCACAATGTCTCAGGAACAATGTTGATGCAACCATCAAAACAAGAGTGAATTCACCCAAAATGGGGAATGTCACCCTCAAACGTTTGCTATAATATCGTTTTTCATTACGTATCAAATTAAAAGAAATTGCTTCTTCTTTTCAGGGCTCGTAAAGATTTGAGAAGCCACTGCGACAAACTTGGAGTCAAATTATCATTTATGCCATTTTTCATCAAAGCAACGTCCATGGCACTGGAGGAGTTCCCTGTTCTAAACTCAAGCCTCGACGAGCAAGATTTCACCATTACATATAAGGTTATTGAAAAGCAATTTTTATTTCATTGTCTTTTATTTTTATTAAGTCTTTGAGTATTGGTGTTGTTTTTATTGCTGCAGTTGTATTATACTGGTGTGGGCCCGTTGATTTAGAAATTCCAATATACTCGATAGAAGTAAGATATAACTTCCCACAGAATCATTCAAAAGTATCTAATTATCGTGGTTGCAGGCTTTCTTATGATGTGTTTTTAGTAATCAAATGGAACTTGGATTTTGAGGTATTGAGATTACTCATTTTAAGCTAGGCAGAACACAATATCGGCGTGGCAATGGATACCGCTGATGGTTTGATTGTACCAAACATTAAAGATGTTTCAAGCAAGTCCTTGCTCGATATAGCACGCGAATTGAATGAACTGCACAACCTGGGCCTTTCTGGTAAACTTGGACCCAACCATTTGGCCGGTGGAACGATAAGTCTTTCAAATATCGGATCGGTAAGTGTTTTTGGCCCATCTTTGACGCACAGGCATTTAAAGTGTGATTCCTGTAGAGCCGTTATGATCGGAAGCTCGCCCGCGCATAAGAAAAGTTTTGGCATTCTCTCGCCAAGATTTATAGCGCTATTTATTTGCTGTGCAGGCAACTATGGATGCCCAAGTAAGAGTTGGCATCAGATCTGAAATCTCTCTTCATCCTGGCAATGACAATGAACAGATTTTATTTGAATTTGATAACTCTGGAAGAAAAGTTTACACGCGTAATACATGAGTAATTTTTACTATTTATATTTTTACTATTTATATTTTAACTAGTGTTTTTTCTTGAAAGATCGGTGGCACCTACGCGAAGCCTGTCCTTGTGCCTCCGCAAGTTGCAATCGCTGCCATAGGGAAAATACAGGTATGCCTCCCATTTGAGTTACTTTCTCCTGGCAAATACAGCACGCAACTACAAATGTTTGTAATCACCTTTGAAAAGCGCGCCCAAAGCTCAGTTCGTGCAAACATTTCTGTTGGTGTTGCACAGCTTAATATTTCGTTCAAGCACAAAGCAAACTGGGTATACCTGGTATTGGTGTACGCTTGGTATTGTACCGTATGTTCACTGTAGTACTAGTTTGTTTGCACAGAACTGGTGATAGATCTTTTTTTAACCATCACATGTGTATGCATATTCAGGTTCGGGTGGGACGTTTTCTTAAACACATCTCCCAGCCTTCGTTTTTACTTTTGTAGTGTCTAGTGGCATCAAAGCGCAGTAGGTGGCAACGCATTTTTGCGAACGATTTCCTGTTCACATAGGCAGGCTTTTTAATGCGTTCATTTGATCAGCACATCATTTCATTCGATTTTAATAACGTTTTTTCGAAATGTATCGTCTAGGACTTGCAGAAAACCCTCATTTTTTATATGCATCAGAGATGGGAGAACGCAGATTTGGTGTTCACCCTATGAAAAAAACGCGGGAGCTGCCAGGCAAATAACATTACCCAATAGTCTGGAAAAATGTTAGAGGAAAATGAGCTATTCAACGACGAGCTAGTCGATGTAACAATAAGCCTGGAAATTCGAAATAAGTTCACGAACTATTTTAACAGTTACAGATTACAACGCTTTTTTCAATTTTGGTCGCGGGTGCGTTCACATTGATACGCATTTAGGGGCGCCTTCTTTTGCGCCATACTAACCCCTTGCTGTGTTCACATTTGCCATTTCTTGGCAAGCGGAAATTGGTGCGTGCGCTGGTAAATGCTACAAGGTGGCTGACAGATTAGTTAAACGCTCGTTGGATTGCGACCAAAATTGAAAAAGCGTTGTAATCGCGATTATACATCAAAATGCTGGGAAGAAATCGCAGATATAATGCAGTCACAAGGTAAAGTAAAATTTCGCATGCTGGAAATCAATTTTCCAAATTAGGTATACTTCTTTGCGATGGGGCTTTTCCTGACGAACTGTTAAAATTGTTCTCCAGGCTTATTTTTTACCCCGATTCGCTTGCTGTTAAGAAGCTCACTTCCCTCTAACATTTTTCCTACAGTATTGAGAAATGGTATTCCCCTGGCAGCTTCAAAGGGTGAACACCAAATCTGTATTCCCAATATCATAATCTCTTTTGCATATTCAAACATGAGGGTTTTCTGCAAGTTCTAGACGACACATTTCCAAAAAAGTTATCAAAATTGGATCAAATGCACGCAAAGCCTGCGAATGTGAACAGGAAAGCGTTCGCAAAGATGCGTTGCCACCTACTGCGCTTGGACGCCAGTAAGTTCGTGTGCAGTGTGAATGCAGCCTTCAGAAAACATTAAAATGTGTGGTAATTTCCAGAAAAAGATTCTAAGAAACGTGGAAACAAGGTCTTAAAAATTCAAAACTTTTCGCATTCGAAAACTACAGTATAACTACCATAATAATTTGGATCTAATTTTGTTTTGGAAAATAAGTATAACTTGTGCTTACCTATAAGTATAACTTGAGCTTACCTATAAGTATAACTTGAGCTTACCTATAAGTATAACTTAAGCTTACCTATAAGTATAACTTGAGCATACCTATAAGTATAACTTGAGCTTACCTATAAGTATAACTTGAGCTTACCTATAAGTATAACTTGAGCTTACCTATAAGTATAACTTGAGCTTACCTATAAGTTTAACTTGTGCTTACCTATAAGTATAACTTGAGCTTACCTATAAGTATAACTTGAGCTTACCTATAAGTATAACTTGAGCTTACCTATAAGTATAACTTGAGCTTACCTATAAGTATAACTTAAGCTTACCTATAAGTATAACTTAAGCTTACCTATAAGTATAACTTGAGCTTACCTATAAGTATAACTTGAGCATACCTATAAGTATAACTTGAGAATACCTATAAGTATAACTTGAGCTTACCTATAAGTATAACTTGAGCTTACCTATAAGTATAACTTGAGAATACCTATAAGTATAACTTAAGCTTACCTATAAGTATAACTTAAGCTTACCTATAAGTATAACTTGAGCTTACCTATAAGTATAACTTGAGCTTACCTATAAGTATAACTTGAGCTTACCTATAAGTATAACTTAAGCTTACCTATAAGTATAACTTAAGCTTACCTATAAGTATAACTTGAGCTTACCTATAAGTATAACTTGAGCTTACCTATAAGTATAACTTGAGCTTACCTATAAGTATAACTTAAGCTTACCTATAAGTATAACTTGAGCTTACCTATAAGTATAACTTGTGCTTACCTATAAGTATAACTTGAGCTTACCTATAAGTATAACTTGAGCATACCTATAAGTATAACTTGAGCTTACCTATAAGTATAACTTGAGCTTACCTATAAGTATAACTTGAGCTTACCTATAAGTATAACTTAAGCTTACCTATAAGTATAACTTGAGCTTACCTATAAGTATAACTTGAGCATACCTATAAGTATAACTTGAGAATACCTATAAGTATAACTTGAGCTTACCTATAAGTATAACTTGAGCTTACCTATAAGTATAACTTGAGAATACCTATAAGTATAACTTAAGCTTACCTATAAGTATAACTTGAGCTTACCTATAAGTATAACTTGAGCATACCTATAAGTATAACTTGAGCTTACCTATAAGTATAACTTGAGCTTACCTATAAGTATAACTTGAGCTTACCTATAAGTATAACTTAAGCTTACCTATAAGTATAACTTAAGCTTACCTATAAGTATAACTTGAGCTTACCTATAAGTATAACTTGAGAATACCTATAAGTATAACTTGAGCTTACCTATAAGTATAACTTAAGCTTACCTATAAGTATAACTTGAGCTTACATTGAGCCTTTCTGACTTATCTCCATAAGCATACCTCATCCTATTTTTAAAAATTTGCATGCTTATAAAAGAACATTTGTCTTTTGGTAAACTGTTCTAGTAATCATCCTTCTGAATTGAATCGTGAATGGCGTAAAGAATAATAGAGAGAAGCATCCTCCAGCAGCAGCCTCTTCCTTCGTCTTTTTTCCTCTACGAGGAGTATGTTATTTACCTTTTACTTTTATTCCTGGGTCATTCAATCCATGAACAATCTTTGCAGGTGTTGCCAAGGTTCGACGAGGACGGACACGTGTATGCAGCAAGCATCTTCAACATTAGCTGGTCAGCTGATCATAGGGTGATCGAAGGTGCCGTGATGGCAAAATTCTCGAACTTGTGGAAATCCTACGTCGAAAACCCTTCCGCTATGCTTTTACATCTGAAATAAATAGTGTGTTTCGACACAGTGCCTGGCTAAATGTGATGGTGTCGCAGCGTAAATCGTATTTGTGGCTCAATGATGGCACTGGGCTTTTATTTATAGCGAGTAATAATTGGGGTCCGAAGCGTTGTGACAAAATCAGTTTGCACTCACCATTTTTGTATCTGTCGAAAGACCAGCCAACCGCTCGCAATTTGTTCATAGACCGAGTGATAACTGTATTCTCCATGGAAACCATGTAAAGTTAAAATCAATTGCAGCTTATTTAAATCTTTAATAGAACAATGTATTTAAAATTTTGAAAAATGACATTGCAGCTTTTTGTTTCCTCTCTATATAAAAAGTAACTGCATTGCTTAACGAAACATTGATTTAATGCATTTTTGGAAACCAATGGGGTTTCAGTAGTCTAGGTACTGATCCTCAGGGGTGGTACTTCTGTATGCGGCACCAACAAGGCAGGAGAAAATGAGATACGAATTCAAAGAACTGACCTTAAATACGTAATCCAAGAACATAGGACAATGGAGCAGTATACGTTTTCGTAGAAGAATCGTTGAAAATTTGCTTTGTCGCCATATTTCGATACTAAATACTTTTCATAAGACTTTTAACCGACTATAATGCTTTTCATAAGACTTATAACCGACTATAACGCTTTCAATAATGACTATAATGACTTATAACCGACTATAATGCTTTTAATAAGACTTATAACCGACTATGATGCTTTCCATAAGACTTATTTATTTACGTGTTTAATTATAAAATATAATTATAATAAGTTTAAATCGATGTTTTACTTAAGTTTGAAAAACCAGTTCCAAGACAGGACAAGATGTACTTCTCATTAGCCCCTTCCACCGTTTCTTTACCAGGGCCTTGGGCTTTTAAATCGATTTTGTAAACTACGTTAAAGAAGTCCTTTATGTGTCGTAGTAGATGTATGCTACAAGAGAATAACCAATGTCATTCATTCAACTGAACAAACACCCATGGCAATTTTATAATTTACACAAACAGTAATCTACCAAAAAGATTACATTCGTTAAATGCAAAAAACTCTAGAGGATTTTGGAGAGTACAAGAAAATCCTTGTAACAGAGATTATGCTCCCTTGGGATCCCATTGCTCACATGTTAACTTGGCTCAAGAGGGAACAAGCGCACGACTCATGTTGAGGTTGTTCACTGACTAGTGATACCAACGGAAAGGAGCTTTATAGTTATATGGGTTATTACATACATTCTTACTTCCTCATGAGGGGGGGGGGGGGTGGTGAGAGGGGGAAACGAAAAATATTGAAACGGAAGACTGTAAAGAATGATATGGTTTCTAGCACGAAAACCCGTCTATGCGTAACATGAATACAGATACCTGGTTTGAGTGAGTTGACCTAGCATAACTCGGGAAACATCCATTGGCGTCAACGCCATGTAGGTGAGTGCCAGTCCTTGGTGGCACGAATCGATGCATCCTCCCTGAAAAAACGAATGCCTCTTTTACCGACAATTTACATAAGGCTTTCTAAGTGTCCAGAACGACACAAATGTTCATTTACTGTCTTATTTTCTTTCAAATAATGCGTCACACGTTGGTCAGTGGTTGTAAGTCTTTTCGACATTGCGCCATTTAACCAAAGCTTGAAGTAAAACTATGGAACAACGCTTCCTCTGAGGAAGTTGCACGAAAAATTATGTAGATCAGGAAATGAACCTTGAAAATTTCTTCGAGCAGCCGGAAAGCAGCTTGTCTACCGGCATCCTCCGGCGTGACTGGCGCAGCACTCTCCGGTGGGGGGGAGGTAAACTCAGCACTTGACATGGCCCCACTTGTCGATTCAGCCATCAGCGACAAGCCAAAGCCTGGCGAACTGAAATGACGTATTTGCTCAGAGGTTATCGAGAACCAGCTGGTTCAACAATGTAAAGACGAAGAAAGGAACTAAGTCTACTTAGGGCCCACGTTTTTACCTTTTGTGACACTACAACGTGCGAAACGGCCAATGTTCATTCGCAAATAGCAAGTAATTCAAACTTACTTCCCAGACTCATGTCCTTTTCGATGGTCAGTGTAGATGTATATATCAGAAACAAATTGGTTTAAAATCGAACGACAAGAGTCAACCATTCGGTTGGCAAAGGCTGGTGCTACCTTCAAAGTAAATCTGGCAACAGTTAAGAACAAATAAAAAGCAATGACCATGATTAGAAAACTAAAAACTACAAAAACAAAGGTCTAGATTTGTCCGCTAGAAAAATTTTTGGCATTTTTTTAATCTTAGGTGTTATATTTTTCATCATCTAATTTGACAGCTTCGATAAAAATATGACTAAAAATTAAATCAACTACAAAATATTAGTTACCAATAAAAATGATCAAAATGAAAAGGCTAAAACGAAGGCTTAAGGGTGGCAAAATATTTGCAGTCAAAAGCATTCCATTCATACAAAATTTTGCTTAAAAACTACTAAGCAAAACTACAAAGAACTGATATACTGATTCTAAAGATACGCAGTGCCTCGTATGCGCTTGATTTTCCCCATATCTATGAAGTTGATTGGCTGAATGGTCCTCCGCACAGGGCAGTGAAAAATAACTTCACCACCTCCACCTGGCATAGTTCCTCTCTTCGTGATCTGAAAGAAACATGATGGTCCAACAGGTGCAAAAATGTTGCAACTATGAGTCATGGGGCATAATCACAGTTGTAAAATCATAACTCATAAATATGCTCTTGTATTATGGAAAATCAAGCAGCAGCATTTGTGGAAGATCATGCGTAGCGGGTTTGCGGTAGCATTGGAAAACAAGTTAGAATACATAACTATTAAGAGAAACCTGTCTATTTCCAGTGAGCTTCTTTTCATCTTCTTAAAATCAGCATTTTAAGACACAACATATGTTTTACTCATAGAATGAGAGTCTTTTCAATAAAAAACCTATGTCCCCCCTTTTTTAATTATTGAAAACAGATATAAAAACTATGGCTATGAAAACAATAAATTTGGCAAGTTCTTGGTATAATTGAAGTCTTTCAATAGGATTTCAAGAATGCATGACCCCAAGCTCAATTTTGAAATTCATTAACTATTCACAATATACTTTTACACACAAAAAGGAAACAAGAAAGAGAGCAGCGTTCTAACCTTGAGATCTACATCATTGTCAATAATGAATTTCTTCAAGATAGGGATAGAGATGTATTTTATAATATCAACCTACAAGAATAGAAAAGATAAAACTAATTATGCCATCAAATAAATAAGTTCAAAAGGGAGTCTGAGCAGAACACCACAAGAGAAAGCATTAGGTTCATTCCATTTACTACAGTGTAGGGTTGGTTGTATCAAATATGTGCTTCTTGATCTGTAACATCAAAACACTATATGAAATGAGAGAATGTGATCTAGAAAATGGGATCTTGGATGGCGAATTTGCTTTTCATTGAAAGGCATCAAAACAGAATGATTTAAAAAGGGAATGATTTGAAAACAGATCCTTTTCAATGGTAACACACAATGGAGTGATTTGTAAAAGGGAGATATTCGAAAATGGAGTGAATTGTCAACAAAGTAATTTGTAGATTGAGTGATTCGTAAATAAAGTGATTCGAAAACAGAGTGATTCGTAAACAGAATGATTCATAAACAGAGTGCTTTTTAAACAAAGTGATTCAAAATTGGAGTGGTTCCAAAACAGAGTAATTTCTATATAGAGTGATTCGCAAACGGAGTGATTCTTAAACAAAGTGATTTGTAAATGAAGTGATTCGTAAACTGAGTGATTCTTAAACGAAGTGATTCAAAAACAGAGTAAATCTTTTGTTACTCTTGGTACTTTTAATAGATGTGTTTAGTTTCAGTGCAAGAGCACTCTGCTCCAGTGTTTTGTGAATTTTGAAACTTTGAAACTTAAAATGGATCTATTAAAAGAAATGCAATGACTAAAAACTTACTGAAGGGTCTTTATCATCATTTGTCACGCCAGTCAACTTCAGAGACAATGGTTTCTTGCAAAATGGAGCAAGACAAAGAATAGCTTCCAAGTAATACCCAATTGATCTCTGGCAGCTACACTGATGATCAATGGGTCCACCAAGCAGTAGACCTGGTCGATAGAACACTGATGTACCTAAAAAATAAGAAAGGCAAATGTAATACTATCTTGAAAAAATGAGTATGATAACAAGCCAACAGAGCCTTCATGTCCTTTGCGTTTACTCAATAAAGAAATACACTTTCTATCATAATGGAAGATTTCTTTGCTAATGTCATCCAAAAAGCATTATGCAAACATTGATAGATGCAAAGGCAGATACAAACTCATAAAGCATGAATGTCATCATACCAGTTTCATTGATCTCTATAGTTGAGCCATTTGTTATACGATCAAGAAGTCGAAGAAAGCTTGCTTCAAATTCTGAAAAATATGAACTGTCACTTTATAGCTAGCATCCATCTTTTTATCATATTAATCCCACTCATGTTTACTCTTAAAATCAATATTTTTAAATGCTTTTTAATATCTTTCACCATTTTGATGTGACATCAATTTCTGAAACGTGTCATTTTCTCATCCTTGGTCAAATAGATTTCTAGCTGAAGCATCATGTCACCACTGCATTGATGATTGTGATGAAAATAACTCCTAAGCCATCATTGGTTAAGACAGTTAAAGATATCTCCGACATTCTTGGAAAAAGTTGTTTTTTCCTCTAGAAAAGCATCAGAAATTTATCTTGAGTTTGATATATATACAAAGATTGTTTGTTAAAGAATGAAAATACCCCAAAATAGCATTTTTATGGCATAAATTTATCTTTTGCTTCTGAAATTTATGATATATACCTAATTCCCTATCTTTAGATATCGAAAACCAGGTCCTGAGAAGCAAAACTTAGATGCATGGATAATCAAGATTCTCTATTTAGTTAGGCACTTGATCAAGCTCTTAGATTATTTTTGTCCTTTGTTAGATTCCTAGATTCAAGCTCCTAGATTATTGAGAAAAGTTTTTATGTGCCTAGAAAATGGGGTATCTTTATTTTCTTTTTCAAAAATTTGCTAAGAATGAAACAGAATTAATGAAAACTTGATGTCCAAAAGTGAAATTGCAATTGTATTTTCAAAATCAACACAAACTTTCCCCAAGATTTAATAATTAATAATTCTACTGTTAACCCCACACCAGTAGAGCTAGCAGGCAATTTATTTCTTAAACATGCAGTTTGCTTGGCAGATTCACAAAAGCAATCATTGAAGTGAAGCATGATGAAAATTGCATATTTGATTGAAACAGTAATTAGGATTTGGGAGGCCCGTGAGACATTACAATTCAAACAAAAAAATTGAATAATTCTTTTATTGTTCACATAAATACCAAGAAGATAACAGCTTAGTTTTATATCAAGAAAGTTAGCAAATCTACAAATCAATGGGAAAAGTTGTGTAAATCAGCTAGGTGCTTGAACAATCACGCCAGCAACATTTTAGAGGCAAAAGTGGCAGCTCTCGATCAAGCACAAGCTCTCACTTCTTCAAATGATGTGGAGGTTCTCTTCATATGGAAATGTTGAGACATCAATAATAGTCTACCTGTTTGTGAGGAGCTTAGTGCCTTCCCTCTTGGCACAGTTTACATTTCCATTAGCCTGTTTAATCTTTTAATTACGCCAGCCTAATCTTAATCTTAACATTAACCATTTCTCTATCCTGTTGCTGCCTGAAAGAGCATAATATATTGTGACCAGTCTGCAGTCAAATATTCACGTTCTCAACCCAGTTACCAACATTATAGACTGCTTGTGCCTTCTCTTACCAACATATCCTTACCTCTTAGGCCCGGTTCGTCGTCTTCAACTCTTATTGATGTTATTCTAAGAGCCTTTCCGGACAGTGTAGCAATAACAAGTCTTTGTCGAAAAAAGTTACAGCCCTCATATTCTAATACACTCCCTGCTTTCCCTTTATTAGGCATACTAGATAAATCAAATTCCGAGTGAGGATACCGTAAACATCTACTTCACGTGGACCGTATGTAAGTAAGGACGCTGCGCAACAAGTTGTTCACCCACGAAAGTGACATAGCAGCGCCGAAGGCGCTAGATGTGTATAACTCAGTCTCTATTCTGTGGTGCGGGACACTGATCAGTGGTGTGAGGCCAATTTTGTTTTGGCAACCATTTTTAATGGTGGCTGCCACCGGTAAAAAGAATCTTCACCAGTACTGAGCCCATATAATTTTGCCAAAAGTAAGGCCTTATCTAATGAAGTTTCAAACCGATGTTTAGCTTGTTAAGTGGTGAATTATCTTGAAATATCGTTCATCTTTCTATCAGGGTCGTTGATAGACGGGGCCAAGCCGGGCCCTTTTGCGCCGCAGTCGAAATATTTAACTGTAAGACCTATATTTTGCGGGCCCCGGACCTTTACCCCGCTTATCCCCCCCCCCTCTATACGCTCCTGCTTTCTATTCCCGTTTGAATTTTGTTGATTTGGTCATTTATTGCAGCGCACTTATGTGAATTTTGAAAAATGTTACAATACACATATTTGATTTACTAGAAGCTTTTTAACTTATTTGGTTCACTAGAGCAACACCGTAGAACGCACTTAGAAATTTGAGCAACTATCAATTTTCGTTTTAGGCCTATTTACATTTTTGCCTTATAATGACAGAAAGTTCGCTTCTTTAATGCCGATATCATAAACAATGTCATCTCCAGAGTTTATTCTGCAGCAAATCAAGTTAAAGATAAAGTTTTAATAACATTATCGGGTTGCAATAGAAGGAAAACTCTTTAGTTGAACATTTTAAAAACGCACTGCAGCCTTCCGTACTAAACACACATGAAGCGTCGCCATAAAACAACGATTTGCCAAAATTCGAACGGAAATGGAAGGATAGGAAAATTCCATGAAAAATCACCACTAAACATATGCCATATATCCCGAGAAGCCTCGTGAGCATCTCAACGGTCATGAATGATGGAATCCATGATTGGCCAATTTCAATACGCTCCGAGAGTGAAGTCTTCGCTGATTGGCTAGTCTTCACATTTCGAAGACTCAGAAGACGATGTTAAAGGATACACAAACTTGTCAAGGCGAGCCTTTCTGAGATAAGACAAGCTAATCGATGCATTTAGACCTTTGAGGTATTGGACTGGCTGCGAAGTAGTCAAAATCAGTGACAAAGATAAGTTATTGACCTTTCTAATGAAATTGAAACTTGATTTGCCACTTTTTGTCATAGCGAAGAGCTATGGGGTGAGTCTTGCAACAATACATACCGTAAATCCTCGAATTGCCCCCCCCTCGAAAAAGCCCCCCTTTAAATAAGCCCCCACCCTAGAGCTACAAATTTTCAATAATGTTTCAGGAAATTTTATAAGCCCCCCCTGGAATAAGCCCCCATCCAAAAATATAAATAAATAAGCCCCCTGGGGGCTAATTCGAGGATTTACGGTAATGTGTTTATTAGAAATTTGTATGCAGTCCATCAAGTTTTGTACCAGGGACTGATGAAACAAATGCCTTCACTGGCAAAGAACCAAGGGAGTATACCTGAATCTTTTGGAGATTTCACAAATTGCAGAGTAATCATTGACTGCACTGAATTCAGAATCACCACACCAAGGAAAGACTTGAACGCTGCAAGTGCGTCGTACAGCAATTACAAGCACAACCTCACTGGCAAATTTTTAATTGGTGTTGCAGAGAAACTGCTGCCAGTCCTTTCCGGTTCCACCAGGGTCCCACTCAGGGCTTGAAAAAAGTTTTTTCTTCCTGGCAGCAAAATCAAAAATTAAGAATTTCCTGCGAAACCTTGAAACATTTCCTGCAATAGCAAGTAATATCTTAAGTTGCTTAATATGTTAAACATTGTACTAAATATTAACTGTCATACTACCAAGGAATTAATTGTTAGTCAAGTCATTGATTTTTAATCATTGCTAGAAATGGCCATATCAAGAAATTATTTTGTGGCTTGTGTCAAAAACTTTATTCGAGCATAAGCTTGAATCATTTATTTATACTGTATTAGACGAACTTAAATAAACGGATCTTAAACTTAAATCTTTTCTCCATAACCACTACACTTGTCTTTTAACAGTTAAGCTGCCTAATATTATCAAATTGCAGTTTTAAAGCTTTGGTTTTGTTCTTCATAATTGAATGAGAGGTAGCCTTGAGTTCTCTCGGAGCAGTTTGTTTATAACTTTTGACACACCTGGTGCAGCAAACAACTTTCTTTCACTGGCTTTTTTCACGAAGCGAATGCCATTCTGTCCTTTAAAATGCTTTTTCATAGCAACCATCACAACTTTGTCACATCTACTTGGCAATGGCCTATTTACACTTTTCATCATTTCATTAATTGCAGTTTCCTCTTTGACGTTATAAATTTATCAAAATGAATTCCAAATTTGGAGGTCAGTGATTCAATCACTGAGGAGAAATGTCTTGTGTGAAGTTTTACTTAATGGTGAAAAGAAAAAAGCAAGCAAAGCAAATTTGAAACTTTTTCATCTTTAACCAAAGGATTTTGGCAATTCAATTAATTGGCAAGTTTTTTCCCAGCTGGTTATTTTAATCCTTCAAAAACATAGTAAAAGAAAGATGGTTTGGTCCGAATCTGCCGATGGTCTCGTGATATTTGGTCTGACTTTTTGTTTCCACATTGCCGTAAATTTATAATAAAGGCCTGCTAATACAATGCAAATGAAAGACAAACAGAAAATGAAGTGCTGGTAATAACTAATGATTGTAATCTGAAAGCCAATCAATCAATTGTCCAGAACAAAAATTGAATATCACAGGAAATCACCGTTTGTTTGGTAGAAAGTGAGCCATATAAAGTCAATATCCATATTAACAACATTGGAGATTTCACCCTAAAAATTTCCTGCAAAATAGTAACAAATTTCCTGTGAGGAGTTGCTGGCAAGAATTTCCTGGCAGCGGCGCTGCGGGACATTGTCAAGCCCTGGTCACTCCCACTATCATGACGTCGACTTCGGAGCTTCAGCAGCTTTGCCTCGTTATCAGTTTCGTGTGCTCCTCCACATCACCGCTTTCAAATTTGGGTTGGAATCTTGGAATCCCTTGCGGTGCAAGCAGTCTGTTTTATTGTTGCAAATGCAAACAAAAGTCAACAACAAAAGTTTTTGCAATCTTGATGTAGTTAGTCTTGGTTGATCAAACTGCTTACAAGCAATACTATGGTCTCAATTCGTTGCTTACTATGAAACTAGCCAAACTAGAGTAGTGGTCGATAGATTTGCACAATAGAAAAACGAGAAAATGGATCAACATCCCACTAAAGTATTGACTTTGGAAGAAGGAGAAGATCTTAGAACCTCGCATTTCTGTCTCCAGAAAGGTATGGTGGTTTCACTGGCTTTGCACTCTTAATAATGCAGTTGTCAATAACATGTGTGCCACTGTTATGCAGTTGCAAATGATTTAAGGTGGAATCAGTGACACAATTTAGTGCCCTTGCTGTATATAGTAACTATGTAGCCTTAATGCTATGAGATATTGCCACGAAGAAAAGATTTTGCGAATGTTGAATCTGTAAACTTAACGTAATTCATTGTAATTTTCACCCAAATTTTTGATGCGTGTTAAAGACAGGGATTAGTGTGGTCAGAACCCGTTCTACAGAGTAAGGCACTTTTCGACAAGATCTCCGGTGTGCACGAGCAAAAGGCCTGGTGTGCCAGTGTGCACGACCAAAAATTTCTGGTGTGGTGGTGTGCGACAGCTACTTTCCCCTGTTGTGGTTAAAATTTGTAAATTTGCATTTCACTGTAAAAATGCGAAGGATACCTTCTTCTTTTGCCCGCCCCTACTTCTTTTTGTCTGGGTCATTCCATTATCAATGTGAGAGACTCAATTAAGACTGACGTCTGAAGATTTGTTTGGAAATAAAATTTTGTTTCCAGCCTACTTTTGGTTAAGTAGGTAATCATTTATAATTTTTATTTCAATAACAAATAAGGACATTCACACATTCCTGCTGACAACATTGGCTCTCGGACTGTCACTTAAAACCTTTGGTAGCAAGTCTTATGATTTAAGAAGCTGCCAACCTCATCAGTCCCAGATCTAGCATTATAAAATGAGTGAATAAAAATTGGTAAAACCATAGCCCTGCTATTTTTCAGGGATACTTTCAATACATTTTTGAAGTACACTGTTGAAGATAGTGCAAGTTTTTATTTATATATTTGTCAAGTAAGATTCATGATATCTCAAATTGTTCACACAAAACTGTACTTGTTTTTATCAGCTGACATTTTCTGTAGGACCACACCCAGTCACGCCCATCTTAGTTGCCACACCCAAAAACATCCGATGTGCAACAGGCTTTGTACAAAAATATCTCCAGTGTGCACATGCCATAATCTGCAGACCGGGTCAGAACTTAGTATTAACTGTTTGAGTTTGTTTGGAATGTTATGATTAGCCTAGAAACTGGCATGTTTTTCCTCTGCATGTACTAAAATGAAGTTCTAATTGACATATTGACATATTATTAACTTTATTCATAGAACACTATCAAAATGAGTTCAAAATTTTGTAAATATCAAACTGTGGAGATTGTGGTAGAAATTAGCTGAATATCTTGCATGGTGCACACTTTTTATTTTCTACTGCTGACCTTGAACTTTTAATTATGATGAACACTATTGACTTTTTGGACTCTATTTTCGAGCATTAGTCCCCAATTTGTTTCCTTACTTCTTTACTTGATCATACCAGTCTAACCTATGAAAGACTGAATTCTACAAAGTTCCACCATCTATTGAAAATAATTATCTCCTGCTCCTCAGTCCATTAGAATTGTAATTCATAACTTTGAAGAATCAATTGTTGACATTAAGTACCAGATTTTCAATAATATGTACCTATTAGCCCATCTTTGTTTTGTTTTGAAGACATTTCTTTTAGATTACCCCTGTTTTGATTCATCCTAATTTTGTCTATTCTTTTTAATAGGCACAAATCTAAAGTTTGCTCTAGGCTCAAGCTTACAGCCATATCTCTGTGATATATACACCAACTATCCAATCAATGGAGGTGACTTTCAACGCGAAAAGTATTTTAAGCTAACATGGAGTTTTCCTTTTAAATCTAAGGCAGATCAAGGAGACAGGTATGCCATATTCCATATCAGTCATCCTGGGACCTTTGCCTTTCATTTACGTAGAGACAATGAAAGAAAGTTTTCCCAGGGGTTCTTTGTTGTTGCACCAACCTTAGAAACAGGCACTGGTTTCCTTTCTCTGGATAATGTCATTTTGCAGACATATTTGACCAAGTCACTTGGCCAGTTCACAGACTGGGAGCAGCGCCTGTTTGTGGCCAAGGAGTCTGGTTACAATTTCATTCACTTCACACCAATTCAGAAGCTTGGAGATTCACAGTCCTCTTATTCTATTGAAGACCAACTGGAAATTAATCCAATGTTTTCATCAAGTGAAAAGGATGTTGACTTCAGTGATATTGAGGTCTTGATCAAGAAAATGAAAAATGAATGGGATGTGCTATCTCTAGTTGATGTCGTATGGAATCATACAGCAAACAACAGCAAATGGTTGCAAGAACATCCAGATGCTGTGTATAATCTTTTCAATTCTCCACATTTACGCCCTGCTTTTCTGGTTGACTCAGCATTTTGGCATTTGAGTGAAGAGATTGCAGCTGGTAAATGGGTAGACTTTGGGTTACCCACACATATTTCTGAGGAAAATCATCTTGGAAAAATTGCTGAAATATATAGGTATGGTCACCTTTCGATTTTGTTGTGTTTAGTTTTTTTGATGCCATTATTCTTTTGTGTAGAAAAGAGGCTGTTGTGTAAGTTTTTTTAAAGAAAACCTTTTTTCACTGTCTTATTTGGGTCTCATTTTGTTTCATTTGTGTTCTTGTAACTATAAAGGCAATTGGGGATGCTAACTTGTGGATTGCAAAGGAGATTTGCACTCTAAAAGTGTATGAGAATGTATTAAAGGTATTAGAGCCTTGTCCCTTTGAGCAAGAAACACAAAGGACAAAATGGAATGTGCATAAAAATAAAAATTGTTAACTATTTAACAATATGAGTTTGTTTAGTCTGTTTTATGATTGTTGTTCTTAAAAAGTGATGTTTTGCCATGTGCAATCATTTCAACACATTGCTTTTTTAGTAAAAATTAAAACAAATTAAGATGTACATATATGAACTATTCTGTTTTGTTACAAATAATATTTTGGTGATGGAATATAAGGTTTTCTTATAAGTAATCTGAATTGATTGAATTATTTAGTAGATGCCTGTAGAATGGAAATTAAAAGATTGTGGAACATAAGGTACATTGGGCATCTATATTCATTTATTATTGATTTATTAAAACAGAATAATCTTCACTGTTTAAAGAAGTAATACCAACTTTTGCTAATCACTACTTTCTAGGTCATTTATTGTTCCATCAATGAAATTAGAGGAGTTTTTCATAGTTGATGAAGCAAAAATGGTAAATCAGTTTAAAGCTGCATATCACTCAAGAGCTGTTAATCAATTAGAGGAGGCTGAACTTGGAGACATTAGGATCTTACAAGATCCATTGTATCAAAGATATCAGAGTTACATTGACATTGAGAAGGCTGTTGATGTTCTTAAAACGAAAAGGTATTATATTCCCCATTTATTATGAAGTTTAAGCAGCAGCACATTGGAGCCATTGGTATTTGGACAGTAAATCCCTGGCTTTGTTTGGTGATAGAGAGTGTTCTACTTTTCTTTTTTTTTGGCCTGCCTTGAAAACAGGAAGGGGGGGCTTTCTGGTTTTACGGGCACAGGTGCAAAAACTTATGACCTTATACAGAACAGATGTGCAGAACAGAAACATGATGCTTAAGTTGTGGTTTTTAAAGACTTTAGATGATTGGAATGTCCAAGTTGAAAATATTAGCATCTACAGAAGAGGAACATGTGCCAAGTGTTGAGCAGACTAGAAGAACATAAGTATGTGGATAATAGAATATTAATGCTTTTGACTATTTTGCAAAAAGGAATGACTCTAGTGATGAAACTTGAGTGAACTGTTAGACCCGCATTAGCTGCTGGGAGTGTAAAGAACCCAGTGTAATGCTAGAAGAGTACAACAAGGACAAGGCATAATGTCAACTGGAGAATCGACAATGTTTCCGTGTAGGGAGGAAGCGTTTTCTCCATTTGCAATAAGGCAAGTACCAGTTACCAAAAAGCTATCTCTTGCAGCTCATGTTGTAATAAACAACAAAACATTCAACATGGTACATTTATTAAGATGGGGAAAGGCAAATAATGTAAGGGCTTAAGGCCCATTTCAAGCAATGATGGTTGTAGCTTTACAGAGCGACTCTAGAGAATCGCTGGATCTTGACATGGCACTGAACACAGTTGGACTTAGTCTGTGGACTAAATTCAACTTGTTTCATGTGTTATAAAACATGTTATTGTTACAAAAAAGTATCTTTCTTGTCATTTTTGTCCTTTTATGCTTTGATTGGTTTCTTCTACTTGAACTCTGGAGTATATCAAGTCACATTTTTGTCCTCTTCCATATGTGATTCTTTCGTAGTAATTGTAGCCCAATTTCGTCTTTTTGTTCCCAGTCAGGAATTTCTTCTCGGACCTGATCTGATAATAACTCTGACAAGGCCTGACCAATAGCACACCGCCAACAACATAGTCAACAACAAACACAAAACAACAACCACATAGTTTATTTTCTTTGATGTATCTGCTTTTACCTCTTTTTGAATTATGTTACTAGTTGAAACATGAAGACTTCTCTGACGCAGTGACTAGAACAGCTTTGCCTATATATAAGCAGATAATCAGCATTTGCTACATCTTGATCAAACCATTTCTCAAGTAAATTGCATATTGTGAGCATGTTAAATACTGCACAATTGTTGATATGATTTTTCTTTATTCATGTGTTGCCTTTTTAGCTGTTTAGTTTTTTGACTTTTAGTCTGAAAGAAGCTGATGCAACTAAAGAGTTTCAAGCTTTTGTCAGTCAGCTAAACGAAGAGAAAAGACAGCAAGTTGATGGCCATTGTCAGGCAATCATCTACAATGTAATTGAAGGCATAAGGTATCACTTTTTGGCTGCTCATGGTCCAAATTACCGAGAGGTTACAACGAAGACTCCAATAATAACCAGGTGAATTTCCACGAAATGCTGATTGATCAAGTTGTCTTTCCTTCACTGTCTAAATTTTGATCACCAAATCCTAATGTTCAGAAGGTCTATTCGCTTGTCACAAATGATGGTGATAAATAGTTTCTCTTTTCTTATAGCTTATCTTCAGTAATACGGTGGCATTTTAAAGATTCTATGAAGGATGAATGTTTCTAACCTAAAAATATTTGGTCCACGTTTTTAGGTACTTTTGTTGTCCTGCGTCTACTTCGACATTGGCAGAAGATGAGAAGTTGATGAACTCGAGTCAATCTGCGCACGTGTTTGCCCATCAGGGGTGGGTGATGAATGGAGATGCGCTGAAAGACTTTGCTGCTGGGGACTCGCTGGTTTATTTGAGGAGAGAGCTGATTGCTTGGGGTGATAGTGTTAAGCTTCGATACGGAACCCAGATGGAGGACTCTCCATACCTGTGGAAACGTATGAGAGAATACACTGAAATGATGGCAAGGTTTGAGAAAGCTTTCAGCAGAAGTATCACGTGCTAGTCGTTCTTTTTTCACATGCAGCTACTGGTATGCTTGTTAAGAAGAGCATCTTCACCGTGATGACAAATAGTGATAATGATGAAAGTAGATATCCACCATATAGACGGGCTCTACGATAATATCTGCATAGGTCGTAAATATACACGATGCGATTTTCCATTTGCTTTCATTTATGGACTGTTTAAATGGCCTCCTTGCCAATCAATTTTTTAACACCAGAATTAAAGAGTCCTTGACAGATTGTAAATTTCACTGCTTGTTTTGTTTAAAAGCAGTAGTTCCGCTTTGCAGAATGTTTCATGGACTGCGATTGGACAACTGCCACAGCACCCCTATTCACGTTGCCGAGGTGCGCACCAAGTTTGCTGTTTTTTCTCCTTCTCTAAATGGTGACGTCCAGGGCTTTATGCCCGAAGAACATGTAATATCTAAAATCGAGAATTGGCAGAGGCAGGTCTTAAAGAGAACCGTTTAACCTGTACTCAATGTGATTCATTTTTATGCTAAGCTGGCACAGAAGTCTGCTGCACCGTTTTCAACCAGCCCACATTTTTCTGGCAATATCAGTCAATCGCAAGTCAACATTTCATGGCCTACATTTTACCACTGTTGCGATAAAATCAGGCTAAAGTTAGTGGGTCTTGTCGAAGGATAGGACATTGTTGACATTTCTCGCCTCTATGAAACCTTTCTTCTTCATGTCGTTTGTTTGCAAGATGTTTTAAAGCATTAGCCAACTTTCATCGCAGATTTTTGTCACTTCCAGTACCTGTTAGATGCTGCAAGAAAGGTGAACCCAAATCTATATGTTGTAGCAGAGCTGTTTACAAACTCAGAAGCTGTCGATAACATGTTCGTAAACAGACTCGGGATAAACTCCCTTATTAGAGGTATTCACCCTTCTATTATTTTTCGCTTCATATTGCTTCCTTGTTGTTGATAAAAGCTGATTCCGTTTTGTGCTTGATTCCGTTTTGTGCTTGATTCCGCTTGTGTTTGATTCGATTTTGTGCTTGATTCCGTGTTGTGTTTGATTCTGTTTTGTGTTTGATTCCGTTTTGTGTTTGATTCCGTTCTGTGTTTGATTCCGTTTTGTGTTTGATTCCGTTTTATGTGTGATTCCGTTTTGTGCTTGATTCCATTTTGTGTTTGATTCCGTTTTGTGCTTGATTCCGTTTTGTGTTTGATTCCGTTTTGTGCTTGATTCCGTGTTGTGTTTGATTCTGTTTTGTGTTTGATTCCGTTTTGTGTTTGAATCCGTTTTGTGTTTGATTCCGTTTTGTGTTTTGTTTGCAGAAAGGATGTCCGCAAGTGACGCACATGACCTTGGTAGACAAGTCCATAGGTTTGGTGGCGACCCCGTTGGCTCCTTTTTCAGGTCTTCCACGTCACCCCTTGTTTCATCGATGGCACATGCCTTGTTTATGGATCTAACACACGACAACCAAAGTCCAATGGAGGTTGGTCATTTTTCTCGGTCGGCACTTTCTGCCAATCAAATATATTTCTCACTGTTGCATGCTTTAGAAGTATGGCCTTTTCTGAGCGTATTCCTCTTTTGTTTCAAAAGCTTTTGTTGATCAACAGCATCGTCCCCTGCCTAGTTTTTTCCATGACGGGTTAAACGACGTCTTTTAATTTCCTACTCTATCAAGAATTCTTATAGTAAAGCCATATAGTATATTCGTCAGGCTAAAACTGTAGAAAAAGCACTGAAAGTTGAGAGGTAGCTATGACACTGGATGTGTTGACATAACGCCATCTGCGACCTGACTGTAGCACCACAACATGCGATAAAAATAAACTTGAAAATGACACAAGTGAAATGAGGGCAAGCAACATAATGGTGCGAGGCAAAAGCAGAACGCGGCACGCATGACTTCTACGCAATACCTTGCGCAAAGCTATCAATTCTTCATTGCTGTGAGATGCTTTTGTTCTGTTGAAGGTGCGATCGGTGTACGATTACTTGGCAAGTGCTGCTTTAGTCACGGCTTCTTCTTGTGCTATTGGAAGCAATCGTGGGTACGACGAGCTGGTTCCGCACCACGTAAGAACTATTTAGAAGTATTTGCACGCGGGCAGATGATTGCTTGTGAAAATTGAGGGTCGAGTCGAGTTTTTTATCAATTTTAGTAAATTGTAAGAGAAATTATAATTGGAAGTTATATTTTTGAATGGTGGCTGCAGAAGCTAAATATATTCCTGATTCGGCCATGGAAAAAAGACCAAACAGTAATGCATGACCCTTCTATAGAGATGTGCCTAGAATGAAGAGGCTTTTGCCATTATGGCACGTTTTTCATTTCGGAGAAGAATCGTGAAGGTGTTGCTGATATACCGGGAATTCTTTGGTCTTGAATGCAAATCCAGAAGCACCACAAATGCAGAATCTGCTCACTTTGTCTTGTAGATTGATGTTGTTCGTGAGAAGCGGCAGTACAAATCCTGGGACATGGGCTCATCGAATTCAAAAAGTTGCCTTTCTCTGTCAAATGGCATCATCCATGCTAAACGAACGCTGAACCACTTACACAGTTACCTCTGCAGCAAAGGTTATGATCAGGTAATTATTCGCTGTGTAATTTTCCTGTCTGATTCTTGTCTCAGGTGGCTTTTGCCTACTGCTTCTGAAGTACTTACCTAAACAAAGTGAAAATCACCATTTCATCTTTAAACCATTTCTTTATTCGTAAAGATCGGCGTTTCGGGTTTGAAAGCATATTTACAAGATTGTATTATGCCAGATTTTTGTGGACCAAGTGGACGTGAACGTTGTTTCCGTGACAAGGCACTGCCAAAAGACGCACGAGTCGGTGATCATTGTGGCCCATACTGCGTTTAACGACCCTCCGCAAGATGAGATGCCGTCGCTGCAAAGCAATCACAAATACAATGGATCAACGCCCCCCTTGGTTATCCCAGGTGATTCCCTTTGCGTTTCCGTTCGAGAGACTTTGCGTCAGGTCTTTCAAAAGTGAGTTTTCTTAAAAGCTAATGGATTTATCATGCCACTTTATACGCTTACTAGGGCGTGCCTTCCCTTTGCGTGGAATACAGACATCACAGTGAGATTTCCACTTTTTATCAGGCTGCTAGCAAGGTTTTATGATTTTCATGGAATATTTGCATAATGCAGTTTACCGATTTGGAATCATCGTTTCACAGGCTTTCTGGAAGAAATAACATTCGAGGCGATGCTGTTGCGTAACCTGGGTGGACCAGAGTATGTCAAACACCCAAAGCTGATAAATGGATTGGACTCCTTCTATGTTCTCATGAACGAGCACATCTCCGTAGAAAATTCAAAGGTGCAATTGGAAACGCACAATCCTTTCGAAGGAGTGTTCTTAATGCATTTTGATTCCTTAAGCTGCTTCTCAAATTACTCGCTCTTTTGTCAATTGGAGGTAGATTATTAATCCATCTCTGCTTTTAAGTCAAACGAGTTTGCTGAAGTTTCTCTTCGAGGAAGTTGGTCATTCGTGGCATCAGGCCGTTTTTCACCTGATTTCTGGAGAACTTTCCTCCTGTCAAATTTATGGAGCATTGCACCTCTCGTTAACTGCGTGACTTTTTTGTAGATTTGCAGTTTTGTGAGGTCCGTTGATCCAGAAGATGGAAACGGAATCGAAGTGCATTTCGAGAATTTCCCGCCAGGCAGTGTGGTCGTTTTCAAAGTCTCTCTAAACCACAAGGCCAAGAAAGCTATTGGCCAACTGAGGTGCGCTTTTTTTACTCAAATTGCGATGCTCATATGTAGTTTATCTGCATCAATCAATGCCTAGAACTTGCCAAGTAAAGAACAAACAGGGCTTGCTATGTAAATAGATTTCAAAACCTCTAGGTGAATGGATGTCCTCGCTTTCTCATTATCGTGAGAATCGACATTTATGTTTTACCGCAATTTTGGGCTTTCCAAAAGATGTTGCCCTATAGTCGAGATGTCACTTTGCTCACGCATTGCAATTTTCGCAGTTTCGAGGATGCTATTCCTCTAGACGTTGAAGTTGAGTAACTATAAGACAAAGCGCCATAAAGATTACGGTTTCACTTTTCCGTAGAGTTTTGAATATAGATAATTACAGAAGCTTCAATTAGAATGCCATAAAAACTGATCCGTATTTTATATAATGACGGCATGCAATTGTTATTTGCCTTTTTCCCAAGCCATGTCATTGGACCCGGCTAAAATGATTTATGTCACCTGCATTACTATGTCACTTTATTGATGCCTTTAGTAGAATAGTCCGAATCAGGCAGAGTGAAGTTTTTCGATAAAAAATTAATTTGAAGGGGGTCATAGAGGAAAACTTAAGAAAATGCTACGTGACCGCGTGATATGAGGTTGACAATCCAAGATCGGCCTTCAACTCGCGCACAAAAATAATCTGGCTGGCTAAAAATGAGTGACTCCGAAGCAGATTTGTTTCGTAGAAATAGTTATTAGATTGCGGTCGTACCTTGTGACTGAGGCACGTTTACGAGTGGAAAACGCATTGAAAGACGAGACCTTAAGTTCATCAGGATCCGACAAGGGTAAGGAAAATGATATGGAATTAGAGGGAGGTGATCGAATCGGCAAGACTGAATTGTATGTTCTTTCCCTTTTAATGGAAATGTTAAACATCGGATTTAAGAATTTATGAAGGGAACGAACCCTCCAGTTCTGACTTGCACAAAAGCATTACCGTTTCATTGATGCGATCCAGGCCCCCTGTTTTTTTGATAGCACTACACCACTGGCTTCAACTCGCATCCGAAGGCTACACAGCAAGGCACATTCATCTAACTTCACAGCATTCCTTAATTTTCAATCAATTATTTGTAATTTTGCAAAATTTTGAATCCGTTTTCATTAAGAAGTTCGAAAGAAAGGTGCCGGAGTGGCCTTCCTAGGCAGATGTCCTTTGCTGACCACGGTGCGGAGGTTGTCAACTTCTATGTCACGGCATCACGTGACGCGTTTACCGCCAAAACTTGAGCGATCGTTTTGGGGGCTTTTCATAAAACTCCTTTTCATGAAAATGTTTTGCAGAAATGGTTAGATAGTCATTCATTACTAAAACCAAAAGAAAGAAAAATTGGCGCCAAATCAAGTGGCATAAAATCTTCAAGGCTGATCTCCGTAACAAGTATTACTCAGCCTGAGAGTGGGAAGACTTGATTTGTATTAATTTGGCGGGTGTTTACTGGGAAGGTCAAGTCAGTGGGTGAATATTATGACGGTTAGATTGTTTGTATCCTATCAATGCGGCCTGTATCCTATCAATGCGGCCTGTATCCTATCAATGCGGATTGTTTTTTGCAGATCGGTCCTGAACATGTTTCCTGAACAGGGATATAAGCTGGAAACCGATTGCACGCTAGAGGTTCGCGCAATACAGCCGATCATAAAGGAGCTCGATTTGGCTGCATTGAATAGAATACTTTACAGGTCACACCCAGAAGAGGTTGATGATGGCCATGGAGGGGGGGCCTATGACGTCCCAAATTATGGCCCGTTGACGTACTGTGGCCTGCAAGGTATTCGCACTTGGCGATTCTATATTTCCTTTCCGTATGTATTTCATTTACTACTTGTCATTATATATTGGATTTTCATGTTGTAATGAATTGTTTTTTAGGCTTCGAATCGGTTTTATCTGTTGTTCGCACTTCCAATGATCTTGGGCATCCGATATGTGATAATCTTCGCGCTGGAAATTGGATGTTTGAATACGCATCCAACCGAATGAAGCATAATCACCTTACCAGACAGGTTGGCCTTCTTTACTATTCTAATCGATTAGTTTACTTTTAGTAATCAGAATTTACGTTTCCAACACTGTCTTTCTCTTATCCTTTTTATTTTTCAGCTCGGTCTGTGGATGGAGTCTGTGGTTGGCTTCTTACGAAATTTGCCAAGATTTTTGATCCCCTGCTACTTCGATGCGGTTATTGGATCTCTTTATATCAGTCTAATTTCTCATGCTTGCTCAAAAATGTCAAGGTTTGATGTACTTCAGCTTTTCTTTAGCTTCAGATTCTTGCTTGTTTTCTTGCTGTAAAATGAAAGAAGTTTTTTGTTGCTGAAATGACTAATTTCAGGGAAGCTACAGTCTTGATTATTGTTGAAGTTAGCCTTTGAAATGCTGTCAAATGGTACCAAAGATTAATTGGGGTTTTCTCATGTGTCCACTGCTAGTGAAACTTCAGTTTTTTTGAAATTTCAGTTTTGTGAAGGAAGGGTCGACCTTTGTTCAGTACCTCGCGCTCGGATCTGTGCAGCTGTGTGGATTGACCAACAGCGCCACTCTACCCAGACTGCCGTCAAAGGTTGATGACGAAAAGGAGGCTCTCACAATGGCCGCCGGGCTGCCACACTTTGCCATTGGCATGTGGAGATGCTGGGGGAGAGATACGTTTATAAGTCTCCGAGGAATGCTACTCGTCACAGGCCGCTTCTCCGAAGCCAAGTAGGATTTAGTCTCTTGATTCTATCTGTCGCCTGCCGGCTTTGATGCCAAAGTTGAAAGACGTTATTTTCTGCAGACGAAGGAGTGTGTCCTTCAAATGATGGCAGCTTCAGTTTATAGCCCTTGTCTTAAAGCTCTTTTATGAGTGTTATGCTGCTTCCTTTGATTAATATTAGATTTTGATGTACTCAATTGTCTACGTTTGTCTCCAGGAGACTTATTCTAACTTTTGGTGGCTGTGTGCGCCACGGGCTGATTCCCAATTTGTTGCACAAAGGAACAAATGCCAGGTACAATTGTCGAGACGCTTCGTGGTGGTGGCTGCAGGCCATTCAAGATTACTGTAAAATGGCGCCTGAAAAAGATCGAATTCTTATGGAGACAGTTTATCGCATGTATCCCAGTGATAATTCACCTGCCGTTGCAAAAGGAGCTCAGGTACGTATTATGAATACTCGTTATCGGTGCTACAATTTTTTATTCGATTCATTTTTAATCCGTTGTGCCTGAATATTTCACCACCAAAACTGTTACTGAACCGTTTTCTAAACGCTTATCATTGTCTCGATGCACCCATCTATTCGCTCCACGTAGGTACAGCCGCTGTACGAAATTATGCAAGAAATCCTTCAGAAGCACGCGGACGGGATTTCGTTCCGCGAGCGCAGTGCCGGTCCTTCACTTGACTCGAACATGAAGGACGAGGGCTTCCAGGTGTCGGCTGGTATCAATAGTGACACCGGGTTCCCTTTTGGTGGCAATGCTTGGAATTGTGGTACCTGGATGGACAAAGTGGGTGGATCACATTTGTCTGGTAACTGGGGTCACCCTGCTACTCCAAGGTTTGTTTTGGGAATGTATCCAACCTCCACGATTCGTTGATTCATTTCCAGAAAGAATTTTGTGGTATGAATATTCTAATTCAATTCATTGAATGTGTTGAATAGTTTGATAATAACATGTGATTTAAGCAAACGTTTATGTTGTGCCGCCATGGATGTCAATTCATAGTGTGTTTTCTAGGGATGGGAGTGCTGTTGAAATTGTTGGCCTTTGCAAATCCACTGTGAATTGGTTAGGTAGGCTTCACGCAGAAGGAAAGTACCCTTATGATAGTGTTAGCCTCAAAGGTATGTTTGCTTACTTCTAAAAAACTGCTAAACCTCAAGTCGTTGTCAATAGAAACAATACAATGAATTCTTGAACCTTTAGATGCTTATTCATACGCGAAAAATGGAAAAGTATCCCGAGCATGTGGATATATTGCGGGATATTTTTCAAGGGTCTTTTTCTTCGCCTGCATGGAGAACTGTTGCGAAGTTGCACAAATATTTTTTGTGAACTTTTTTCACGTAGATTTATATACCTGTATTGAAGAAGGAGATGGCTAAGTCTCCGTGCTGCTGCCCTTTTTGCCTCATTTGGTTTCGAATGTCATCAAGTTTCTTTCTGCAGGTTCTTGTACTTACTTTTTTGTTTTGCAAAAATTTTTCAGATTCTAAACTGACGTTTGTGTCTTGGTCTGATAAGATTCAAAACTCATTTGAAAAGTTTTTCTGGATCCCCGTGGAGCCCAATAAGGCGCTTGAGGGTGAGAACTACAAGCTCATTCACCGAAGAGGAATCTATAAGGATTGCTATGGTAGTTCTCAAGCCTATGCTGATTTTCAGCTAAGACCCAACTTTCCTATTGCCATGGCCATTGTGAGTATGTCAATTAGTTAGATACTTACACAAAACAATATTTTAATTAGAAGCAACGAGTTGTCTATTATTATCACTAGTTGTAAAGTAATGAAGAAAATGTAAGCAATTTGGCATCAGAAAAGTGAAATTATCATGCTCAGAGGCCTTACTTTCTGAGGTTTCTTCAACTTCTGTTACATTTCTGAGTCTCAATTAATTATAATGCACCTAGCTTTTGCACCCTGAACGTAACAATTCATTATGATGCAACTAACATTTGTGCCCAAAAAAGCTTAGCAATCGCCAACATGTCATATCCGACCTCATCTGTCGCGTACCTTGTTACGAATAATGCTAAATGGATATATATATATTAGGATAAATCTGTTTTAGGCACCAGAAATGTTCGATAAAGAACACGCTTCACTTGCGCTGAAAATGGTTGAGAATAACTTGCAGGGGCCGCTTGGTTTAAAGACTCTCGACCCAAGGTACTTTATTCTTAATAGCTAGCGTTGAAATGATAGGCGATTGATGGTGTTGAAAAGAAACGGGTGAAGCAGTATACAACATTTGGAGGCAGCGCTGGTGCAATTTTTTTTCTTCAAAACTCTAGAAGTGAAACCAATTTTCGACGCAGAAAGTTCTTGACCTTTCTCCAAACCTGAAGTTTTTCTCTCAACTTTCTTCATTTTAACACAATATATAGTTAATAGAAAATTTCTCAATGGTGTTTTGTGAACCTTTCAAATTCATTCTTTCTGACAGACATGAATTTCCGAATAGACCTTTCATCACATTGACTGATCAAACCTGATTTTCTCCTTTGGTATAGGGTTGAACTACAATCTCACCAGCTACTTGCAGTTGACATTATTTTTAATGGTTCTATGTATTTATTGATGATTTATTTTTCCACACAAATAAGAACTATACCAAAAACAAAAAATTTCTTTTGTCAACAAAAATTCCTCAATTTTTGACCAAAACCAAAAGTTTGCTTATTGTGTTTGGGGTAACAACGGTAGTAAGTAGGACCTTCTGGGCAAAATGATCAGTTTCGTTGTGTGGAAGCTTTTTGCGGTTGTAATTTGGGGGGGGGAGTTTTAAACCAGGAGTTTGCTTTTCTTCCCCAAATCAGAAAGCAGTTTGTTTTCCATCAGATTATATTAATTTTTATTCTCCTCAATTTTTTGACGACCGACGACATCTATGACCAGTAGCATTTAGCGATTTTCTTTTTGTTCAAATTCCAGAAGCAAATGGTCTGAAAAACTTTGTCAGGTGAATGGAGCTTGCTTGCGAACATTGCTATTTGTAGTTAATTTGGATATTCCCTTTGCAGAGACTGGGTCTACGATGGGTATTATGAAAATGACGAGGATTCGACAGTTTTCAAAAAGGCCCTTGGATTCAATTACCACCAAGGCCCGGTAAGTAAATGTATTCGCAACTTTTAACTGCCGTTACGTAAATGATGCTGCTTCTAAGCTATCCTCGCCCTATGTTGCTAGTGAACTCAAAGATTCGTGCAAAATCTATTCCAACTGTGCTGTTGAAAAGAGTAGCATGTTTGTCGCCTCAATGTTTGCTTTGCTATTTAAGCTCAACGATATGAACCAGTTAGGTACATGTGTCATGTTTATAATGTCAAGTAGTATAAACAGTTTTGCCGTCCCAGTTTATACAAAATTACTGAAGACACAATTAGTTTTTTGCTTAGCAGTTCTTAGGTTAAGGATGCTCGGCTTAGTTGGGGTTGAGATTGACGTTGTGCCAGAATAATGAGTCCATTTCAAGCTACCTTTAAGTCTTTAAGAAGAGACTGTAAGAAGACTCAGCATAATTGATTGCTGGTGCATTCGAATCATTATCTTGCTTCTTTGGAAAACTAGGAATGGTTATGGGTGTATGGACCATATCTCAGAGCCAAGTTGCATTTCGGAAAACTGATTTATAACGACGTCGATTTTGCCGAGTGCATCACAGAAATTCGGTCGAGTCTTGCCAGCCACAAGGAGGAAACACTAACATCGCCATGGCGGGGTCTGCCGGAGCTGACCAACAAAGATGGCGCATTCTGCCAACATGGCTGCCCCACGCAGGCCTGGTCCATGGCCTGCATTTTAGAGGTTCTGTATGATCTAGAAGCAGCTCTCAGCAGCTAAATTTTTAAAACATTCTTACCGTGACATGATAGCGAATCATGATGATTGATAATTTTTTGATAAGTATGTCAAGGACCTTAAGTACTACAATCACCACCAGTGGCGTAATTTTGTGCTGCAAGAGGTCATTGCTGCGTGACAAGTAGGAAACTGTAACTCGCTTCGGCAGCCAGTTGATGACCGCGCTTGTTAACAAATGCGATAAGTAAATTTGACAGAGGCAACTTTAGATTTAGCATTATAATAAAATATTACGTAAGTCAATCATTTCCTTTGCATCTGCAAAGGCTAGACAAAAGTTTCATTGCAGTTCAGACTGCTTGTACATCTATTACTTTTCTTATGAAACGTCACACACGATTTCGGATCGTTTCATACCAATAGATTGTTCAATTAGGTCCCTTTCCCCTCCTAATAAAGAGGTAATTTCAGACACCTCCTTGCATGATATCCCTAAAGTTCAAACCGTCTCCCTTCACCCATGGCGAAAGTAGGTAGATAGCTGGTTTGTTAGTCGTAAAATTGTATCTGTAAGGCGTATGATTATAGGTTGGTGTGTCATTATAAGTTGAGAGTTTGATGCTTGTATTTCTATTTGTGTAAAAATGCATGTTACGTCGCTTCTGACGTATGATTCCAATAGGCAGGCGACTGGTGTTGTTTTTGTGACGAAGTTGGTGTTTTCTAAGAATTTTGTAACACTTCAAAAGAGAAATGAATGCTGAAAAATTTGGAAGTCGTCTTGAGCAATACCCAGTTATTGAAAATTTATACCCGCTTGTTCTATAAACTTGGCATTATCCATATCCAAGTTATGCTGTTTTTTAAGCAAAACTAGATCAAGTAACTGTAAAGTTATGTGTATTCTCGTTAATAAACTACCTTCATTCTAAATTGGTCCTTTGAAAACTGGTAATTAGTTGCAATATTTTGAATGGACTTTCTTGTTGGACTTTTGAATAAGGTATTTCTGGATGTTTTCAGAATACCGTTGCCATCTGGGTAAAACTTTGGTGGTATATTGATCAATAAAAATGCTGTTTCAACGACAATGCGTCTCGAGTACCGTGGTGTTTTGGAAGCAGTGTAAGCCTGTATTGTTTTCACGATAATCCATAGTATGCTCAGAGCCACGTATTGTTTTGAAAATGTAAGAGGACCTCTAAGAAAGAAGAGGACCTTTAAAAAGTCAAGGAAGAACAAATATATGTGCTACAAATTTCAAATTTTATATTAAAAGCCTAACCATAATACGAAATAATCATAAACAGCCTTCTTTTCTCTTTTATTTGAGAATGGGACCTCTACTTTTATGAGCAAGGTAGCAGCAGAGGCCGAAACTGAAGCAGAAGAGCCTATTATGTATTGTTAAAAGGCCCATTTAACCTTGCGTTCTAAAAAACCTAAGTTTCAAGCAAAAGATTCTTCAATAACAGGGTGTGAAATGTGCCAGGTTTTGTTCAGGTTTACACACCAACTTTAAGAGCTCATAAACAGCACAAACGCGTCTTTTCTGACAACAAGGAAAGGAAAGCTCTCTTCGCTCAAGAAAAGGAATGATAAATTTGGCACAGCGCAAAAATGCTAAATTTGTGAGCTGACTGATCGATGATGCTTGGATACACCCACAATCTGACAGTTAAAATGACGACGATTTTCGCCACTATCAACATTGTTCTTCCTTTCTATCAGCTTCTTTTTCTTCTCTTTTCATAATCAGAGCCTTGTGTATCGAAAGGACTAACACTGCTCAGGGGAAACTTTTATTCCAAGGAGCAAACTGTTAGGACGCTGAACCCTGAAACTTCTCTGGGCTCCATAGAGGGGCTTGTGTCTGTATATAAGACCATCCTTAGCTCAAAAGTCTGACCCAAAAATATTGGTTTTTGTGGTTCACCAATAAAAATGACGTCGCAATATCTCTGGCCTCCGTTGGAAAACGAGGGCTAGTTTCAAATCGAAAGCAAGACAATTGAATTTGTTTGATCAAGGCCTCCCGACAAGTTGGAATTTTGGAGATGCTTGGATATACTTAGTGCACAGGAAGGAGTTCCTAAAAAGACGTTGGGAGTTGGTCACTTGCTTTCGCGTAACCTGAATATCGAACTTAATATTTCCAGCAATGCCAAAACGGAGGAGAGATGATAGTTCAGGACACTGCTCCTGTGAAAATGACAATCAGTTTGCAGAGATCCTCAAGTTTCCCGACAATGTCTTGTTGCTTGTGTTCGCTCACTTGGATACTGCATCATTGATTAAGGCATCTAAAGTTTGCAAAAAATGGTATGCACTCTCAAAAGATTCATCTTTGTGGAGGAAACTAGATATTCGCTTGATTCCAAAAGCATTGTCTCAGAAAAATCTTTGGCGGCTTTCAAGGGCCCGTTTCACAACTGCCCTCAGAGAGCTTCATTTACGTGGCTCCGTAGGACCAACAAGAGCCATATTAGATTCAATAACAATTCCATTTTTTGATGATCTAAAATTGCGATGCCCAAACTTGACTGATTTAACGCTGGAAAATTACGACCTGCGCCACAATGCGATGTGCATTTCAGTTCTCCCTCCGCAGCTGTCGTACTTGTCTTTAAAAGATTCGATGTTAGCTCATGGTTGGTTCGAGAGTCTCAAAAACAACACTTTCAACATGGAAAATCTCAAGTACCTCGACTTGAGTAATTGCACTGCAGTCAGTAATACAGACCTTGAGGCATTATCCTACTTGACAAGGCTTCATACCTTGCTCCTTTACAATTGCTATAGAATATCTGCAAGAGGCATCCCAACAATAGCTGCAAACTTGCATTGCTTGGCCATTTTGGATGTTGCCTGCTGCCCAGGAATAAATGATGTTGCGTTACATTATTTTGGAAGAAACCTTAATGAGCTAAAGAGATTGAATTTAAGGTTTTGTCATCATGTGACTGACAGTGGTATTGCCTCTCTTGTGTATGGAGCTAAAGGATTGGAGCATCTGGATTTGTTCAGCTGTCATGAAGTCACAAATGAGAGTTTGAAAAATATATCCAAGTACTCGAAAAAGCTCAAGTACTTGGATGTCAGAAGTTGCAAAGTGACAACAGAGGAGGTAATGGCACTGTCTTCAGCATTGCCACAGTGCAATGTCATATATGTAGAGGCAATGGCAGTAGCAACAATGTCTCACCACACAGTTCATCAATGCAGATAGTTTTTTAAATAAAAGGGACAATACCACAGGCACAAATTCTATGTAATGACAAATGTAGAACATTTGAAGATTCAAGTTCAACAAAACCTTACAGGTTCAATTTTATAAATTTTCAGTGTAGAATATTGAATCAAGTCCTTAGGTGTTTGGAAAACATATCAATTTGGGATGTCATTTATTAGGGTTGTGACAACTTTATATTGGTAAAGTTGTGTGTAATTATTTGTAGATTAAACTAATCTTACAGCCACATTATGTTTCTCAGATGTGTTACCCAAGTTGTGTTGGTCTTTTCTTTCTTGTACAACTGAAGGTCAAAGTCAACTTTTGTATTTAGCACAAGAAATTTTTAAATTGGTTCCGATTTTCTTGATGCCTTGAAACAATAATCTCTCTTTGGTTTCCTCTAGAGTTTGAGTTGCCAAAGGACAAACAAGCCTTCCACTGACTGCTAATTTCTATAAAACCATTCTGTATGTGTATCAGATCAACCAAGTTAACTCTGTTTTAGGAATAATAAATATTCACCAACTTCAAACTTTTCTTTGAAAGAAACCACTTGGCTATTGTCAGTTGGAGGCAGTCATTTTCTTATTAATTTTCTTATAGTTTACATAAGAATAAAACAAATTTAATTGAATGACTCAGAAAAATTATAATTATATATTTTTTGACTCAAACCAAACTTCGAACAATTTCTGAATGAATTGTAATCTTGTTAAGCTATGCTACTACATTAGCATCAGGATCATTTTAAATTGCTTTCACAGATTTTGGTCAAATACTTATCATTAGGGTGATAACCTTGTTCTAAAATGAAAATACTGCAGAATACTCCATGCTGTGATAAGTGTATGCAGCCTGACAGTCCTCAATAATTTAGTTTTTGCATCTGAAAACATTGAATGAATAGGCTTTGATCAATTGTCTAAAATTAAATTATAGAGATTAGAGTATCTGTTTACAGTTTGTGTATTGTTATTTTAAGTCACACAAAAAGCTCTGTCTTAAAGCTAAGGCATGTTTATAAATATCAAGTTTGACTTCATTCCAAGTGCAAGAAGCCCTAGCATGAAGTATGGGGGAACAGCCATCTTGCAGCCTGATTTCACCAATAAACATCCATGAAGAGTTAAGCATTGCTTGGAAAAGGTGGGTTCTTGTTGTGTCAACAAACAGCTCTTTATCCAAATCTTTAATCACTGCTCTGCAGCTGGCTTCATTATATTCCACAAGTCTGTTAAAAAGAATTCAATGCAAAAGTATTAATTAAACCAGGGTAGTAACTTGCCATCTAGAGTCTCTGGTAGAAATTGTCACCAGAGACTGAATCTCTGAAACTAAAAGAAAAATAAGAAAATAAAGTTAACAAAAAAGAAGAAGTAAAATATGATTCCAAAGTGAAAATACTAATTTTCAAATCAAGTAAAAAGTTAGATTGTTCAACATGATCACAAACATGATCAATCTGAACTTCAATAGAAATGCAAACAATAAAAATATATCTAGTTGAAACAAATTTTAGGTAATTGTGGAACTTTTTTGTTCTGCCAATCCTTTTTATCTATCCATTTTGATACTGAGCACTCAAAAAAATTTGAATTTCCTCCACATTTAAGCTTTTAACTAAATGTTTTTAATCTATGTTATTATGTAAATGCTTACGAATAAGGATTTGATCTGATTTGACTGATGATTTATAGATCACAAATGACATTTGGAAAGGGAATGTTACAAATCTGTTGCTAACATACAAACCTTTTTATATTTCATCATTGAAACATTCCCAAAGCCAAATCTGTGATTTGATCATTATCTTGTCTATTTACACACATATATTGAAGACAAATAACTCACTAAAACCTGACTAAATGAATTTCTTTAGATAGCTGATTTCAATCTACATTTTACATGAGATGTTCAAGATTTTCCCTTTTGATGCAAAAACTTTCATGTTTTATTTTAATCTTAAAATATAGAGTAAATTGTTGAGCTGTTTTAATAAAGTATTGCTGCAAAGAAAACATAAGCAGCTCTTAACAGGTCTTTCTCTGCTTATTGTCAGGTAGCATCACATATAAATGCTAGGGTTGATTCATAGAACAGGTGAGTCAAAGGTACACATGGCCATAAAAATAAGAAAAGTGAAGTAGCCTAAATTTCGTTAAAAGGTGGTATTAGATGGAAGTGACTATGAAGGGCTATTGTTGTAGAAACAGAGTTGGGGAAATAAATGTTGATAAATTGGTAGTAAAATTTGAAATTCAGGATGTGACTGCAAGTTAGAATTATGTGTTGATACAACTTACTTGAAGAGATCTTCAAAGGCAAAATGTTGTTTGCAAAAGCTGCAATCCCCACTACAGGAAATACCTGCTTTAAAGCACCTTAGTGTAATAACAGTGATCTGTTACCAAACCTTTTTGTCGCCTCGTTCATTGCCATTCGTAAATATCCGGCTAAGAGTTAACAATTTCTTTGGCGTACTGGCGTAGAACTAAGATAAAATCGTGCGTTGGAGTAAAGGTGGTAGGGCCAACTGCCTACTTTTGGTGGAGCGACATGAATTGCATATCTAATATCCGACGTGAGGTTTACATGAATTCAACCCTGGATTCATTGGCATTTTTCAGCCATTTAGCAACAGATGTATCTTATTTTTGAAAGTTTTCAGGTGTCCATGGTGACTTTTCAGAACCTAGGGTCAAAAAACATCGCCCAATGAATTAGAACGTGACGTTATCACGTCTGTCCTCTATTTTGACTGCTTCGTTAGAAAATACTTTACACTCCTTACGTGCCCCAGGTGCGCACAGCTTCTCCGTTGACGAGACTTCCACAAACCAGTATTTCTGCAATCGACATAATCCGACCACACTTAACTGGGTTTTCCGACACCATTATCAGTCGCTGAAGAAATGAGTCCAGAACTTATCTCAATCAAGTAGAATTAGCTCGTGTCGACCCTAAATCTTGCCTTCTTGTTGAAGCAATCAGTCATAAAATGGGCTGGAACGAGCAGCCTATTGGATGCAACAATCTGTGACCCGCAAAATTTTAACTGCGCCATTTGATTGGGACCACGCACAATCGGAATTTCCTTTTTTTTTGTCGCTGGTAAAAAATAAGATGTACCATGCTTGCGAGTCATGGTCGTGGGAGCGGAGGGATGTTGGATTGGGGGCACATGCCCCTAAGATTTTGCAGTCCATTAAAGTGTCCCTTTTTACACAAAGTGACCTTTCGTCACATTTTTATTCTTAAAACAGAAACTAGAAATGAGTTTGTGTAGACTGCAGACATGGGGGAGAGCGGGGCAGGTTGGGACATTTTCCCAAAAATTTCATATTTCCTACAGTTACCTGCATCTATTTGTTGTCTCTATGGTTTTTGAATACCTGCATATATGGGCTACAATTCACGAAAGAGACTCAGTAGAAGAATGATGTGTTACTGAGAAAATGGACTTTCTTTGAACGCAAACAAAATGTTCCAACCTGCCCCGTAATGGGGGCATATTGAAACATACAATGGGGCAGGCTAGAACACACTTTTCGCAGAGAAATATACTTTTGAAATATGCAAAGAACTTTTTACTACAGACATCTTATCAATCCTATTTGAATACTGAGAGCCTAGGATGCAAAGGAATCACCATGGTTTGGCCAGAATTCACCCTAAAGTATTGACACAGAACAATCCTTATTCTGTGGTATTGACCCTCAGAAAGACAGCCATTAGCAAGTTTATGGACGTGAATCGCTATGCATATATTAAAAACATAACAAAATAAATACAAAGAGATAATCAAATAACTTGAGGTGAGAAGTTATTGAAGAAGATAGATCCTGCCTTATGGCAATTTTGCAGCACATTTAACAACACAGTTGCAATGTGCTATCATAGTTGGCAAGGATTGTAGGCAGAAAGATCTACTGAAATTGATATTTGCTGTTGACAGCGTCTGGGGTCTCCAGTGCTAGTTGGCTTTGGTAGAAGAAAAACAACGTCTTTCCTTTCATGTGTAAAGAGTTCAGCATCATCCGGCATTGAGAATTCATAGTGCTCGGAGTTGTCGTTTAAAAGAAGACGTTTTATTATCTTGGACGTTTTATCATTGGCATTATCATTGATATCCTCAATCAGCCCTATCATTGATATCCTACATAAAAGTGGACCATCTTCTTACCGGCAAATCGAATGAGGATGTAATCTCCAGACGATACAGAAGAGGAAGAGCCAGATCTTTCCGATGTGTCCGAAAAATAGATGTAGTGCAGAAGGGAATATTATCCATGCAGATGCAAATGACATGCGATCACAAATGGCGAAGAAAAAGGATTTATAGAGGAGGAAGTGAAGGTGCGGATGGTTGGCAATATTGTTGAGTATGTGCTGCCAAGTCAGCTGAGTCAGTCTGGACTTCTGGGATGGGGAGAACAAATTTCCCCGTGTACAGTTATGCCCACAATCGCCTGTTCTTCTGTTCTCCGCGATAAGATCCTTCTTCAGGGAGATGCTTTAACAGTTGTTCCAGAAATTATCGAAATTTGTTAGAGAATAATGACGAAGGGAAACAGGCTCTATGAAATTAATGTGGAAGGGCACAGCACAGGGCCTATTTTAGTGTGCAGTATTACACACTTTGTGCAGCATTAATTTAAAAACGTGCGGTATTGATTTCGAAAATGTGCGGTATTGAATTTTGGGATTCGTGAAAATGTATATTTGCGGCTGTGCCAGATTCCTACTTCGTTCACAATGTGAGTTTTCCTCGACAGTTCGATATAGACGAATAACTATCGGAAAGACTCTCCCGTCAAAACTTAAGACAAAACGAAATGCCCAGAAAGAAAAACAAAGCATTTACTTGTAAATGTCAGAATTTCTGTTACAATTCAGTTACAATTTATCAAACACAAAGCATTCAGTTACAATTTATCAGTTGACCTATCATGCTCTGGACATCTAGCAGAAGCTCTCAAGTTTTGCCAGTCAGAATAGTTAATTTGAATTTCATGCCATGAGCGAAATTTGAAGCATTTGTAAAGTTCCGAGACACCAACAATGCTTAAATGCAAATTATACTGTAGGCTAGCACACAATGTTTTCTGTTCGATTCTTCTGCCAGACGACACAAGAATGTGCAATTTCTGCTCTAGTTTCTGCTCTAAGGTGCTCATCCAAGCGAATGGCAAAGACAAGCGACAACAATGACAACTAAAATGCACCCGGAAAGAAAACAAAGTTGCTGCAACAAAGCAAGCTGAGCATCTTCATTTAAAAACCAGGATGAAGAGGCCTTCGAAGATCTTGATGAAGATCTTGATTGCAGCAACTAGCACTCCCTTTTATTGAAAACTCGCTTGCTTATTTGTTTAATACGTCAATTGGAACAAGTCAGTTTCCAGACTCATGGAAAGTAGGTAGAGTGACTCCAGTTTTCAAAGATGGAGATAGGACTGATAAGTCTAATTATCGACCAATATCAGTCTTACCAGTCATCTCAAGGCTCTTTGAAAAACTTGTGACCAATCACCTTTACGAACACATGGACAAAAATGGTCAATTTTCCAACGACCAGTCAGGTTATTTGCACCATCGGTCCACAGTAACTTGTTTACTAAAAAATACTGATGATTGGTACAATGGGTTTGATCTTGGTAAGCTAGTTGGATTAGTATTTATTGACCTTAAAAAGGCCTTTGACACTGTTGATCATGAAATTCTGTGCAAAAAGCTTGAGATATATGGCATCCAGCATCAAGAGCTTTCCTGGTTCAAATCTTACCTGACCAACCGTAAACAGTTTTGTCGGGTTGGTGGGGTTGACTCGGAGACCGGGGAGATAGAGGTTGGTGTTCCACAAGGCTCATGTCTTGGGCCTTTGCTTTTTCTGAGCTATATCAATGACCTCCCGCTGGCTGTCCACGGTTCTACTGTGTCTATGTATGCTGATGACACCAGTTTGTGCCACCAATCTCATAATTTGACTCAGCTGAATGAGGCTCTTAACAATGATCTTAAGCAACTAGACACATGGCTGACAGGGAACAAACTTTCTTTAAATGTTGCAAAAACTCATGCCATGTTGGCTACAACAAAAAAGAAACATTGCACTCTCAAGAGTCAGAATGAAGGCTTGGATCTGAAAGTTTGTGGAAATGATCTACAAATCATTCAAAAAACAAAATACCTTGGTGTACAAATTGACTGCTCATTGGACTGGAAAGAGCAAATAAAGGCGGTTTCTACCAAGGTGTCCATGGCAATAGGCTTTCTGAAACATGCTAAATCATTCATACCAAGAGAATCTTTGAAAACACTCTACACAGGTATTGTGGAGCCCCATTTTCGTTACTGCTGTTTTGTTTGGGTGTGTGCAGGCTCAACTGAAATTAATCAGTTGCAAAAGCTTCAGAAACGTGCTGCAAGAATCATATCAAACAGCAACTATGACGCCCCTAGCAGACCACTTATTGAAGAGCTGGGTTGGAAGACCGTACAGGAACTCTGAAACAATATGAGTCTGAAACAATGATCTTCAAATCCCTGAATGGGTTGGCTCCCCAATACATGTGTAGCCTATTCACAAAAAACTCGAAATGGTCCTCTCGTTGCCTCCGCAATACCGAGATGGATCTGAGGCTACCTTTAAAAGAAAGAGCAAATGGGCAAAAATGTTTTTCTTTCAGAGGAGCAAAGTTGTGGAATGGCCTCTCAGCTGGGTCAAAATAAGCATCCTCCCTAAGTTCATTTAAAAATTGATATAGGGTTTATTTCCTTTTCATGGAAATTTTTCATATTGTACATGCATATTTTAGATTGTTGTAGGGTTTTAAAAGGGGTTTTAAAGGGGTTTTTTAACAGTTTTTGATACGTTTTTAAATAGGATTGTTCATAGTTTTGTATTGAATTGTAATTAGGTTAATTTAGTTATTTACATGTTATATTTATTTGTAAGTATTGTAAATGGAGGGCCCCTTGAAAATCAGCTATGCCGAAGGACTACCCTCCTTAAACAACTGAAATAAAATTAAATGAAATGAAAGATAATGATTCAAACATGTCTTTGAGGAAACCAGAAAAAAGGAACAAAGTAAATTTACCGATGGGATGATAGTAACAATAGCAAAAGTTTGATAGAAACTTGAAATACATCCTCATCTACAATTGGATACCCCAAGACAAAAAGTTGATAGCCAAAAATGAAATCTCTTGATACCAGTATACCAATACATTTAGGTCAAATTTTTATTATTTCAAACTGGATGGAGGGATTAAAGGAAGAAGCTATGTCCATTATGATACCTTTACCATTACCATTGCAATCAGCAATCCACAATCGAAAAATTTTGCAAGTCAAAGAAAATTCCAGCTATATGTACAAGTAAAGGAACAATTCCACGAAAAGAGGTTCTTGGTGAAAATCTTAGAAGCCAAATGCATGCAAAGCTGTTAGAGCAGAGCAGGCATCACGTTTAACCATAGCAAAGAGAATAAAAAAAGAGAAGATCCAATTAGGAAGCTCGGTAGCAAAAGCAAGTGCTCAGTTACAAAACAAAATAGCAAAGCTAATGACAAACGTATACAATGGTGCAAAAAAGCTCACTCTCCCTGCCTGGAGTTGGCAATCGAGGGAATAGCAAACATGATAGCTCCTGGCTTAGATTTTCAAAAAGAGTTCAGAGCGTTCAATCCACCGTCTTCGGCCTTCCAATACGTCACTCTAGCATAAGGTCTTTCTGAAATGTATTGTCGTGGCAGATCGGTAGATGCCAGACGGTTTCGTACCCATTGTGGATGTCAGCAATCTGGCAACACATCTGTTGGCTCTTCGCGATTCGGCCCCTATTCTGGCATTTGTATTGATTTGCCCACCCGACAAGTCTATAGCATTGTGCATCCAAAACAACACCATTTGCCTACTGGATAGCCACTATCATCACACTAATGGTGCTGTTATTTCTCTATGCGACAGCAACAACTTTTTAGAATTCTGCGAGTACCTGGAATCATTTTTCAAGACATATTTCAACACCAGTATACAGGGAAGTAACCTAATTCCATTGCAGTTGATTTGTAGCAACTCCTAATCTTCTATGACGTCACCCCTGTACCATTGTGCCTTGCTACCCTTATACTTTCCTTTTTTCATAAGAACGTCTCTTTCCTTAGGTAAAATAGTACTTAACGTCGACACTGGTTTCTTATAAAAATGAATTAACCATGATTCTATCATTTGTTTATTTGTGGTGTTATGAGAAAGATACCCTCAAATTGTTCGTGTTGCATCACTTTCTTAAATTTTTATGAAATGTCGTGTGAGATTAAGGTCCGTTTGAACTATATATATTTTGTTACCCCCAGGCACCGAGGAGCACGGGGTAATCCAAAATATTAAGAAGTGAACCACCACCATTACAACCTTTTTCATTTGGTTTTAGCCATCGCATTTTTTCAGACCCCCCACTTTTCGCCAAGCTCTGGAGTTGTACCCTCTGGTAGCTGGTATTCGATTGAATTTTGGAGATTCGCTTCAAATATAAGGAAGACAAAACTGCGTGATATGAAAACTTTTCGCATTTTTAGAAAAACCTTTATAGAAAGAAACCACTTATATGAATCGAAAGCTGAAGAAAAACTGTGCTTACCATATTTCGGTACCCCATGTGGCCAAGCCTTATTTTCAAGATACAACTCATTCAAAATATGCCTTATTTACTGCATTGTTATAGGCCAGTGATGTTGTCTTTTCAGCTTGAAGCAATAAGTAGTTAAAGCTGCCAGTTTGCCAAATATATATTGTATGGTGCTAAATGATTAATAATTCTTACTTCTTTTCATGTACTGAAGATTCCATGAATTTTGAACGTAAATCAAAGTAAATGATTTTATTTGTAGATACAATCCAGTGCTGGATTTAAGAGGGTGCGTAAGGGGCGTACGCCCCCCTATTTCTGCAGAGCGATGATTGGTTTATACTGAGTTTTTCGCTTAGGATATGGATTTAAGGTGTTGGCGGTAGGCCCCTCCTCTGCTACAACGCGATGAAGCACAAACATAAATTCAGTTTTTTCTTATACTGCACCTAATCTTCCCTGGACTTCAACAGGATAAAATCTTTCGACCTTGAAAACCTGCACATCTTTCGGCATTAAGTTAGACTTTGAGAAAAGAATCGACATTTATGCAACAAGACATCCAAGGAGAATGCTTTTCATCGACCCCCTTGGCGGCGATTAAATAAATATTTTACTGAGACTTTCATTGTTATACTCATGGCTTGCTTGTTAACTGCATGCTCGTGTCTATATTTTTGCTTTGTTGAGAAATCTTAAGATAAACAGTAGATGATTCGAATTTTCTTCGGGTTTTCTTCATCTGCAGATGCGCTAGGGCCGTGGCTTGCTAATTCTTGTTATAAACCTAAAATGGAGTGGCATATGAGCCAACTGGGCTGACTCTCGTTGTACGCTAATGCCTTGGACATTCAGACGCTAGTATTCCTTGTGTTTTTCTTACGTTGAAAAGTCTCTTTGAGACAAATTTAAGGATTCTAAACCATTTTAAGGCCTCATAAATGGCAAAATCTAAGGACCTTCTGGGAGCTTCGCTCCATGAACACCCAACCCCTACAAGGGTCCTGCCCTTGACCCGCTGGGGGTCTTGCAGATCCCAGAGCCCGTGTTGTTTTAGGGTATTCGGCACGCAATATACACCTTACATCCTGTTATCTTTTGCATTTCTTGTCACGTCTCTACGCATCGCAGCGCAGCAACACGCTGCACGTGATATTTGGCCGCCATTTTGGCATATTAGTCATTAGGAGGTTACATTTGGCGGCCATTTTGTTTAGGCGGCAAACTACAGAAATGACTGGCTCATTGCCCAAATACGATATGATGTCCTGCAAGTAAGCTCATTTGTTGTGTTGCTTATGCTATCTCATATTAATGCTTTCATCCCAGAAGTCTCTCAGTACAAAAAGTACAGCTCTGATCGAAAATCAATCCACTTTATGTTAGAATGCATTTGTATTTCTCCTGAAATAGCTAAATATACTATCTTTTTTGTGGGGGGTCGTTTATAAGACTACCTCACTTTTAGATTTACATTATGTTTCATGGGACCAATGATTTCAAATAATAAAATTTCAATCAGAGCTTCAAAATCCATTTCACATAGCAATACTAGAATTATGGCTGATTATTTAAATTATGTTTATATTTAATATTTATTTCCGGCAATAAGATCGATACAATAAAGCCCAGAAAATAAAAGGCTGTATTTCAGGCCCGACAAATGGTATGAAGTGGAAAATTTCAGAATATTCATATATCATAATCACCAAATCAAATTTCTTAAAATTATAAATTCTTTTTTTTATAAGGAACCTACCCCAAGGCCTAGTTGCAAAAGTTCCTTATTCATAGACCTCAAATCATCAGATTTTAGTACAAAAAGTTCCTTAAAAGTTCCTTAAGCCTTATCCCTTAAGGTTACGGTAAACGTTTTCTGGAAGAAAACATCCATTTTTTGATTACTTCACATTCTGATAGCCGAATTAATAAGGTACATAATGATACCATGTTTGAAACTAGAAGAAGTTTTGAAAATGGAGAAAATCCCATATAAACGAAGGTTTCCATAATTTCCTTATCAAAGTTTCTAGCAGCGGTTTTCAAATCCCTTGACCTGTTAAGCCCATTATCCTTGTTCTGCTTCCTGTGGTTTGTGTAAGAGTATGGCACATCCACTCTTCTTGGCCTGCACAAAGCCCTGCCCTGAAGATTATTGAAAATTTCTTTCAAGAATGAAAAAGCATTTTTTGAAGAATGGAAGAAAATCCTAGTGAAAGTTGTTAAGAAACTTAATGATGAATCCAGCAGCATCTTTCAAACAGTTGTGAGAACCAGAGGCTACTCTACAAAATGTTAGTTTGAACCAAAACTAGTTGCAATTTTGGACTTTGAAAGTTGAGAACAGAATATTTTAAGTTACAATTCATTGGATTAGCAGTTAAATTTGTGCGCCACTGCCAGATTAAACAATAGGTTAATCAGATAACAAAAAAGTCATTGTGTGGTATGCCATCATTCGCCTTCACAGGTGTTGGCATACTTTTTTCCAAGCAGTGTGGATTTACTCTATTTTCACAAGCCATCCCAAGGGACTGTTTAAGGACTAATGACTTCACAACTTACAAGATGAATTATGTATTCTTTTAACTGAAGTGTTTTGTTTTTGAAAATAAGGATAAAACTGATTGATAAAACATGTTTAAAATAGATCACTCAGTCAATGCTGGGAATAAAATGGTAGGGGTGCGATGAATCACACTCCTTGTGGTGCAGAGGCGTGCAATGGTGTGCAATTACTTACCGGCGTGCAATGGTGTGCAAGTACTTACCGGCGTGCAATGGTGTGCAAGTACTTAATAGCATAAAGAAAGCTGTATATAGAGTTGAGAACGTAACATGATCATAAGAAAACATAAGCCAAGGCTAGTCCAATCGATACACTTTTCTTAAACAAGCTTTGGAATTGTCAAATCCAACGTATTAAGAAGACCATATTAACAATATTGGATCACTTGACCACCTCGTCCAACACTTTTGGCTCTGCGGAACGTGTTACAACATTCGTGTAAACGATCAGTTTATACTTTTAGCCTCCCCCTTGAAAGCGATGCAGACGTTAATCTTCTCTTTGAACTTCCTGCGGAGAAATCTTTTACTCGAAGACAAGGATTCGCAAAGCAAAGCGCGTCGAGCTGAATTTCTATTAGTGTTCTGGAGGCGCAAACAAGTCCTTGGGATATTACGGTCATTCTATATAAATATCGAAAGGGAATAAAACAGAAGTTTGGAGAGTCTAGTAGATAAATTGAAAGGTCTAATTGATAGCACCTATCTGAGCTAGTCTTTGTGCCTACAAACGTTTTTCCTTTCGTTATGAAGTTATCTTTTTCGTTTTGACACCACGGCAATAACTAGAGCACCTTCTGTGTCGCCACCATCGTAAAATGAAGAAAAATAATACTTAGTTGTCTGTTTTGACTCATGGTGTAAACCGGTACATCAATAAGCCAAAGATGACAAACAAAGTCCGTCCGTTGAAGCTGATCAGTTTTAACTGACCGCGTATTTCAGCCTTGTAACACGGAAACGAAACCAGCACATCATAACAACTGTCCCTATGAAGTTCAAGCTTGTCGTATTTTGTGTTAAAGGTCGAAAGAGCGGCAACTATCCTGCTTCTTAAGGAAATTATAATATTCTCCAAACTTCGTTGTGGTATGATAAAAGCACAACATTGAGCAGTATTGATCACTCTAGAATGAAATGTTCAGATTATTTGTGGCGTGCGATAAACTGCACTCCTGAGCAATGGATGGCGTGTGCCAAGGCGTGGGCGTGCGATCGCCCGCCATTCCCAGCATTGACTGATCACTTGCATTGGTGTTGTTATTTTTTTGTGCGCGCACCTATCAACAGGCAGAAAGGCAGCCTGGTTATTGTTCTCGCTAATAGGGGCCCACTATGAAATATGCTATCAGCAAAGAGGGCTTGTACTCCATTTCTATCCACTAGCGCTGAGGCCCTTGAAAGCCCAGAGCCTGTTGAGCCCATAGAACATAATTTTCTAGAAAGAACAGAGAAAGAAGATTTTCTCACCTAGCAACTAGCCGAAAAAGTCTTGAAATTGAAAGATTAAAAGACCAAACCAGCTCAACCAGGCCAGAAAAAATTTTGGTTATGAGAAAAAAAAGGATTGTAATGATTTCTGTATCAAAATAATTTTTTACCCTAATGACAAAACCTTCCATATAAGATGAAGGGTAAAGCTTGGTCACATAATACAAACTATCATCATTACTCTCTTTCTTCTCTTCAAAACTAACGCCATCGACAAATTGCAACATAATATCCTCGATTATCTGGAAAGGTCTGTTCAATCCAATTTGTGGTGAGATCCAAATTCTAACTATGCTTCATTAGATCAGGCAGTTTTAGCATTCTCTAATCAGCATTTTTCCAAATTTCTTTAACTACATTCGTCGTAGAGTGTGCAGCTTAAGAGAGATAAATGTCATAGAAGCAACAGTGAAATGTCAATTATTTCTCGTCAGGTACATCACTTCGAATAGATGCTCCTATTTCAATTTCCCATGATAAACCTAGCAAATTGAATGCCTCTGCAAACCTTTTATTTTTTGTAACAATTTCCAACAGGCTTTTTCCTTTTCTAAAAGTATGAAGACCCAGCACTAGAAAATAATATTTGTCTTTGGTAAGCTTTCTATTCGTTTCGCTTTGTAAAGATCTGCTAATAATGATTTCACCAATCGGTTGATATATTTTGTTTGCTCTTGTTTTGTAACAATCACTTGTTGGAAACATAAAATGCTTGCCTATTTTCTGAAGCAACTTCATCAAACTCAAAAATGTCTTCACGAATATACTGCGCGGCTTGCTCAACTACGTGCCTACAATCATCGAATAATGTATTGTGGTCGATAGCGCTGGCATTTACCACAACTCCAGGAGTATAATAGGTGGCTACTCAAAGTGTAGTTTATTTCCAAACTCCGATAGGATCCTTGCTTTTAACTCGCTTCTACATCTGGTATAGTGAGGATATACGTACCATGAAGTAGCCCATACATATCATGAAGTACTTTTTTGAAACAGCTTGATTTTCGCATCCTCTTATGCCTCTTGGCGCGGATTCTTCTGCACAAGTTACACACTTCTGCACAAGTTGCTATCAGCTCCATCTGACGCCTTTGCTTTTTTTGAACGAGAACAGCTTGCAGATGACTACACTTGAAATGGGAGTCCTGTCACTTAGAATATGTACCAATTATTTATAACAAGGCTCGAGATGAATGCAATGTTTTGCTGTGTCAATGTGTCCAGGAGCTCTACTAACTGCAATGCATGATGATTTTGCCTACCTTGTTTTTCTCGCAACAGCTTGGCAGCATGGATTTTTTCTCTATTAGCTTCAGAAACTGCTTTAATCTTACTGCACTGATTTTCGCTCTTGTCGTAGTGGACTATGCAAGTCAATTTATCAACCTCTACGATAAGACGTTGGAGCCACTCTACCACAAAAACTAATTTTGAGATTGATCGTCTTTTTTCTTTAAAAAACCTGGCTTTAGAAGAGGATAAAAAGGCAAATCCTTCATTCCATCATTTGAATTGGTATATTGTAGGGCATCTATAACCTAGACTACATTTACAGTACAACGGCATATACTACAATGCCAGCCAAAATTGTTGGAACACTAATGGCAATTCTTTGACTCGCGTCCATTCCCCCCCTTCCACCCCCCCCCCCCTTTACGAACAATGATGTCCTGCTGCTAAGCGTCATTTTAGCGCCAAACTTTTTCCCAAGATTAACCGGATCATATACTTTGTTACCAACATTGTTTTAGGAGGGTGGTGTAAGGAGAGGGATTAACAGCCATTGGCGCATAAAAAATGGAAATAGAAAAACCAGAGGAAATCCTGTGGTGTTCCAATTACCTTTTGCAGGTATTGATATGATAGAACACAGATGCAAAACACCTACAAATTGGTTGCTTGAAATTTGTGAATAAATTAAGAGGTGTACTTGAAAACAAATTTCCAAGCAATATCAATGTAAAGCAAAACCACAAGGTAAAGCGCAGTTTATCGATCGATAAGGCGTGGTAAGCATCGAATCTGCAGTAACTTCATAAGGCCTGTTCACATCATTCATTTTATTCATATAAAAGCTGTGACTTAAAACTCGTATCCTGTTTTTCTAAATGCTGATTGGTAGACATATTTAGTATGTATAGAAAAAAGTGTATATAACTTCCGATTATAAGACAGAAGCGGCGATAGAGAGATGTGGGGTATAGAGAGAATCAGGTATAGAGAGGATCAGTATCGAGGTGTACGGTGTACAATGAAGAAGGATTGGACACAACTGTAGTGTTTTCTTTAGTGTTCTATTGGCACTTTAACATTAAATCTCTGAACCAGCAGATAGTTCTGGTGTTGGCACACTAGATAATTTCTACAACGATCCCAAATCTATTCGGCACCGTGTAAATGGGCTATCTGTATTAGTTCTCCGATGGATCGATAACGAGGTGGGAAATTTGACAGAAGCTTCGATTTTCAAAACATTTCAAAATTTCACAAAGCTGTCCACTGCATCACTATCTTTGCTTGTAACGTGATTTTCGTAATATTGGTTTGATTAAGACAACTGAAGAACTCTAATTCACATTTGTCGCCAGTTTGAGATACCAATCTCTTCTTCCAGACGTATCTGTGAACGTCGTCACGAGCAATAAGCAGGTTTAAGGAAAGTAATGGTTCGTGTTTAATGGTCTCTTGTAGGTTGAAAGCTATGATTTTCGGGAGATCGTGAAAAGAACCATTGAATGGAACCTTCCAACGCAGCCATTACTGCTGTTTGTGACGCTGGTTGGTTGTTTGACCACTGCAGATCTATCACCAATGACGTTTCTTCTTATGGTGCAATCTGCCCATCGTACCTGTTTGCTGTTGAAAAGCCATACTTCTTGACTAAAAGAACTTCAGAGGAATGTACAACTAGTCAAAAATATTTTGGACAAACTTTAAATGATGTTAAGGCAAAGAGAAAGCGAAAGGTTGCTTCTTTATCTTTTAATCCGGTTTCACGAATTTTTCTCGTCAAAATGGAATTCCATTTGTTGATGACCGTTGCCACCATAGCTGGGTCAGTATAGCTATACTATACTGGCTAATAGCTAAATTTTGCTATAACAATAACCTTTATGCAAACGTCGTTATTTACAGCTGGATGAGCGATTGCCTATATATGCGTTAGCGTTATTGGAAAACTAGAACGCTTCCTTAAAGAGCTGGAATTCTTCCTAAGAGAACTGGAACTCTTCCTAGAAGAACCGGGACTCTTCCTAGGAGAAGTAGTACTCTTCGGAGAGGAACTAGGACCTTTTCTTGGAGAACTGGAAATCTTTTACGAGGACGGGTTATCTACTTTTGTACGACATGCAGTCGTCGTGCATCTGTACACACCCTTGGTTGGATGCCCTTGGTGCCAATAATATCTATATGTGTATATTTTTTGTTCATTTCCTAGATCCGAAGCGACGCAGCCCTGCCTGACAATTTAGGTGATATATCTAAGGTAATGGAAGAAACTTTCTTAATAAATCGGTAAGACGACAGAAAAGCTGTTCATGGTGGAAACATGCTCGGAACAGTAGAAACACAATTTTCGCATACTTAAGAAACGTTTTTCGTCCGACTCTCCACAGAGTATGCAAGCATCGGAAAATGAAAAAAGTTGACAAAATAAATAGCCAGTTGTGGAGGTCATTTTCTTAACTGTTACTTGGTATTAAAAGACGGAATATTTACCGAGTCTTGTCACTCAGCTCATAAATGTCAAATAAACCCCGTTATGGTTGAAAGCGCCATCGAAAGGAGGCAGATTTTTTTCAATCAAGCATCTCTTAGCTCGGCGGGTTTAAAACCGAATTCCTTGACTTGTGGCCATAAGGTGAAACAAAGACAGCCGGAAGCATCGCTTTTGGCATGAGCTTTTGGTTTTTTTGAGAAGGTGGTTTATTTACTTTGCAATCGAAGCTCTCCATGTTGCTAGCAGAGATTTCAGCTGTACACATCTGCTCTGGCTGGAGACAGAGAGATAACCTAGTCATGCCCTGTGCGTAGTTATGAGCCGCGAATAAAAAGGCAAATACCAAGTTGAGCAGTGGTCTTTCAGATTTTGGAGCTTTGCTAAAAGTGTCACCCTAAAGGAAGCTAATTGACATCTTATACTTAAATTGTGTAGCTTAATTTTTATACAATTTCTATGCTTTTTTGTTTGTTAATTTTCTGCACAATTCATGGTATTCTAGATCAAAGACTTTTTGCTGGCTACCCTTAAAAAGCTTCTCAATGACGTAAAAGATGGCAGCAACCCCATGTCACTAGTTTTCAACCACAGTTCGTCATGTGGAGCTGAAGGTTTGCGACATTTCCTCCTTTCAGAATCATTTCCTCCTTTCAGAATCATTCCCCCCTTTCAGAACCATTTTATCCTTTCTTCACTTGATATGTTTGTATCACATGCAGAACCTCCCAATTCCGTTTTTGACATGATTCAATATCCAGCTTTACTGTGCACCTTTATTTCTTAGGAAATCGTTGTATTCCAAATGATTCCATCAATTTTGTTGAGCTTTGCGATCTTGCGATGCAGTTAAGCCAGGATATAGCTGAATGTGATACAGTTCTCTTGGAAAATGGTGAGAGGTATTTTATTGCCCTCCTCTAACATCCCCTTTTCTGTCTGACGTCATTGCTCCTTTTTAACTGCCGAAAATGTGAATCATGAGCAATTCAAAGCAGAGCCTTAGAATTTAGGCCTTAATTATCACTTCATTCCGAATTGAGGCTGAGCTTTTGTTATAGCATTTCCACGTTGCAAATAGTGGCTTGCAAACGAACATTCAACTTAACTTAATACATTTCGATTCTTATTCTTTTTGTATTGCGAATGTAGACGGGTCACGTTGCTTTATGTGCTTTCAGATGATCATAAAGGAAGTTACTGCCCATGCCTTCCTTATAACCTTATATTCGCTACATTTCTCAAGGAAAAGATTTGGAATTCAGCTTTTTTTACTCTGTTTTAATTGTATGTTCTACCTCTTTTTATCCATATCTTTTCAGACACTGAGATGATAGCGGATGTGTTCAATAAAGTTGTCAAAAATACTCGCGATTCTCCAGTTTTGATGAAAGCACTTGGTGCTGATTTCATCATTCCTTCATTGTCAGTTTTTATGATGTCAGATGTGGAAAACCTCGGCAATTTGTTGGACGGTGGTTTGTTCATCATAAAACGATGTTTCCATGTAATCCAAGTCATCTAATCAAATTTCATGTGCTATTATGAAATATTTTAGAAAAATATTATACTCAATTATACTATAATTTCGTTTTGTTTAAGGAACGTCTTGTTTGCCGTTACGCCATCTTCTATTCATCAAAACTTGTAATCAAACGTAGGTCTAAGATAATAACATAAAAACGAAGAACAGCAAAACTTGTTATATGAAGACAGATATCCTTTACTTGCTGTCAGATCTCAGTAAAGGTTTCGCAATCTCGCAGGTACCATCTATGACCTGGTGGTTGTCGACCCTCCGTGGAACAACAAGTCAGCTAAAAGAGCCAAAAGGTGAATTTGATTCTAATTACTAACTTCGGTTTGACTCGAAGCTAGACTAAGAGGTGACATCTCTCGAGTCTAAAATGTCAATGATCTGGAGTAAGTAAAAAACCTTGATGAATGAACATAGAGACGCATAATGTTAAGATAGTTTTGTTGTTTGTCTGTTTATCTAGTTATTTTAACATCTTATATCGCGATGGTTTGTTACTGGCAGTGATAATTTACCAGGCGAATCAAGGTTGACCAAGGTTGTTTGATAACCAAAGCAAAATTTATTCACAATTTACATTCCACATACAGGTACAAGTGCCTGTCTCTCCAAGATGTTAAGTCTCTTCCCGTCCCAAAAGTCATTTCAGCCGGATCACTGGTGGCAATTTGGGTTACCAATAATCAGAAGATTATTGATTTTGTAAAGGAAGAGCTCTTCCAAACCTGGTCATTAAAGTTGGTTGCAGAGTGGTTTTGGCTCAAGGTACACTAATGATTTGGTGCAATCCCCTACACGAACTTGAGTGAGGCAAAAAATGCAAGAATTATGTCACTAATTGCTCAAATACTTTCCCCATGCTTTTCCGTTTTAGTTCTTGGAACTCTGAATATGCTACGTGGCTTTAATTCAATCATTCGTGCTTCCGATCGATTCAGTCGGGCGTACGACACCTCACTGTGTTTTCTAGTGATAATTGTTCTAAAATTTGTATTGGAGAATTTGGTTTGTAATCTAATTTATATTTCTTAGATTTTCGTTCCTCATTGCCCCGTGAGTCTTATACCAGTTCACTTAAGATAAATGTACCCCATAAGTGTATGATGGATTCATGTTTGTAGATAACAACGACAGGAAGTCTTGTGTGTGAGTCTGATTCTGTGCACAAGAAACCGTACGAACGCTTGTTCATCGGAAGGCTAGTCAATGGGGCAGAAAAACAAGCCAAACTAGATGTTGCATTTCCCTACCAGAAAGTCGTTTGCTCTATCCCTTGCCGAATGCATTCTCGAAAGCCACCACTCAATGGTATCTGATTAAGTGTGATTTTTGCAGTTCGTCTTCTATTTTTACTTTATAAGCAAATGATAAGGCAAATGGAGAGAGCCGTCATTTTGGTTTAAGATAGTGATTCGAACTAAATTGGTATCCAAACTGTGCAAGACGTTTATTCAAAGGGAAGACATTAGAGCTTTGTTGCTTTGCTTGAAGGGTGATTTGTGAGCGCTGCAAACACACTGACTTTTTCCTTTGTCCGTTTGTTTGGTGTGTTTAAAACAGAAGAAATTACTTTAAGTATCGTAAGAGTTCATTTTATATATCCAATTAATTGTTGCAACGACATTTGACGGATTAAATGCAGCATAGCATCTTTTATATAAACAAACGGCTCCTTTGGTAGCAAATCTATCTTGCAAAGTTTGCAACATGTTTCGATAAGTTGTGCTCAAACAGTACTTATGTAGCGTATGCCAGACAGGCTATTGAAGTATGCTGTTATGAAAGTATTAGTAGGCCTTGCGGCATTCTAAAAAGGTGCAACGAAGCCACAAAATCAGCTGAAGTTTTTTGTTTTTTGTTCCAGAAATTCTCGCCGATTTCCTGCCTTCTAAGCCTAGATGTCTTGAACTGTTTGCCCGAAATTTGTTGCCTGGTTGGACAAGCTGGGGGAACGAGGTATCTATTCGAATCTGCTGTTTTTACCTCAACCAAAACAATGTAAATGATAATGAATGACTCGTAGAGTTACGCCGCTGCCGACCTGAATACAGCCATGTCCTTAAAGATTTAATTAAAATTTTGGAAAAATTGGTCCAAAATCATTTGCAAATCGCATGATATTTAGTACCACCGAAAACAATATTATCAAAGCAACCAGTAACCAATTTGTTTACTACCGAAAACTTTCAAAATAAATGTTTTCAAGGCAAGACAATTCTTTGTATTTGCGTGGAGTCTAGTCTCGTATTGATGTAAAACCTCTGGTTGAATTGGCAATGGTTTTAAAATCAAATACACCAAACCAACCTTCCTTCAAGATCGTCTTCAAAATGACCCACCTAATGCCAACAGACCAAAATTCTCAAACTGATTGTTGACCTTGCAGGAAGCATTTCTTTATAAAGTGACATTCACTGTTACCTTAGACTGCGCAGACAAAACGCCACCCGAACCCCCTGAATTTCACCATCCCCTCCCCCCGTTTCTTCCTATTGGTCACTGCTGAAACACAAGCAGCTTGCGTTTAATGCGGTGATCGACTCAAATCTCTTCACAGGCATTGAAAACCATAACATGCATGATTAAAATTATTACATCACTGTTGTTTAATGTACTCTTCATTGGGTTCTACACGATGGCTATTAAGCCGGTGCCAGCCATTAGCAAGATGTTATTGTGCTGCTGTTGACTGTTAAATTCGTTAAAGTGAGAAGTGTAACTGCTGTAGCTGAATTGCATTAACCAAGTATTATCATTGTAGTCAGTCATAGTCAAATATCATCATTTTAGTTAGCCGTTACCAGGTATTTTTATTCAATTTAGCCATTACCAATATTGCCACTTTCGTTAGCCGTTACCAGGTATTATCATTATAGTTAGCCATAACCAAATATTATCATTTTAATTGGCCGTTACCAGGTATTATCATTGAAGTTTGCCATAACCAAGTATTATCATTTTAATTGGCCGTTACCAGGTATTATCATTGAAGTTAGCCATAACCAAATATTATAATTTTAATTGGCCGTTACCAGGTATTATCATTGAAGTTAGCCATAACCAAATATTATCATTTTAATTGGCCGTTACCAGGTATTATCATTGAAGTTAGCCATAACCAAATATTGACATTTAAATAAGTCATTACCAAGTATTATCATTATAGTTAGCCATAACCAAATATTATAATTTTAGTTGGTCGTTACCAGTTATGATCATTGTAGTCAGCGATAAACAAGTATCATTATTGCATTCAGCCGTTTTTTGAATTCATCAACGCAAAGAGTGAAAATTTTAAATGTTTCATTGAATAGTAGTATCACGATGAAAGGGACATTGTATCTAGTTGGTCAATCGTAGGCTGTTAATTAGAAGAAATGATCAGGATTGTTTTTTTCATGAAAGTTAAACAATTTTGGAGTTAGATAACGATACATGTTTGAGTTAATGATACTTTAAAAATCATTAATATTAATACCTTTATTATTAGTGCCAATTATTTATATTTCTATTCCTTTGCTGATGGGGTTTTATTTGTCAAATTATCACCTGTCTAACTTGCTCTTTTACAAACGGGTTGTCTTTATACCTTGGTCTGTTTCTCTTCTTACCACATTTTTATAGTGCTTCCTTCATATTTTAATTGGAGCAGAGAAATATGAAAGTAGAAAGTATTTATCTGATTCTCTTTCAGAACCGCCTTATGCATTAGGGGTGTTGAATGATTTACAAGTGGTAGGTGACATTTATCCGTCATGCTGATAGTATTAGCCGAAAAGAACCAGTTTGATAGTTGCCAATTCTTTTTTCTAGGTTATCAAGCATCAAAATGTTCAGTATTTTCAGGAACAAAAAAAGAGTGCTTAAAGGTTTGATTTGATTTAATTTAATTCCGTGAGGAATGAAAATTTTGTAATTTTATCAAGATATTATTTTGTTCTCGAATGTATGTTGTTCTCGAAGTTCAAAGGAGTTTAGTCGAGTATTTGTGATTAAGGCCTGGTTTACTTTGTAGGCTGTTGAACTAATGCCACTGTGTAGGCAAGAAAGCAGCCAGCGACAATAAAGCCAAGTGGACTGCCAACATCAGAGATAACACTATATTGTAAACAATCATGTGGATTTGCTTAAGAGATGAAAATATGTCGCAGTTTTGTGTCGTCAAAACAAGCTGTCCCTTCAATAAAGTATTTTGTATTTAGCAACTATCTAACGGCACGTTATCAGCTGATTAATTTTATATTAAACAATGATAATTATATTGATATTAGTTACCACGTTGGTTGACTTGCTGTTGTTGCAGTGTCTCATTGTTAAATATACCTTTTCTTCAAGTTTTAACCATAAGTTTGCCTGCTTTCGTCAGGTTTCTATTTGTTTAATTAACTGGGATATTTGTCAATTGCAATGTTTCTGAGAAGCTAATCATTCCTCTCTTCCTTCGTTAAGATTCTTGTGTAACGTCTGCACACTTACTTCCTTCGCGCACGTTGCTCAAACAACGTAGGCTCGTTTTGCAATTGTCATCGCTACATGTTTAAGTGTGTCCTAGACCGACCATCTCCTGTGCAGTTGAACTGCTTTTAAACTTAGGCCGTTTTCTCGCTGGAATAGTTTTCTGGCAGTGTCTTGTTGAAACACGCTTTATCTTACAGTTTTGTTTCTAAGTTACCGACTTACACAAGAAATTTCACGAAGCCTAAAAACTTTTTCTCTATTGAAATTCAGTTCTCTTGATAAAGCGACAAAGCAGCCTTTTTATTGTGATGGCGGCAGGGCTTTCCAAGTACTTGGCCTCTCTTCTATATGCCGCTTTTAAACTTGGGTCGCTGAAACTCTGTCCACCGTGATTGGGTCGCTGAAACTCTGTCCACCGTGATTGAGTCGCTGAAACTCTGTCCACCATGATTTGGTCGCTGAAACTCTGTCCACCATGATTGGGTCGCTGAAACTCTGTCCACCGTGATTGGGTCGCTGAAACTTGGGAGAGCTGTGTGGGAACTGTCAAGCGGACCCGTTAACGTTTGCGATTTTGTCGTACAAAGATTAACTAAGTTTGAGTGGGTGTACTAGACCTAGGGAATGGGGGCTAAGCCGGTATAATATTGAATTCAACAATGTGCTTTGAATATGCAAAAGCAATGGTTACGCTGTTCCGTGCTATTTCGAACTTCTAACATTGTTTAGGGAAATTTCACAGGTTTAGCTATACTTGTTTTTGACGTGACCATTAATGCCGAGCTCAGAACTGTTGGTTAATTTTATACAGGCGGAAGGATATATATTTAGTTTACCAAGCGAACTACTGCAGCCGAATAACGAATGACAGCTTACAAGCGAATATAAGGATTAGTTGAATGATTAATGCTAAAATTAATGGGGCCTACATTTCCCCCTTATGGTATGGTGTCTGGAAGTTGGCGCGGTTTGCCTCTGTCTGACGGGGCAATTTGTCTGTGCTGAGATCCCGGGATTCTCCCCCGAGACTTTCTTCAGACTCTGAATGGTAGCTTCTGGAAGATTGTTCACTGTCGCGCGAAGCTAAATCGTCTATGTTGACAGGAACGGATTGTCGTTCATTTACAAGTTTGTTGAACAAGTGTTTTGCGGCACCAAAACTTCATAATGGCAAGAAAAAGCGGAACTAGATTTCGCATACTTAAGTTACTTTTTCGTCCGACACTCCACAGAGTATGCAAACGTCGGAAAATAACCAAAAGCTGTTAGAATAAAATCCAGTTGCGGATCGAAAACACTAGAGGGTGAGAAGAAGATTGCGTGATTGGTTACAATTGAACAACGTTACTTAACACCTAAATTCAGAAGAGCCCAAGAGAAAGGACGAACTCTTTCTGTCTCAAAGAATGGGAATTTCCCTTGAAATGTAGACAGGCTCTAAAACACCTTTGTGAAAAGACGACCTAGCTTGCCCAATTATTCGAAAATTGTCGTCACTGTATGTTTTGGCGCAATCTGGATTCTCACAAAAGGTGTTGCGTATCCTTATTGAAAATGGTGGAAGATTCTATGGTTGGGAGAATGATATCAGGCAGTCTCACTGCCGCAAAAATTGGGGGAATCAAACCCCAAAACGGTAGTGAAAGTCCGAAATTCTCCCTAGAGAAGGATTTTCCAAGGATGTTTCTGCAGCTGACAACCAACCACTACAGAAGCCAACTGTTTCAAGGAAGACGAGAAGGGGCGTAGGAAATGAGGCCAAATAACTAATGATAATAGAGAAGGAGAAGATAGCAATAGAAAAGAGAAAATTGTTACTGTAATGTAACTTTTCCACTGGCCCTGTTATTGGGATAGGCTTTGCCTAAAAGCTTACAAAGAGGCACCAGTCAGTGAACTAGCATCGTCAGAAGAGCTCAATGTTGTCAGTTCTAAATCATCGTCGAAATCAGATGGAGTTTTATCGCCTCCGAGGTGAAGATCATTGTATTTAGAATGATTACCGCTTGCCTCATTCTCCTTGCTGACTACTTTAATCCTAGTTGAGGGAAACTTTTCACGTGATTCGCACATTGAATCATTTTACTTTTGCAAGATTGAATTTAACAGTTTGTGCTATTCTTACCACATATTTTTCGCTGGTGCTTCAAGCAGACATAAACTTTTTCAAAAATCCAAGTTTCAATAAACAATCAGCTAACAGACAGTTGCACTTTGTTGCTCTAACTATCGCTCAATTTCTGTGCTACCAATTGCCTCTTGCCTTTTTGTGAAACTAATTTATGACCAATTGCACAACTACCTAGATTCCAACAAACTCATTTTCAGTAAACAATCAGCTAACAGACAGTTGCACTTTGTTCTGTCGTGTTTGCTTAAGTGCAAAACCAAATGGTGCCTGAATTTAGAGGGCGGTAAATACACTACCGTTACCTTTGTGGACCTCAAAAAGGCTTTTGACACGGTGAACCATGAAATATTACTGCGAAAATTGGAACTTTACAGCATTCGTTGTAAAGAAATGAAATGGTTCTGCTCTTATGAATCTATAACATGTGGCCTCGGTTTTTTGTTATTTATGTCAATGACCTCCATCTGCAGATGAGATATTGTGACGTTAATATGTCTGCAGATGATGCAGGCCTTATGTTTGCGTCGGATACAGTTATGCATTTTAATGACTGCGTCAATGAAGACCTGAATAACCTTAAATCTTGGCTACAAGGTAATACATTGTTTCTGAATGTTGCTAAGACAAATAATCTTGTAGTTGGCAGCAGAAAGCGACTGAAATATATAAGTGTTGATAAAGTAGCAAACCCCTCTTTCAAAGTTGGCGCGGAGAATGTTTCCATGGTAGAAAATATAAATACCTGGAGGTCGTTGTTGATAAACATCTAAGTCGGGAAGAGCAAATTTCAGCAGTGACGAAGAAAGTTTCCCATGGATGTTACGTTTCTCAAAAAAGGATCTGCTCATTGCTACTGTACAAAAAATGTACAGATGTTTGGTGGAATCATATTTCAGATATAGCTGCCTGGTATGGGGAGTGGTAGGTATCAATGCTATCAATAGGCTGCAAACACTTCAAAATAAGGCGGCAAGAATTGTCACAAAGCTTGTAGTCATAGTCAGAAAGCTTGGTTGGTCAACTATCAATGAACTTATCGAATCAGAAACCTTGAAGATGGTGTACAAGTCGGTAAACGACCAAGCTCCCACTTGCCTTACGGAAATGTTTGTCAGGCTGTCCGATACATGCAAGAGAGAACTTTGTAATACTAAAACAGATTTAGCCGTTCCTCATCGCAAATCGGCTTTCTGGCAGAACTGCTTTTCATAAAAGGTTGCTAAATTACGGAACAATCTTTCTGTGGAAGTCAAATCATCAAAATCTTATGAAATATTCAAAAAACGTATCAAAAATGCCAACACCATACTCTGATTCTCTCTTTCATGCTTTTAAATTTGTTTTTGAAATAATTTTGTGAATAAATAAATAAATCTCTTTGTTGCTATGTATGCTTTTCTCCTTTCTGTATTTAGTTTTGTATTTATTTCCACTGTAAATCAGTCCTTTGACTGACATGACCACCGTGCCTAAAGAATGTGAAATGAAATAAATATGGTGTTCCATTTCCAATCATTGGCACAGATCGCACACTTCGGTCTCAAGGCGGATATCCGTAATCAGAGACTGGTCGACACGACTACCAACTTAACGGCGAATGGCATCAAGTCTCCACATCGCTCTCCATGTCCTGTGTATTGTCTTCCAGAAGTTGCAACACCCTACCAGAAATTTCTTGCAAATTTCCAGGTATCGTCCGTCCATGCTACAACGATGCTGCTGTCAAGCGCCACATCACGCACCACATCACCACTCCTCCTGCCTTTTGCCGGCCCCGACGTCTTCCTCCAGACCGCCTCACAGTTGCAAAAGCTGAATTCGACCACATGCTCCAACTTGGTATCATCCGCCCTTCTTCTAGCAGCTGGTCTTCGCCACTTCACATGGTACCCAAGCCGACACCTGGTGACTGGCGTCCTTGTGGTGACTACCGCTCTCTCAACCGTACACAGTTGAGAGAGCAGCCCCCCATTCCTCACATCCGAGACTGCATCTCTTCATGGAAAAACAATCTTCTCCAAAATCGACCTCGTTAAAGCCTACCACCAGATTCCAGTTCATCCAGATGACATTCCGAAAACCGCCATTTCCACGCCATTTGGTTTGCTTGAATTCACCCGTATTGGTCTGCGTAACGCTGCCTAAACATTCCAACGATTCATCGACGAAGTCCTTCTAGGCTTTGATTTTGTATACGCCTACCTTCTGATTGCCAGCCGTTCGGAGCCGAACATTTTCAGCACCTGGAACTTCTCTTCAAACGCCTCTCTGAGTTCGGCATCGTTATCAATCCTGCTAAATGCACGTTCATAGTTTCTTCTCTCGACTTCCTTGGACACCACCGCTCATCGGATGGAATTTCTCCGCTTCCAGCCAAAGTCCAAGCCATCCAGAATTATCAGCCGCTAACTTCGACCCGGAATCTCAGAGTATTCGGACATTCCTAGATCTCGGCAGCTTCTACCGCCGTTTCATTCCAAATTGTGCAGAAATATTGGAACCTCTAACAGATCTTCTCTCTGGTAAATCTTCCAACCAGTCATTCAAGCTCACCGATACTGCCATGTCTGCCTTCAACACTATGAAATCAGCACTCGCTAAGGCCACCATGCTTAACCACCCGTCTTCTGAAGCGCTGTATTGACTTATGGAAGATGCTTTTAGCGTTGCAGTCGGGGGTGTCCTACAGCAGAACATCCACTGTCACTGACAGCCAATCTCCTTCTTTTCGAAACGCCTTCAACCAGCTGAAGTCAAGTATAGCACCTTTGGTCGTGAACTTTTTGCAATATGCCTGTCCATACGGCACTTTCACCATTACTTCGAGGGACGAGAATTCTACGTCACCTGGATTATGTCTCCCAATTCACCACTGACATCCGTCATATCCAGGGATCCAACAACCCAGTAGCGGATGCTCTCTCTCGCATGGACATCAATGCTATACACTGTGGTAACTCGATCGATTTTGCCCTCCTTGCCAAGGCACAGCAGTAAGTTCCGCTTCTTCCTGCGACGCACATTCCATCAGCTCTGTGTCTCAAAAATGTCCCATTGCCATTTTCCTCTGGTACCATCCTCTGTGATACTTCCACCGCTTCACCAAGACCGTACGTTCCAGCATCCTACCGCCGCCTTGTCTTCGACAGCCTCTTTGTCGCACCCAGACATCTGGGCTACGCAACACCTAACAACCGAACGTTTTGTTTGGCCCGGAATAAACAAAGGCATCCGTGAGTGGACCCGTGCCTGCCAGAAGTGCCAACAGGCAAAAATTCATCGCCAAGAAGATGTCTTCTTGCACTCAATACAAGCTGCTCTGCTTGTTCGAGTAAAACTTGATATGACATGAATTGGTCTTCTTGCTCCAGCCAATTCTCCAGTAATTTCCGGCATTCTGGAGAGCATTAATGTTGATGAGTTCATAACAAAGGCACCCAATATCTCGATAGCTTTCTTTTTGTTCCAAACTGGACTATCGTTTCTCGCACTTAAGAACTTGAGGTATTTTATATTCATTCTCATAACCACAATGCTATTTTCACAAGAACACAGTGCTGCCCCCGTGCTTTCGGCGCCCCTGGGTTTAATGAGTATTTTACCTCCAGAAGGAATGCCACTAACTGACCAAAAAATTGGAGAATTTCAAGACATCCTCTCTTTTGGGGGGTGTTGTGTGAATGGAGAGTCAGCCTGTTGTTTTTGTTCTCGTTTGTGAGCGTCGTGTTGTCGCTCGTTGTCTTCGTCGGCATTTGTTGTTATTTTTTGTGGGTGTTATTGTTTTCGGTTGAGCGTGAGCCATTGTTTTTTTGCGTATGTGGGGGCAAGTTTGGACGTGTTTTTTTGCTTGCAGTTTTGGGAATCGTTTTTCAAAAAAATAGGTCAGCAGGAGGAATTATGCATTACCTAACATTACAGCAGATTTATCTTCAGTGATGACATAATTGGAACCAGTATTAAACTTGTTAATGCCATAATACATATGAAAGGTCACCAATTACATAATTGTTTATAGCTTCTCTCTAAATGCACTGCTGATAATTATCAAGGTTGTAATCCAAGTGATCACTTCTATCAAGGACAAATATTTAAACAAGAAGTTGGCACAATTCTTTTCATTTGACAATTTTCATAGAAATCTGGATGAAGGTATATCTCAACTGAGCTGAGAGCTTTAAAACGAGACTCATATTCATACTCTTCTACCAATAATGACACATGAGCATGCATTGAAAAGTCAGTTTCATTGTGCTTCTATCATGTGTAAAGTTAAAAAACTGAATACTTATTCTACCCAATAATCTTTTCAGATCCTAGTCATCAAAAGGTATGACTCACCATGCCTCTCTGTTTTATAGATAGTGGGTCTGGTACCTAGGGTACGTCCATATTGGCTATATAAGCTAATGACAAGTTAAACTTTACAAAGCGTGCTATTTTTGACTAGGCATCTTTTGACATTGTCTTACCTATTTTGGTGCGGCTTCTAATGGATAAATTTCCCCATTTTAAAACCCGAATAACCAACCTCTACTTGCTTGAAAGTCTGTGATGTTGTGCTTTTTAGCAATATCTGAAGCCCAAACAGTTATCAGCTTGCAAGGCACATGTCTATCTTGATCGTCGATTATTCTTTCCAGCAACTCCTCCTCATGATCTGCCATTACGGGTTTTTGTCTCCTGCACAATTTCGTTTTCGTTTCGATAATTTTGCCGGCCTTTGCTGCAAATCACTCGTATCTATCCATTTTCTGCAGGCTGCGCTCAAATAAAGGCAGCAATTTTAACAAAAAAGCTAATAGAAACCGCGGCTTCTATTCGAGAAAATACGGTAAGCTATAAGATCTTTTAGGTAACAGTAAAAAGTAGACACCTTGCAAAAATTAATTTGCTACCAAAACAAATCATTGCACAATATTCGACTTTCGATTTACCCGCGCTTTCCAAATTGCGTGAAAAACAAGACTCAGAATTTAAAAAGAGGCTTAAACAAATCTTAACCATTCCTAGATATGCCCAAAGTCTTCACAATATGTTTTTTCAAGGAGTGAATCTGCTATCTCAAAAAAATTTCTTTCTAGTGAACGATAAAGAGAGATGATCTCACGAGCTAGCCCGGGATATCACATAACAAAGATCGTCTTTTATCTTAATTTGTCTTTGAATTTGTCTTCAGAAACTCTCAAAACACGCCAAAGTTTATGAACCTTCTTTTTCATGTCTCGATTTCCATCATCCGCCTTTAACGTCTAAAGTCCAGAGAGAACAAGCAAACAGCAACGACAACGCCTCCTTCGGTCTACCATTTACTTCAGCCTACTTACCCTCATAATTTTTAAACTACTTGTGAGATCTGGCTTCGCTTTCGAGAAAATGCAGGCCATAAAACGCGGAATAGAAAAATGCGTACCTGCTTTTATGTTGGTTTTTCGCTCAATGAAAATTTTTTCCTTCCAAATCTCAAGTTTCGGTGCAGACTCACAGCTAGTGCGCATGCGTTCGCAATCTCCACCATGCCAAACTGAAGCAGGAAACAGCAACAACAAATCTGCCATTTTGTTGAGATAACACGAGGAAGGATGGATATGTTAAAAATAAATAAACAATACGCAAAAGAATACAATAAAAGAAAAGAAAAGCTAGAGTTTGATCAGTGTAAGTGCTAAGTTTTATTACAATAGGTTACGGAAGGGCTGATATCGTTTTGCCAGTGGTGCTGTTTATCGGTTTATCGAAATGTTCACCGAATTAGGCCAGTTTGACTTGTTAATCTTACTTGAAATTGCTGTTTTAGGGACTTCAAGGAGCAATTCAGACGCACTTTTTTCAATGTCATTACATAGGTTTCGTAGATGTTTACCATTTTTACCTAACTTCAAACCTTACGGCATCTTTATTTGTTTGTTTGTGCTAAGCCCCGTTACCTTCATTTTAAAACTGGGGTATCCATGGGTAATGGTCGACCCCTTCGCTCTTTTTTAGTAAAGGAAAAGTATGGTAGTAACTGCCCAGAAGATGATTTTAGCACTTCAGAGTCAGAAGATGAAGAGGCAGAGGTATTAAATTATTTAAAGTTTAATTATTTCTCTTCCCAGAGGTTTTGATAGCCGTTTTGCTGGGTGCTAATGTTATTGCAAACATAATCATAATTTCTTTATAGGACATATACTGTAGGAAAGATTAGGGAAGTTAATTTTTCAATTAGGGGGATAGGCTTTTGAAATTGGATTGCATAGATTTACAAGGGCTCATTATTCTAAAAGTTTACAGAAAAAACAGCTGCATTAAAGCTGCATTAGTAAATTTGATGGAAAGGAGGTAGGGTGCAAGATATTTTAAGAGAGCTGGTTACTAGGTTACCTCAAACAAGACGGGTTTACAAAAGTGCTTCTAAATGACATTAGGTATATGTATTGGAAACTTTTGGAACTATGTCGGGCAATGCTGGGAATAACATGGTAGGGGTGCAATGAATCGCACTTCTTGATGGGCTAAGGCGTGCAATTGCACCAAAGTACTTAATTGTACAGAAAGATGTAATAGAGTTGACTACATAACTTTACCATAAAAGAAAATAAGACAAGGCTACTTCAATCAATACACTTTTCTTAAACAAGCTTTATATAAGTCATTTCCAACATATTAAAGTGAACAATGTTAACAATAAGGAAGAAGTTGAGTGAAATGTTAAATCATTTGACCCACTTATCTAACATTTTTGTTTCTGCGCACTCGTAGTCGGTTAAAGGCTATGAAAGTGTAAACAGCTAAAAGCTGTCATTTTTTGGCAATCAGTTTATACTGTCATTCCCTCCTTTGAAAGCGATGCGGGTGTTTAACTGAGAAATATATTTTCCAAGGAGAATGATTCAGAAAGCAAAGCGCATTGAGCAAACTTAATTTTTTACCAGCGTTTAGGTGGAAGAATCAAGTTCATGGGATGTTACAGCCAAGTTTATACAAAGATCGCAACAGAATAAAACAAAATTTTGAAGAGCCTAGTAGATAGATTGAAGTCTAATAGATAGCACCCTTCTGTGTTCGTCTTCGAACTCATTTTTTGTTTGTTTTAAAGTTCTCTTTTTTCATTTTGATACCACTGCTGTAACTAGAGGACCATCTGTGCTGAAATCATAGTCAAATGAAGGAAGATACTGATAAGGCATCAGCTTTGACTGATTATGTAAACGGGTACATCCATCAATCAAAACTGACGACAAAGCAGCAAATCACAACAGCTATCTTTGTTAAGTTAAAGCTTGTCGTAATTTGCGTTAAAAAACGGAAAGGCGGTGACTATCTGGCTTAATAACAACATTCTCCAACCTCCATGTCAAATAGAAACAATTTTGTGATTATAGCCATTTGTTGATTTTTGGAGTATGGTAAAGAAACAACATTGGCCAGTATTTATCACTTGAAAGTGAAATGTTCAGATTATTTGAGGCATGCGATAAACCGCACTTCTGAGCAATGAAAGACATGTGCCAAGGCGTGGGTGAGCGATCGCATGCCATTCCCAGCATTGCCTGTTTGTAAACTTTGAATCATTTATGACACAAAGTAAAAGAAGAAGATGGACTCTAAGTATCCTTGATTGAAATGTTAAGGGTGTGCTCTTTTGATGTACAGTCAACTATTTACTTTAGGCCAGGAAACTTGATGGATTAACTCTGTTTTGAGGCTATATTGTCACTTAACCTGATATGGCTGTTAATATGTTGATGCAGGTATCCTTAGCGTTGGATTATATGGTTATACAAGGCTACCAGTTTAGGGTTTTTTTCTCGAACTGAGGTGCTTGTTCAGCAGCAATTATTCTACTTATTTGGTGTAATTTTAGGGTATTTATGCCATCAAGACTTGATGTTTCCAGGTATGATGTACATTCGATGTTTTTAGGCTCTCACCCCAAAAATTGAAAGGGATTTTCTGAAGACACTCGCTCTGATAAAAAGCCGTGATCCAAAAATTTATGACAAAGGTGCAACATTTTTTGAAGCTGAAGGTAAGCATCTAATTAAATCACTTAAAGTATTATAACATTGGTGTTTTCAAATAAAGCATTGCAGTTTAGAGATTTACAACCTGTAAACAAATGATTAAGGCAAAGTTGTCCCTTCAACCCACTGTTATTGTACAGTTCATCAACCATTGAGCCATGGGGCAGACACTTAACATGTCGGGGTTGCGGAGGGGGGTTGATTCTGTGCTGAACACATTTGCTTTTTGTCACACTGTGTATTTCCATAACAACTGCAAAATCATTGAACAGTATATACATGCTTGTTTTATTTTTTAAGATATATTACCTAGTCTCTAATGCAAACTTGTTAAATGTTTATTTCAACATCCTCACACAATATGATTGATCTTATCCATAAGGAGTAGCATAAAATCTACATTTGTCAAGCCATCAGCTGAGTATAAACGCAACCCATCAAGACAGATTTTCAATGTATTGCTGAAGACATTCTTAGATACACCCAGGCATCTGTACTATTAGGAATATGACAGTATTTGATTTCTTGTACTAGAGCATGTTGTTCTATTCACAAAAGATTGTATTCCTGCTAAAAAAATTTGTTTCTTAATGAGTTTTCATCTATCAGCTTAAAATTATTTTTTCCAACTGAAAAGTCCAAGAACGTAATGCCTAGCTTCAGTGCTTAGCTTCACTATCTTATCTGAATGCCTAGCTTCAATGTTTAGTCTGAATGCCTAGCTTCAATGTTTAGTCTGAATGCCTAGCTTCAATGTTTAGTCTGAATGCCTAGCTTCAATGTTTAGTCTGAATGCCTAGCTTCAATGTTTAGTCTGAATGTCTAGCTTCAATGTTTAGTCTGAATGCCTAGCTTGAATGTTTAGTCTGAATGCCTAGCTTCAATGTTTAGTCTGAATGCCTAGCTTGAATGTTTAGTCTGAATGCCTAGCTTGAATGTTTAGTCTGAATGCCTAGCTTCAATGTTTAGTCTGAATGCCTAGCTTCAATGTTTAGTCTGAATGCCTAGCTTCAATGTTTAGTCTGAATGTCTAGCTTCAATGTTTAGTCTGAATGCCTAGCTTCAATGTTTAGTCTGAATGTCTAGCTTCAATGTTTAGTCTGAATGCCTAGCTTGAATGTTTAGTCTGAATGCCTAGCTTCAATGTTTAGTCTGAATGCCTAGCTTCAATGTTTAGTCTGAATGCCTAGCTTCAATGTTTAGTCTGAATGCCTAGCTTGAATGCCTACTTAAATGTTTTGTCTGCATACCTAGCTTGAATGTTTAGTCTGAATGCCTAGCATCAATGTCCAATGTGAATGCCTTACTTCAATGTGTAATCTGAGTGCTTAGCTTCAATGTCTAACAAAATTCTTGGCCTGGGAGAATTAGAAGTAATCTGACCATGTACTTTATAGAAAAGAATGGTGAAGATAGAGTGTTTTGTGACAAGCAACAACCAGTTTATCTAAAAGATCATGAGAGAAATAGGATTTTGAGGCGTGGTGTGTAAGTTCCAGCAAGCTGATTTTTTCTCTACGACTAAAACTTACTGTTAAACATCTCTCTTATTGTTTTTTTTGTAACTTGCATAGTTTAAATTAGTTTGACATGATAGCTTCCTCTCTGCTTCTTCAAAATGACTTGTGTCTCAACTTGTATTGCTCTGATGATTTTTCTGATGCATTGCTGAGACGTTACTTTGCCTTGCCATTCTTCCAGGAAGGCGTTTGTGAGTGATTCTGAGAGTGAAAGTGAGATGGATGGTGGCCAGGAGGTTTGTCAACAATTTCATTTGTTCTACATAACATCATATTTTATTTAGGGCTAAATCATCTTGACTATTTGTTAAATTTAGAATTAGTATCTGAGTCTGTTATGTTGGAATAGAGATCTATAATCACTAGAAGTGACTGTCCATTGTTTAAAGGTGACCCCTTGTTGGCAGTAAAACTGTTTTTTGTCTTCTTAGTTTAAGGTGCATTTAAAAAATTGAATTTCTTGTGCATTGTTATGTTTCAGCACTGTGCAGCATTTCTTTTTAAATCACCAGTTTATGGCCTTGTAACATCTGTGAATTTTTTCTTGAAGAACAACAACATGACCTATGTGAAGGAGCAGCAGCAGCTTAAAGACAGGTATTTCAAAGGGAGTCTGACGAAGAAGGCTTAATCCCTTGTTATTGTTGCTCTTATTCCTTTGAAATCCTACATAGCTCGTTATAATTTTTTTTGATAAGTTTGGTAAGTTGGTGAGCGAGTCATCAGGGCACAAAAATCTAGAATTGATTCCAGATGCAGTCACTGCCTTGTTTCAAGCCATGAGTAGCATGGAGCGTTTTACGTCAATTGACTTCTGTATACCAAGGTTCGCTTTGTGTTTCATTGATAGTTTCTCATGGATGGTTTTGTTGCCATGTTCTACCATTTACTGCATATTTTTGCTGCATTAGTCTTTTAGTTTTCTGACAATGGATCAGAATCGACTGCTCTGCTTTTGGCTACCTGGGCGCAACGTTAGGTGAAGCTCCTGTCATTTGTAAGATAAATATTGTTGCTCTGTGGTTCTGCGCCCTTAAAGGTATTAAAGGCATGGCTTGCACTATTCTTCAGCGTTAAATCTAATAATTGGGAATTAACAATTTTCCAGGATTAAATGAAATATTCTGTCGTCATAACAGTCTGCTCACTTTGTGATCTTAGCTTCAAGACTGTCAATTTAGCATCTGATGAAGACGAGTTTCTTACTTTGAAGAAAAAGGAACCGCACACGAGTGTCAAGGTTAGGGTTGATTTCAATTTTCAGTGACTCTCGTTTGCTTGTCCCAATGTTATCAATTGAATTGAAGTACAAACGTTGTAAACTGACTATGCATAAACAATCATTGTAGATGGATTCGAGCTAAATGCAGTTTATAAAATGAGTTTTTTCAAGTGATGGTTTCTAAACGGCGTAACTGTCTACTGGATTCATGATTCGGGGGATAGGATTGTTTAAATGTTATTCGAATAAATTTTTTTGGAATCTGGCTTCAAGTGGATTTCAAAAGAAACCGATGACATTTGTGCGTCAGTGACACTTTGATTCTTATGCGGTGATTTTGTATCTGTATAACATTTTACATTGATTATAGCTAGTGCAGTTATTTAATGGCACTATAATGATCTACCGAAGGTTCTGTCGTCTTTGTTTTAGATGTTTTCTTGTCAGAGCGCAAATTTAAATTGTTCCTCATTCATTTTTTCCTAAAATTATGGCTCTTCTGTCATTATTCACAGACAGCTTTCTTGTTGCCGGAGTTATGTTTTTCAATAATATCAACGTGTTGAAAATCTGTCAATTTTTTCTTGACAGTTAGATTATTTAAATTTTCTTGGCTTTCTCGACGCGTGATTTGTTGTTGTTGATAAATGACGATTTTGTTGGTCAGTCACAACGAGTTTTCCTCTTTGTTAATAATGCTTATGGTGCTTTTGTTTATAACCATAATCTTGCCGACGTATTCACTGCTCATTTTCGTGAACGACAGCTTGTTGTGCCAATATGCTGATGTTGATCTTTATAATAAAAGCATTTTTGTAGCAGGCTCACACGTATCTTCATTATGAATTTTTCATATTTGACAATGGCAGATAGAATTGCGCTCAGGCCTTTCAAGGGCTATCGAATGTGACCATATAAAACGAGTTTACTTAATGCTTTGTAGAGATTTAACATTAATGAAAAGTCTTCTGTTATTTTAGGGAGTTTCGTCTTGTCCTTCCGTAAGCCCGGCTGTTGATGACGATGAGATGTTTCTGACAAACTATCTTTTAAAGAAAGAGTATTGCGAAGAGACGGATAAAAGGTAATAATCACTTATGCCTTTTAGAACATCAGTGCAATCTGAATGTCGCTGTAACCTTTTCTGCTGTGAATCACGGCTTACTCTTGACTAAATGAGCAATGCTAAATGTGATTGGTTGAGTCTATGTCCTACAAATAATTTCAATTATTAAAGTAGTCAAGGCTGCAAAGAAACATATATATAACTGCCATAGCGTTTCTTCTTCGGCGTTGCTTCTCGGACACGCGCGAGTTTTTATAATTTTTCTAGGTGCTGAAAAATTTGCTTTGCTTTTGCGTTAACGAATTTTGCATAACAAGATAGATAGCCATTTTTGATGTGGGTATATAGGCCATGGAACAGGTTAGGGCCCCTGTGCAAGCCGTTGGTGCCCTCGCTCATGGCAAGTTGATCTCATCCTGTCGCAAGCTTTTCTTACTGCTTCCGTTTAGCCCAGGTCTACCTAATATCAATATCTTCTATCCCAATATCCTTCGGAGCTCACGTGCTGAAGCAAAATTAGCGTCTCAATTTCTACCAATGCCCAAGTCGAATTCAAAGTACGCAATACTTTGTTTCAGTAAGTAATAAGGCTAAGGGCTTGGTAGTTTTTACTTAATGTTATTGAAGTGTTTTGTGTAATCGAGTTGGCTACTCTTCCTTGCTCAAGCATTCCATCATGTTTTCAGTGTAGCGTTGATTATATCTTTTTATCGTGCTTTAATTTATCCAGCTAGTATGTTCTCTTGTCCTGTTATTTTTCCTAATTTAAGGCGTTTATTGCATTTTTCGCTTTTTAATGGACTTTTACTTTAAATGGCTTATGCAAGGCGCCAAGTTTCTTCTTTTGACATTCACAACAAATTGCTATCTGAACGTGCCAGGAAAAGACTTCCCCAAAATGCCCCCAAATAGGCTGTTTGAATTTTGGCGGGACGCGCGTTTCGTGATGCTGTGGCGTAGAAGTTCACAACCTCTGCACGTGGCCATCGCTTTCTATAAGGTTTCTACCTGGGAAGAGCACTAAGGCCCCCTTTGTTTCGGGATGTCTTTATGAACGCGAATCCAAATTTTCTTGAATTTAGAGTTAATTAGTCCAAAATGTTGGAACACTGCAAAATGAGAATGCTTTAGTGTAAAAGGACATTGAAGAGCTTGTGCCCATATTTTGCGGATGAATCGTCTGAGAGGCCACCCGATTTAGAAAAAAGTGTTGGTTGGAAACTGAAAGCAGAACACTTTCCTTACATTAAGAAAGGGTTAACTATAAGATATTCTTGATGTTCTATCATTTAACGGAAAGGTGTAAAGATCGATAGTGCTGTAGTCCACACTCCCCCTTCGAAAGTGCTGTAGTCCATACCCATTTTCGATAGTGCTGTAGTCCATACTCCCCTTTCGATAGTGCTGTAGTCCATACTCCCCCTTCGATAGTGCTGTAGTCCATACTCCCCTTTCGATAGTGCTGTAGTCCATACTCCCCTTTCGATAGTGCTGTAGTCCATACTCCCCCTTCGAAAGTGCTGTAGTCCATACTCCCCCTTCGAAAGTGCTGTAGTCCATACTCCCCCTTCGATAGTGCTGTAGTCCATACTCCCCTTCGATAGTGCTGTAGTCCATACTCCCCTTTCGATAGTGCTGTAGTCCATACTCCCCTTCGAAGTGCTGTAGTCCATACTCCCCCTTCGAAAGTGCTGTAGTCCATACTCCCCTTCGAAAGTGCTGTAGTCCATACTCCCCTTCGATAGTGCTGTAGTCCATACTCCCCTTCGATAGTGCTGTAGTCCATACTCCCCTTCGAAAGTGCTGTAGTCCATACTCCCCTTTCGATAGTGCTGTAGTCCATACTCCCCTTCGATAGTGCTGTAGTCCATACTCCCCCTTCGAAAGTGCTGTAGTCCATACTCCCCCTTCGAAAGTGCTGTAGTCCATACTCCCCTTTCGATAGTGCTGTAGTCCATACTCCCCTTTCGATAGTGCTGTAGTCCATACTCCCCTTTCGATAGTGCTGTAGTCCATACTCCCCTTTCGATAGTGCTGTAGTCCATACTCCCCTTTCGATAGTGCTGTAGTCCATACTCCCCTTTCGATAGTGCTGTAGTCCATACTCCCCTTTCGATAGTGCTGTAGTCCATACTCCCCTTCGAAAGTGCTGTAGTCCATACTCCCCCTTCGAAAGTGCTGTAGTCCATACTCCCCTTCGAAAGTGCTGTAGTCCATACTCCCCTTTCGATAGTGCTGTAGTCCATACTCCCCTTTCGATAGTGCTGTAGTCCATACTCCCCTTCGATAGTGCTGTAGTCCATACTCCCCTTCGATAGTGCTGTAGTCCATACTCCCCTTCGATAGTGCTGTAGTCCATACTCCCCTTTCGATAGTGCTGTAGTCCATACTCCCCTTCGATAGTGCTGTAGTCCATACTCCCCTTCGAAAGTGCTGTAGTCCATACTCCCCTTCGAAAGTGCTGTAGTCCATACTCCCCTTTCGATAGTGCTGTAGTCCATACTCCCCTTCGAAGTGCTGTAGTCCATACTCCCCTTCGAAAGTGCTGTAGTCCATACTCCCCTTCGAAAGTGCTGTAGTCCATACTCCCCTTTCGATAGTGCTGTAGTCCATACTCCCCTTCGATAGTGCTGTAGTCCATACTCCCCTTTCGATAGTGCTGTAGTCCATACTCCCCTTTCGAAAGTGCTGTAGTCCATACTCCCCTTTCGATAGTGCTGTAGTCCATACTCCCCCTTCGATAGTGCTGTAGTCCCATACTCCCCTTTCGATAGTGCTGTAGTCCATACTCCCCTTTCGATAGTGCTGTAGTCCATACTCCCCTTCGATAGTGCTGTAGTCCATACTCCCCTTTCGATAGTGCTGTAGTCCATACTCCCCTTCGAAGTGCTGTAGTCCATACTCCCCTTCGAAAGTGCTGTAGTCCATACTCCCCTTTCGATAGTGCTGTAGTCCATACTCCCCTTTCGATAGTGCTGTAGTCCATACTCCCCTTCGATAGTGCTGTAGTCCATACTCCCCTTCGATAGTGCTGTAGTCCATACTCCCCTTCGATAGTGCTGTAGTCCATACTCCCCTTCGAAGTGCTGTAGTCCATACTCCCCTTCGAAAGTGCTGTAGTCCATACTCCCCTTCGATAGTGCTGTAGTCCATACTCCCCTTCGATAGTGCTGTAGTCCATACTCCCCTTCGAAGTGCTGTAGTCCATACTCCCCTTCGAAAGTGCTGTAGTCCATACTCCCCTTCGATAGTGCTGTAGTCCATACTCCCCTTCGAAAGTGCTGTAGTCCATACTCCCCTTCGATAGTGCTGTAGTCCATACTCCCCTTCGATAGTGCTGTAGTCCATACTCCCCTTCGAAGTGCTGTAGTCCATACTCCCCTTCGATAGTGCTGTAGTCCATACTCCCCTTCGATAGTGCTGTAGTCCATACTCCCCTTCGATAGTGCTGTAGTCCATACTCCCCTTTCGATAGTGCTGTAGTCCATACTCCCCTTCGATAGTGCTGTAGTCCATACTCCCCTTCGATAGTGCTGTAGTCCATACTCCCCTTCGATAGTGCTGTAGTCCATACTCCCCTTCGAAGTGCTGTAGTCCATACTCCCCTTTCGATAGTGCTGTAGTCCATACTCCCCTTTCGATAGTGCTGTAGTCCATACTCCCCTTTCGATAGTGCTGTAGTCCATACCCCCTTCGATAGTGCTGTAGTCCATACTCCCCTTCGATAGTGCTGTAGTCCATACTCCCCTTCGAAGTGCTGTAGTCCATACTCCCCTTCGAAGTGCTGTAGTCCATACTCCCCTTTCGATAGTGCTGTAGTCCATACTCCCCTTCGATAGTGCTGTAGTCCATACTCCCCTTTCGATAGTGCTGTAGTCCATACTCCCCTTCGAAAGTGCTGTAGTCCATACTCCCCTTCGATAGTGCTGTAGTCCATACTCCCCTTCGATAGTGCTGTAGTCCATACTCCCCTTCGAAAGTGCTGTAGTCCATACTCCCCTTTCGATAGTGCTGTAGTCCATACTCCCCTTTCGATAGTGCTGTAGTCCATACTCCCCTTTCGATAGTGCTGTAGTCCATACTCCCCTTCGAAGTGCTGTAGTCCATACTCCCCTTCGATAGTGCTGTAGTCCATACTCCCCTTTCGATAGTGCTGTAGTCCATACTCCCCTTCGATAGTGCTGTAGTCCATACTCCCCTTTCGATAGTGCTGTAGTCCATACTCCCCTTTCGATAGTGCTGTAGTCCATACTCCCCTTCGATAGTGCTGTAGTCCATACTCCCCTTTCGAAATGTGCTGTAGTCCATACTCCCCTTCGATAGTGCTGTAGTCCATACTCCCCTTCGATAGTGCTGTAGTCCATACTCCCCTTTCGATAGTGCTGTAGTCCATACTCCCCTTCGATAGTGCTGTAGTCCATACTCCCCTTTCGATAGTGCTGTAGTCCATACTCCCCTTTCGATAGTGCTGTAGTCCATACTCCCCTTCGAGTGCTGTAGTCCATACTCCCCCTTCGAAAGTGCTGTAGTCCATACTCCCCTTTCGATAGTGTGTAGTCCATACTCCCCTTCGAAAGTGCTGTAGTCCATACTCCCCTTCGAAAGTGCTGTAGTCCATACTCCCCTTCGATAGTGCTGTAGTCCATACTCCCCTTTCGATAGTGCTGTAGTCCATACTCCCCTTCGAAAGTGCTGTAGTCCATACTCCCCTTCGATAGTGCTGTAGTCCATACTCCCCTTCGATAGTGCTGTAGTCCATACTCCCCTTTCGATAGTGCTGTAGTCCATACTCCCCTTCGAAGTGCTGTAGTCCATACTCCCCTTCGAAAGTGCTGTAGTCCATACTCCCCTTCGAAAGTGCTGTAGTCCATACTCCCCTTCGAAAGTGCTGTAGTCCATACTCCCCTTCGAAAGTGCTGTAGTCCATACTCCCCTTCGAAGTGCTGTAGTCCATACTCCCCTTCGAAAGTGCTGTAGTCCATACTCCCCTTCGAAGTGCTGTAGTCCATACTCCCCTTTCGATAGTGCTGTAGTCCATACTCCCCTTCGAAAGTGCTGTAGTCCATACTCCCCTTCGAAAGTGCTGTAGTCCATACTCCCCTTTCGATAGTGCTGTAGTCCATACTCCCTTTCGATAGTGCTGTAGTCCATACTCCCCTTCGAAAGTGCTGTAGTCCATACTCCCCTTCGAAGTGCTGTAGTCCATACTCCCCTTCGAAAGTGCTGTAGTCCATACTCCCTTCGATAGTGCTGTAGTCCATACTCCCCTTCGAAAGTGCTGTAGTCCATACTCCCCTTCGAAGTGCTGTAGTCCATACTCCCCTTCGAAAGTGCTGTAGTCCATACTCCCCTTCGATAGTGCTGTAGTCCATACTCCCCTTCGAAAGTGCTGTAGTCCATACTCCCCTTCGAAGTGCTGTAGTCCATACTCCCCTTCGAAGTGCTGTAGTCCATACTCCCCTTTCGATAGTGCTGTAGTCCATACTCCCCTTTCGATAGTGCTGTAGTCCATACTCCCCTTTCGATAGTGCTGTAGTCCATACTCCCCTTCGAAAGTGCTGTAGTCCATACTCCCCTTTCGATAGTGCTGTAGTCCATACTCCCCTTTCGATAGTGCTGTAGTCCATACTCCCCTTCGAAGTGCTGTAGTCCATACTCCCCTTCGAAAGTGCTGTAGTCCATACTCCCCTTCGAAAGTGCTGTAGTCCATACTCCCCTTTCGATAGTGCTGTAGTCCATACTCCCCTTCGAAGTGCTGTAGTCCATACTCCCCTTCGAAAGTGCTGTAGTCCATACTCCCCTTCGAAGTGCTGTAGTCCATACTCCCCTTCGAAAGTGCTGTAGTCCATACTCCCCTTTCGATAGTGCTGTAGTCCATACTCCCCTTTCGATAGTGCTGTAGTCCATACTCCCACTTCGATGTGCTGTAGTCCATACTCCCCTTCGATAGTGCTGTAGTCCATACTCCCCTTCGAAAGTGCTGTAGTCCATACTCCCCTTTCGATAGTGCTGTAGTCCATACTCCCCTTCGATAGTGCTGTAGTCCATACTCCCCTTCGAAGTGCTGTAGTCCATACTCCCCCTTCGAAAGTGCTGTAGTCCATACTCCCCTTTCGATAGTGCTGTAGTCCATACTCCCCTTTCGATAGTGCTGTAGTCCATACTCCCCTTTCGATAGTGCTGTAGTCCATACTCCCCTTTCGATAGTGCTGTAGTCCATACTCCCCTTTCGATAGTGCTGTAGTCCATACTCCCCTTTCGATAGTGCTGTAGTCCATACTCCCCTTTCGATAGTGCTGTAGTCCATACTCCCCTTTCGATAGTGCTGTAGTCCATACTCCCCTTTCGATAGTGCTGTAGTCCATACTCCCCTTTCGATAGTGCTGTAGTCCATACTCCCCTTTCGATAGTGCTGTAGTCCATACTCCCCTTTCGATAGTGCTGTAGTCCATACTCCCCTTCGAAGTGCTGTAGTCCATACTCCCCTTCGAAGTGCTGTAGTCCATACTCCCCTTTCGATAGTGCTGTAGTCCATACTCCCCTTTCGATAGTGCTGTAGTCCATACTCCCCCTTCGAAAGTGCTGTAGTCCATACTCCCCTTTCGATAGTGCTGTAGTCCATACTCCCCTTTCGATAGTGCTGTAGTCCATACTCCCCTTCGAAAGTGCTGTAGTCCATACTCCCCTTTCGATAGTGCTGTAGTCCATACTCCCCTTCGATAGTGCTGTAGTCCATACTCCCCTTTCGATAGTGCTGTAGTCCATACTCCCCTTTCGATAGTGCTGTAGTCCATACTCCCCTTTCGATAGTGCTGTAGTCCATACTCCCCTTTCGATAGTGCTGTAGTCCATACTCCCCTTTCGATAGTGCTGTAGTCCATACTCCCCTTTCGATAGTGCTGTAGTCCATACTCCCCTTTCGATAGTGCTGTAGTCCATACTCCCCTTCGATAGTGCTGTAGTCCATACTCCCCTTTCGATAGTGCTGTAGTCCATACTCCCCTTTCGATAGTGCTGTAGTCCATACTCCCCTTTCGATAGTGCTGTAGTCCATACTCCCCTTTCGATAGTGCTGTAGTCCATACTCCCCTTTCGATAGTGCTGTAGTCCATACTCCCCTTTCGATAGTGCTGTAGTCCATACTCCCCTTCGAAAGTGCTGTAGTCCATACTCCCCTTTCGATAGTGCTGTAGTCCATACTCCCCTTTCGATAGTGCTGTAGTCCATACTCCCCTTTCGATAGTGCTGTAGTCCATACTCCCCTTTCGATAGTGCTGTAGTCCATACTCCCCTTCGATAGTGCTGTAGTCCATACTCCCCTTCGATAGTGCTGTAGTCCATACTCCCCTTTCGATAGTGCTGTAGTCCATACTCCCCTTTCGATAGTGCTGTAGTCCATACTCCCCTTCGAAAGTGCTGTAGTCCATACTCCCCTTCGAAAGTGCTGTAGTCCATACTCCCCTTTCGATAGTGCTGTAGTCCATACTCCCCTTCGAAGTGCTGTAGTCCATACTCCCCTTTCGATAGTGCTGTAGTCCATACTCCCCTTCGATAGTGCTGTAGTCCATACTCCCCTTCGAAGTGCTGTAGTCCATACTCCCCTTTCGATAGTGCTGTAGTCCATACTCCCCTTCGAAAGTGCTGTAGTCCATACTCCCCTTCGAAAGTGCTGTAGTCCATACTCCCCTTCGAAAGTGCTGTAGTCCATACTCCCCTTTCGATAGTGCTGTAGTCCATACTCCCCTTCGAAAGTGCTGTAGTCCATACTCCCCTTCGATAGTGCTGTAGTCCATACTCCCCTTCGATAGTGCTGTAGTCCATACTCCCCTTTCGATAGTGCTGTAGTCCATACTCCCCTTTCGATAGTGCTGTAGTCCATACTCCCCTTCGATAGTGCTGTAGTCCATACTCCCCTTTCGATAGTGCTGTAGTCCATACTCCCCTTTCGATAGTGCTGTAGTCCATACTCCCCTTCGATAGTGCTGTAGTCCATACTCCCCTTCGATAGTGCTGTAGTCCATACTCCCCTTTCGATAGTGCTGTAGTCCATACTCCCCTTTCGATAGTGCTGTAGTCCATACTCCCCTTTCGATAGTGCTGTAGTCCATACTCCCCTTCGATAGTGCTGTAGTCCATACTCCCCCTTCGAAAGTGCTGTAGTCCATACTCCCCTTTCGATAGTGCTGTAGTCCATACTCCCCTTCGATAGTGCTGTAGTCCATACTCCCCTTTCGATAGTGCTGTAGTCCATACTCCCCTTCGATAGTGCTGTAGTCCATACTCCCCTTCGATAGTGCTGTAGTCCATACTCCCCTTTCGATAGTGCTGTAGTCCATACTCCCCTTTCGATAGTGCTGTAGTCCATACTCCCCTTCGATAGTGCTGTAGTCCATACTCCCCTTCGAAAGTGCTGTAGTCCATACTCCCCTTCGAAAGTGCTGTAGTCCATACTCCCCTTTCGATAGTGCTGTAGTCCATACTCCCCTTCGATAGTGCTGTAGTCCATACTCCCCTTTCGATAGTGCTGTAGTCCATACTCCCCTTTCGAAAGTGCTGTAGTCCATACTCCCCTTCGATAGTGCTGTAGTCCATACTCCCCTTTCGATAGTGCTGTAGTCCATACTCCCCTTTCGATAGTGCTGTAGTCCATACTCCCCTTTCGATAGTGCTGTAGTCCATACTCCCCTTCGATAGTGCTGTAGTCCATACTCCCCTTTCGATAGTGCTGTAGTCCATACTCCCCTTTCGATAGTGCTGTAGTCCATACTCCCCTTTCGATAGTGCTGTAGTCCATACTCCCCTTTCGATAGTGCTGTAGTCCATACTCCCCTTTCGATAGTGCTGTAGTCCATACTCCCCTTTCGATAGTGCTGTAGTCCATACTCCCCTTTCGATAGTGCTGTAGTCCATACTCCCCTTTCGATAGTGCTGTAGTCCATACTCCCCTTCGATAGTGCTGTAGTCCATACTCCCCTTCGATAGTGCTGTAGTCCATACTCCCCTTCGATAGTGCTGTAGTCCATACTCCCCTTCGATAGTGCTGTAGTCCATACTCCCCTTCGAAGTGCTGTAGTCCATACTCCCCTTTCGATAGTGCTGTAGTCCATACTCCCCTTTCGATAGTGCTGTAGTCCATACTCCCCTTTCGATAGTGCTGTAGTCCATACTCCCCTTTCGATAGTGCTGTAGTCCATACTCCCCTTTCGAAAGTGCTGTAGTCCATACTCCCCTTCGATAGTGCTGTAGTCCATACTCCCCTTCGATAGTGCTGTAGTCCATACTCCCCTTCGATAGTGCTGTAGTCCATACTCCCCTTCGAAGTGCTGTAGTCCATACTCCCCTTCGAAGTGCTGTAGTCCATACTCCCCTTTCGATAGTGCTGTAGTCCATACTCCCCTTCGATAGTGCTGTAGTCCATACTCCCCTTTCGATAGTGCTGTAGTCCATACTCCCCTTCGATAGTGCTGTAGTCCATACTCCCCTTCGATAGTGCTGTAGTCCATACTCCCCTTTCGATAGTGCTGTAGTCCATACTCCCCTTTCGATAGTGCTGTAGTCCATACTCCCCTTTCGATAGTGCTGTAGTCCATACTCCCCTTCGATAGTGCTGTAGTCCATACTCCCCTTTCGAAGTGCTGTAGTCCATACTCCCCTTTCGATAGTGCTGTAGTCCATACTCCCCTTTCGATAGTGCTGTAGTCCATACTCCCCTTCGATAGTGCTGTAGTCCATACTCCCCTTTCGATAGTGCTGTAGTCCATACTCCCCTTTCGATAGTGCTGTAGTCCATACTCCCCTTTCGATAGTGCTGTAGTCCATACTCCCCTTCGATAGTGCTGTAGTCCATACTCCCCTTCGAAAGTGCTGTAGTCCATACTCCCCTTCGAAAGTGCTGTATCCATACTCCCCTTCGATAGTGCTGTAGTCCATACTCCCCTTTCGATAGTGCTGTAGTCCATACTCCCCTTTCGATAGTGCTGTAGTCCATACTCCCCTTTCGATAGTGCTGTAGTCCATACTCCCCTTCGATAGTGCTGTAGTCCATACTCCCCTTTCGAAGTGCTGTAGTCCATACTCCCCTTTCGATAGTGCTGTAGTCCATACTCCCCTTTCGATAGTGCTGTAGTCCATACTCCCCTTCGAAAGTGCTGTAGTCCATACTCCCCTTTCGATAGTGCTGTAGTCCATACTCCCCTTTCGATAGTGCTGTAGTCCATACTCCCCTTCGAAAGTGCTGTAGTCCATACTCCCCTTTCGATAGTGCTGTAGTCCATACTCCCCTTCGAAAGTGCTGTAGTCCATACTCCCCTTTCGATAGTGCTGTAGTCCATACTCCCCTTCGAAAGTGCTGTAGTCCATACTCCCCTTTCGATAGTGCTGTAGTCCATACTCCCCTTCGAAAGTGCTGTAGTCCATACTCCCCCTTCGATAGTGCTGTAGTCCATACTCCCCTTCGAAAGTGCTGTAGTCCATACTCCCCTTCGAAAGTGCTGTAGTCCATACTCCCCCTTCGAAAGTGCTGTAGTCCATCTCCCCTTTCGATAGTGCTGTAGTCCATACTCCCCTTCGAGTGCTGTAGTCCATACTCCCCTTCGAAAGTGCTGTAGTCCATACTCCCCTTTCGATAGTGCTGTAGTCCATACTCCCC